>OX465380.1:6851229-7406927 GCA_950004255.1 Mesopsocus fuscifrons
CGACCCTAACCAGAGGAGACTCGCTGGTCCCGCAGTCTTCTTATGTTCGTCTCCATCATCTCTACACCAATACGTGGGTCCACTCCACTGCCATTCCTATCGATAAGGAAGAAGAAAAACCTGTTATGTCGAAGGTACTGTAAGAAAGAGCTTTCATTAGTGGTAGGGTCGCAGTTATTTCGATTGAATGCACCGATATAAAATTTCACAGCGCAAATTAGATGAAGCTTGTTTACCGAAAAAAACTCCACTGGTTCGTGGAGAAGTTTTTGGGGAAAAAAAACCCCCCGTATTAAAAGAAGATCACTTTATTCACGGGGGGTGAAGGTCAGAAAAATCTAGGGCCAGTCAGACGGAACAATTCAGGGGGAATCGATTTGTGCAGATTATAGGAAAGCTGAAGGAAGAATCTTCTTATAACTGTTTTAATTGTGTAATAATAATTGTCTGTTACAGTCGTGCTTTTTCTATGTACGTTTTAGGTGGGGTGTGCAGCTCTGAAAGAAGATAAGGAAGCCTTCGCCCTGATCTCAGTGTCCCCCACTGAGGTGAGAGACCTGGACTTCGCCAACGACGCGTGCAAAGTTCTGGCAGCTAACTCTGCTAAACTTGAAAAAGGTATGAAGGAAGAGCGGTATGAAAGTGCGATGGCGTTCGGGATCGAACCACTCCCAGTGCTCTTTTTCTGTTTGTAAAGAAGTAATAATAATTACTTATCATGAATAGTATGACTAAAATAGTAAAGGAAGCAACCCCTCATAGCTGGAATAGCTGATGTTAAGACTAAACCTCAAAAGGACCCTAATATATCTGTGGGTAAATGACTTTGCAATATGACTATAAGCCAAATTAAATGAGTTGATTGATTTGAAGGTACGATATCGCATAATGAACGTCGAGCTGTGACTACTTTGCTCCAAGATATAATTTATTTCATCGCGGGGCTGGAAAACGAGCAAAACAAGGTTGAGGCGCTGGAACTGACGGTGGCGTGCCCTAATCGTGACAGACAGAAGCTACTGCGAGAACAGGCCATTCTCAAGCAACTGTTTAAGATTCTGCAGGTAAAGCATCTACTAAGGAGCACTTTTTGCCGTGCGACTACCCTCTTAGTAGCTACATATTGGTTCTGTTACCTTATACAAAGCAGGAATTGAAATCAAATTGGAATTACTACGCTATAAATTTTTCTTTTAAGTTTCGAACCTCCTTTAAGCTGTTGAACGGCTGACTTTGTTGTGCAGGCCCCGTTTACGGAGACGGCGCTGGGGGAAGCGCCCTTCCTGCGTATTGACGAATTAAGTGATCCCCGCCACGCTCCCTACAAGTACTTATTCCGCCTCTGCTATCGGATTCTTCGTCTGAGTCAGCAGGACTACCGTAAGAATCAAGAAGACATCGCCAAACACTTCGCTTTCATGCAGAAGCAGATCGGGTATGACATCCTGGCTGAAGATACAATCACGGCTCTCCTTCATAACAACAGAAAGTTGCTGGAGAAACATATAACTGCCGCCGAGATTGAAACATTTGTTGGGCTTGTTAGAAAGGTAATATTCCGTTCTCATAGCTTTATATTGTTTGAATTCAGCTAGTTTCTTAAGATATGTGGATGTTGTCGGTAAATAAGATTTAATAAATGAATAGTCTGCCAAGAAATATAAAATAATATAAGTATCTACCTATAATATGTGCAAAAACTTTTTAGTGGCCTCAGTGACTGATAATCGATATAATTTCAGAACATGCGTGGTTGGCAGTCACGGTTCCTTGACTACCTCTCCGACCTCTGCATCTCCAACCGGAAAGCCATTGCAGTCACCCAAGAACTCATCTGCAAGTCTGTACTAAGTCCAAAGAACGCAGACATTTTACTGGAGACGCGCATGCTTCCGTCTCAGATAGAAGTCTTGGATCCAGAACGTGAAGCAGACGCAGCTGAATCGTCTGAATCGGAACCGTTTGTCAGCATTGTGGAAGAAGAAGAAGTATGCCTCATTAAAGATGAACAAGTTTTTTCCCTGTCGGAACTATCTCGAAAGGCTCGGGATGGTGAGGCTGAAGCTGCCGCCATTTTGGAATACTACAGACACCAACTGAATTTATTCTCCAACATGTGTCTCAACAGGCAGTACTTGGCTCTGAATAATCTGTCGCCGCAGATGGATATTGAGCTCATTCTCAAGTGCATGGCGGATGAGACGGTTCGTAATTCCATAATTTTTTATTCAAGTTTTTTACGTGAGAGTACCGTCGGTTAAAAACTAACGTGGGTACTTTCTTATTGTCTGTTTCAGGTACCATACGAGCTTCGAGCAAGTTTCTGCCGCCTGATGCTGCACCTTCACGTGGACCGTGATCCCCAAGAACCAGTGACACCTGTTAAATACGCGCGCCTTTGGTCAGAGATCCCGAGCAAAATGTCCATTGATGACTACGATGCAGGAGTGCGGCCCGATAGCACCCGTGAAGCCGTTCAGACTCGATTCGCATCCACCATTCAATTCGTTGAAAGCTATCTTCTAAACGTGGTCGACAAACTCTGGAGCTTTGCGGATAAAGATCAGAATAAGCTCACTTTTGAAGTAGTCAAACTAGCCCGGGAACTCATTTACTTCGGCTTTTACAGCTTCAGCGATTTACTTCGACTGACAAAAACGCTTTTGGCTATTTTGGACTGCGTGAGTGAGAACGATTTTGTGGATGGGAAAATCCCTGTTAGTGAAGTTGACTCGGAAGGCGGCGTTTTGAGGAGCATCGGTGATATGGGAGCCGTTATTTCCGGTTTGGCATTGGGGGCCAACGGTTTGGCGCGCAGCAGCCCTGGGCATCAGACGCCCCAGGGGAAGAAGGAGTACCCGTTGGTTATGGATACCAAGCTCAAGATTATTGAAATCCTGCAGTTTATCATGGACGTGCGGTTAGACTATCGGATTAGTTGTCTGCTGAGCATTTTTAGAAGGGAGTTTGATGAAACGGGCGGGGGTGGCGAGAGGCACGCCGTGGACCTGGAGACGGTGGCTGCACAGGCTGAGGGCATCTTCGGAACCTCGGATGAAGTGGAATCTTTAGACCTTGATGGTAAATACATTTTTCTTCTTTTTTTTGGGACTCCTATTTCAAAAAGATCATTACTAATGAGGCTGATGAGGCCAAGCCTTGTTGTGTCCATGTTACAAGCGGAAAATTTGCTTTTTGCGACTTAGCCATCTTATTACTTTAGACAGTTATGTCAATCGTTTTATTTAAGTTCTTATAACTTTCCCAAAGGCAAGGATGGGCGGACGTTTCTTCGAGTCCTTCTGTTGCTGACGATGCACGACTACCCGCCGCTTGTATCCGGAGCCCTTCATCTCCTGTTCCGTCATTTCAGTCAACGGCAAGAAGTTCTACAGGCTTTCAAACAAGTTCAGTTACTCGTTTCTGACAGTGACGTGGAGTCCTATAAACAAATCAAAGCCGATCTCGATGTTCTACGCCAGTCGGTTGAAAAATCTGAGCTTTGGGTGTACAAATCCAAAACGATAGATGAGCAAGGTGTGAAGAAAGCAAAAAAATCGAAAGATGATGATGACGAAGGCAAATCAGAAAAAGGGGAAGCAAAGAAAAAGCCGCCTTCACTTGGATCCGAGCGATCGAGTTCCGGTCTGGAGCTGGATGTGGGGCCTCCATTACATCCTGATCAAGCGGAGGAGTATCGCAAAATTCAGGATATTTTAATTCGGATGAACAAACTATGCACGACAGATGGAGGAGCGAAACCTCGGAAACATGAGCAAAGGCTGTTGCGGAACGTGGGCGTCCACACCGTCGTGCTTGACCTTCTACAAGTCCCTTACGATGAAGCTGAAGACGTTCGCATGGGGCGGATCATGCATTTGGCTCATCAGTTCCTGCAGAATTTCTGCTGGCGAAATCAACAGAACCAGGTTTGTTTTGTTCCATCAATGACTATTGGAATGTTCTGGGGAACTTAATAACTATCACTCTATTTTTTTCTATTCTAGCTTCTACTGCACAAACAGCTGGACCTTTTCCTCAACCCGGGCATTGAAGAAGCGCAGACAGTATGCGCCATCTTCCGCGATAATTCCATTCTGTGCAACGAGGTCTGCGAAAAAGTTATTCAGCATTTTGTCCACTGCATTGAAACCCACGGACGTCACGTTCAGTACCTGCAGGTAATGTTAAATCAGCTAATCCGGTATCCACTACTAGAGTGTTCTCTTAAGAGTTTTTTTTTATAGTTGTCGACTTCCCTGTTTCAGTTCTTGCAGACCGTTGTAAAGGCAGAAGGCCAGTTCATCAGGAAATGCCAAGATATAGTGATGCAGGAACTCGTCAATGCCGGCGAGGACGTCTTGGTCTTCTACAATGACAAGGTACGTGGTCCTGCCTGGTAAATATTCCAAAGCCAAGCCAAGCCAAGCAAAGTTACAATGTCACACGTCACACCCTCTACATATTACTCAGCCCTATTTGAGCAGATATAGGAATAGCCTCGAGAAATAACCTCGGCGACTGGCGGTATTTAAGATACTTATGCAGAATGTAGTTTCAGGTTTCATTGATGATTTCTTCATAAGTATTATTGGAAATTTTTAGTGTTTTTATCCCTGTCCCATCTTGACAAAGAGCAAGGTAATTTAGTGAAGTATTTTCTTTTTAAATTTTTCTAGGCATCCTTCAATCATTTCGTGGAGCTGATGCGTCAGGGTCGACATCGCATGGACGAATGCAGCCCTTTGAGATACCATGTAGAACTAGTGAAGCTTCTAGCCTGCTGTACTATGGGCAAAAACGTGTATACAGAAATCAAATGCCACAGTCTGCTGCCACTGGATGACATTGTAGCTATGGTCTCCCATCAGGACTGCATACCAGAAGTAATTACGGCCTCTTTCTACGTATGGCGATAATAGAGCGATATTAAATCTCAGGCTGAGATTGGCACTCTCCGATCTAAGTTTCTTATGTAGTGCCGTAGAGGTATAAAATTCCTGATTTGGTTTTTCAGGTAAAAGAAGCGTACATTAATTTCTTGAATCACTGCTATATCGACACCGAAGTGGAGATGAAGGAGATGTACAACTCGCAGCACATGTGGACTCTGTTTGAACATTCTGTGCTGGTGGATCTGGGTCTGGCGGCATGCGGCGGCGCTGATCGCCAGAGGGCCGACCCAACGCTGGATACCTATGTGACGGGAGCTCTTATGACGGTGGTAAGTGTGAGATGTACTCGTGTGCTTGATAGGTAGATGAAAATAGCAATGATACGAATCCATTTTCTTTTTATACGTTTTGTTGACCTTTCTCTTCTAAAAACGGTATTACAAACTATGTCAGGGAAAACCATCCCGGCAGCTTGACTATTTATTTGTTCGTGCAGGTATCGTCATTCTTCAGCAGCCCGTTCTCAGACCAGAGCACCACAGTAACGAGCCGTCAGCCCATCTTCGTGAAGCTCCTCCAGGCGACGTTCCGGCTGTCTCAGTGCCCATGGCTCACACCGGCCCAACGATTCAACGTAGAAAACTGCATTCGCACACTGAGTGATGTTGCTAAGTCTCGCACTATAGCCATTCCATCGTGTCTTGAAAACCAAGTGGCTGCCATGTTTGCTACGAAGACGGCTCTGCTGACACGGCAAACCAGCAAGTGGCTCCTGGCGGCAAAAACACCAAAAATTGAACGCTCCCATTCGACTCTGATGAGAATTGATCGGAGTATCATTGAAGGATTGCAGGATATTGTCTCTTTACTTGAGGAACAGCTGAAGCCGTTGGTACAGGCTGAGCTCTCTCTCCTGGTCGACATTCTTTATCGCCCTGCGCTTTTGTTTACGAAAGGTACGTATTTTCTGTAGCCATTTAATTCTAAGGATTGTGTCATTGTAAATGACTTAGGTTTGATGCCTGAATGTTTCAGAATACAAGTAGCGCCAGAATAAAACGGAAATTCTGTCTTCTGTTGTTGCTGGTATATTTTTTACATGCGAAAAAATAACGTCTTTCTGGGATTTTATTGCAAAGGCACAGAAGCTAGACGAAAATCTGAAAATGGCGGCTTTATTCGTCGTCTCATCAAACACACGGAAAAACTGCTGGAAGAGAAGGAAGAGAAATTATGTGTGAAAGTGCTGCGGACCTTACGGGAGATGATGGCCATTGATCCAGAGTACGGAGAAAAAGGAGACCAGCTGAGGAACGGACTGCTCGCCAGATACTTTGGAAAACAAGGTACTAAACCATTTTTTTCTGATAAGTCTGCTTATGGGTAAAAATACATGTGGTTCAAGACTGATTTTTAAGTACCCTTTCTGAGGAAACTGCTGGTTACTGTTTTGTTCAGAAGTTTCCTTGGAAAGATTTCGAAAAAGCGCTTTACTCATGCTTTTAAGCGTTGTTATAAATGGAAGTGGAGGTAGAAACAGCGATAAATGCACTCTGTATATTTCTGGCGCAAATAGCAGAGTATTACTTTCAGTTTATTAAGTGTTATATCTACGTTTTTCCAGCAAGCACACATTTTCCTTTCAGCTGTTTTTATACGTGAATTGTTTGGGTCATTGACTGAACTGTTTGAATAGATCACATTTCTTACATGTCTGCAACAATCAGGAGACTGTAATGCTCAGCAAACAGGGAATGTGAAAACTTCACCACTATCATCATCATCACCATCATCATCAATGTCTTCATCTCCATTGCAATTACCATCCAAACCAAATTGGTCAGGTGTGCTCCCAACAAACTTCCCCTCATTTTGTTTTATGTCAGTGAGATGCATCGGGTGGTAAATAACTATTACGGATTACCATTCTCTGATTATGATATTTCAGCTTATGTACTGCGCAGCTACAGTCATATGTCACAGCCTGCTTGCCTACTGTCGCGCCAACGTTTCCTAAGCCTAAGAGTCGGTCCTACGATCTTCAGTTAAATCTAACTGGAAGTTAGTGCTCCATTGTTGTGACCTGTATCCTCAGGTTATGCTAACTGCCACTTAGCTTCTATCACGATCAAAACCATTTTTGCTCAGAGAGTGGTGCCTATTACGGTAGCGTCTCAGCCTCTGCAACCGAGGATGGTCGGACCGGCCCTCTGTCGACATGTTTTCTTAATTAATTGCATTTTTGCATGAGTCCAACTTGCTGAAGTGGCCTTGATTATTGAGAGTCCCTCGTGCTTCATTTCCTTTTCTAGATGTCTCAGTGTTTGTCTCTTCCACTAATCTAGCTTATTTTCTGTTGCCCTACTACCTGATTTTGTGAGGTATACCTTGTGGAGATTAACCCTGTGTGTCCTTGTTAACGTTCTTTGTGACTAGGGTATAGTGGGGACGCATTATACTCGAGTCATTTGCCAAACATTGCTTAGCAAGTATTTCGTCCATAAACTTACCTTGGAGACAGCTAAGTACCTACAATACATATTGAAATGAGACAAGGTAGAGTACACAGGAATGAAGTTCCATAGGAGAATTTTCCCATAACGTATTGAGAATGTTCTTGTAAACACAGTACTTGATTCTTCGTACTATTTTTTCAGCTATTACTGCATCACTGAATATCTTTTTAATTCATCTTTATTTCTACTCGCAATTTTTTATGGCCTTCTGTAAACGGGCTCTCCAATGACCCATTAGGCGAGCCCTTTGCGCCGTACTAGTAGTATAGACTTTTCTCTAAATCTGCATCAGTATCAGTCGAAGGTGTCATATTTTTACTTTAAGTCCCAGCCAATGGGATTACTTCATTGTACGTACTCATTGGTATGCGCATAGAAAACGATTTGTTTCTCTTCTGACCAATATAATTCATGTTCAGGTATGGAGCCAGTCCAGTTGCATTGCAGTGCTTACGTGCCTGTATCCCATGGACCTGGCGCGAAAATTCTTGCCCGTGCTCAGAGGACCCTTCATGAAGTACAGAGCCACCTAGACAGGGAGGGTGCATCTGACCTGGTGGTAGAGCTCGTGATTCGTTCTGTTCATTCTCCAAGCATCTTCTCTGAGGCGGTGGAGCTGGGTATAGCTCTGCTGGAAGGTGGAAATCCTGTGGTACAGCGGAGTATGCATGCAAAGCTGTTGGGAGGTGATCTCAGTCAGTCCTTCTTCAAGGTAATTCGTAATTTATATTTATTGTATGAATATTGGGACTTCCATCTATAGATATTTTTATGCAGGGAACGGGTAATAGAGAAAAGAAACTGCATACATGAAAAACAAAAGTCGTATAAGCGAAAACGTGGAAGCAGACGTTAAAAGAGTGGAAATAAATGAATTAGGCAAACAAGTTGAGAGCTGAGAAACGTTGGAACGAATAATTTCTCACAAGTAAAATTTATTCCAGGTTTTCTTCGAGAAGATGAAAGATGCCCAAACGGAGATAAAGACCACTGTAACAGTCAATACCTCCGACATGACGGCGAATGCCAACGTGGATAAAGACACAGGGCGGGATTCTGATAAGGTATATAACACAGATAACCTGTCAAACTCTTCAGAACAAAAGAGAAACTGTTTCCTAGGAAATGCCGTAAAAGCGGAAATATTTGGAATTGTTTCCTACATACTCTGTTTTTAACACTCAGGTGCGTAAAAAGCGCGGGAAAACAAACGGAGTGTTTGTAAGCGAGGCGCTTCAGGAAGAACTCGGACAGGCTGCCTTGACCACCAGCCAGGCGTACGCAGTAGCGAAGCAGCTGTCGGCTGGAGATGACCCGGCGGCCCTGCCCAGTGGTGGAGCCCTGGAGGAAATGCTGTCTGAGAAGCTGGACCGGCAACGGGACAGGGATGACGCCACCAAGCTCTCAGCCAAAATTCTTGTTATTCAGCCTGTGCTTCGCTTCCTGCAGCTTTTGTGTGAAAATCACAATAGAGACCTGCAGGTAAATTGCTTTTAGAAAGTTCAATCGGAACAAATAATATAAGTAGCTATCCGAAATTTTCCTTCGAAAACCATTGTCCTGTGCCTGTGTCCGATGAAGCCGTCATTCTTAACGGTCCCTAAAACTTACCAGAGACATTAGTTAGGTGGCTACTGAAGGCGAAAGACTTGTCAACACCATTAGAAAAGACCTCTTATTATTTGTGTTGCAATTGATTCCCTAACTGACCAGCTCTCAAACATGTATGTGTTCCGTTCTACAATGTCATCTAAATTTCGATTATTTTTGCAGAACTTACTACGGAACCAAAACAACAAAACCAACTACAACCTTGTAAGTGAGACATTGATGTTTCTCGACTGCATCTGTGGTTCGACCACTGGTGGCTTGGGGCTGTTGGGTCTCTACATCAACGAGAACAACGTCAGTCTAATCAACCAAACTCTGGAAACACTGACGGAGTATTGTCAGGGCCCGTGCCACGACAACCAGAACTGCATAGCCACACACGAAAGCAATGGGCTCGATATTATTACTGCCCTTATACTCAATGATATTAACCCACTAGGTAAGTAAATTATAGATAGGCTGGAGAAGGAGTCCCAACTCGCTAAATAGAAGATTCGTGTTTTTCCCGTTTGTTGAGCTTAAAACCACGGGAATTATGAAAGCTTGAAGACATAACTTGGTACAGTTTGGTTAGGGCATGATAGTCTGCGCGGTTATGAAGTGTAGCCATATTAGATTTGTTACTCACTAGGCTCGGATGAAGCCATTATATTACCTATTAACCATACTAAACCTGATATTTTGTAGGGTGTGCGCGTATGGATTTGGTGCTGGAACTGAAGAATAACGCAAGTAAACTTCTGCTGGCCATCATGGAGTCGCGGGGGGATGGGGAGAACGCTGAGAGAATTCTGTACAACATGAACCCTCTGCAGTTGGTGGACGTGGCCTGCAGGGCTTTCCACCAGCATGGCCTGCAGGACGATGATGACCCGGATTTAGATTTGGATCAGGATTCAGCTGCTTCTCCCAAAGAGGTAATTCATCTCTCGGTTACACATCATGACAACAACGACTATTTCTTTGGTGAAGGTACTAGTCCGATTTTTTTTTTTTTACTATTCCATCCCTTTTATCGGGTCTTCTTCATATTCCAGGTTGGCCACAACATCTACATCCTATGTCATCAGCTGGCTCAGCATAACAAAGAATTGGCTGCCCTTCTCAAGCCTTCACGGCCTGGTGTGGAGGCCAAAGCGTTCCAGGCTCTGAGTTACTACGCATCCCATACCGCGCAGATTGAAATTGTCCGCGGGGACCGCACACTCGAGCAAATTGTATTTCCCATCCCCGAAATGTGTGAGGTATGATAATATGAACACATCGGTTCTTAATTGATTTCCGAGTAAACTGTTTGGTATTTACTGGATCTGAAGTATAATATATGTTTTTAAGGTATGTTTACTATGGTATGCCATACTAGAGGGAGATATTAGAACGAATTTATTTTAAGCTACTTTGTTGATTCTAGTATTTGACTCACGAGACGAAGGTGCGCGTTTACAACGGGGCAGAGCGCGATGACCAGGGCTCCAAAGTTATGGACTTCTTTGAAAAGACTGATGATATGTTCAACGAAATGAAGTGGCAGAAAAAACTAAGAGGATATCCGTTACTTTTCCTGGTAAGTGGATTTAATACTAGCCATTTGCCACGTATACGATACTTTCATTTTCCTAGCTCCCCAGTTCCAGAATGGCAAATTTTTCCTTTTGATGTTACTCACTGGGCGAGTGCTCAGGCTTACTCTCGTCCAGTGTGTTCAGTAGTGTAGTAAGATGGATATGTAGGAGTAAAAATTTTTATGCCCAATGTGATCGAACACATGGAATCAGTAATTCTCAATTTTCTTTGACTTTTTAGGTTAGCAGTTACATGACATTATGGAGCTCCTTGCTTTTCAACTCGGCCGTTCTAATCAACGTAATAGTGGCGTTCTTCTATCCTTTCACACATGACGCTTTGCCGAGTTTGCCCAGCCTCTCCACTCTCATATGGACTACAACACTAAGCTCGGGCGTGTTCGTAGTCCTCGCGCCGCGCGAGTCCGGGATCCGAACCTTCGTCGCTAGCACCATGATGCGAATGATATTCTCACTAGGTCCTGAGCCCACACTGTGGCTTTTGGCTGCCCTCAACATTCTGCTCAAATGTGTTCATCTTGTCAGCATCATGGGCAACCAAGGTAAGTCTCCCCAAATCAAACTTACCATGACCAATATTATAAATTTGAAATCACTCTGTGAAGTTATTTCCGCAATATTCTGGTTCCGGTTAGTTGTAACACTCCCCGTTAATTAAAATTCTCTTTTGTAGGTACACTTACAAAATCCTTAGACCAAATTCTAACGGACCTCGAAGTGCTGTACCACACTGTCTACCTCCTGTTCTGCGCACTTGGTCTTTTTTGCCACCCGTTCTTCTACTCTGTTCTGCTGTTTGACGTGGTCTATCGTGAAGAAACATTACTTAACGTAATCCGTTCTGTGACACGAAACGGGCGTTCCATTCTCCTCACGGCCGTCCTGGCTCTCATTCTGGTCTACATGTTCTCAATAATTGGGTATATGTTCTTCCGCGATGACTTCTTGGTTGATGTGGACGCGGAAGATGCAGAAGAAGCGAGGGAGAGGGCTTGTGATTCCCTCATTATGTGTATTGTCACCACTCTCAATCAGGTTCGTATATTTCACCTGTTTCAGCTTATAGTATAAATGCGGTTTCTTCGTCAAAATTTTTTATTTTAGGATCAGCTACCAGCTAGCCCTCCTGTGTTACTAACCTCAAGACAGCAGACACTATGCTGGTTTATTGACATTTTTTTAATGACACTTTTATGTGCGAACTGATGAATACCTATTTGTTTTGATAAATAGTATCTATTTTTAACGTCAGAAACTTTAATTTACAATCGAGATGAGAAAGTAAAAATCTGACAGGTCAGAAACTGAAGAAACTGGTCGAAAACCTAAGAAAAGACAAGCCTGAGGAATGGAATGGAACATAATGTCCTAAACTGTATTGTGAGAGTCGAGTCCGCCACTATCCACATGAGCTTTCGCTGCGGAAGTTTATTCTATTTATTCTTTGTGTGCACAGGGTTTGCGGAATGGTGGTGGAATCGGCGACATCCTCCGCGCTCCGAGCAGTAGAGAGCCGTTATTCGTCGCCCGGGTTGTATACGATCTTCTCTTCTTCTTCGTAGTCATCATTATCATTCTCAACCTCATCTTTGGTGTCATCATTGACACTTTTGCAGACCTCCGTAGCGAGAAGCAACAGAAAGAACTCATCTTAAAGAACACTTGCTTTATCTGCGGTCTGAATCGAAGCGCGTTTGATAACAAGACTGTCAGCTTTGAAGAGCACATCAAGTGCGAGCATAATATGTGGCACTATCTTTACTTCGTTGTTCTGGTTAAAGTAAGTGAAAGCTGAATTCTTTTTAGGCCGTGTAGCGAACTCAACACAACCTGATTAGAATCGAAAATCGGGGCCTGTACTGGGGAATTTCACTTAGATTACACGGAAACTATGATAAAATTATTTGTTGTAGAATATAAACTGAAGACTTTTTAACGTCTAAAAACTGTGTAATGAGTTGTGAAATCATGATCGAGCTATTTTGTTTGTCATAATTTCAAATTAAACTGGTTTCTCATTTTAGAACAGTGTCCTAAAAAAATGGCCATTAAAAATCGCCATCAAATAGCTTTGGGTAGTGGATAAATATGTTGTCTCAGAGGAGGATAGTTGTAACTTCTTTTTTTCACACAGGTGAAGGACCCAACGGAGTTCACGGGGCCAGAGAGCTATGTGTACTACATGGTCAAGAGTCATAACTTGGACTGGTTTCCGCGCCTTCGCGCTATGTCTCTGGCTGTTCACGAAAGCGATGGCGAGCAGCTGGAACTGCGCTCGCTACAAGGCCAGCTGGAGGCTACTCAGGGCCTCATAACGTACCTGTCTCAGCAGCTGGCGGAACTTCGGGACCAAATGACCGAGCAGCGCAAACAGAAACAGCGGATTGGTCTCCTCAACTCCACTACCGGATATCTCCATGGACTGCCGCGGGATCCTACGATATAGGTAAATTCTAAAAGATTATTATGTACCTACAATGTGTTGGCACTTTGTGCGATTGGGCCTTAAAATGGGGTTAGTGTTTCAGACTTGATTTTCATATGTTTCATAATTCAACTTTTCTCTAATACCTAATTCATTAGATAGTGGATGTGCAAAGTTTTCCGCTTGTTTCCAGTAAATCTTATTTACAAATGACGGTGGGAGCCTTACATAGCAACATTAGCAACGGCTTTGGCCTCTTGGCCTTGGTAGCTAGTTGCCGTACCCAAGGTTCTAACAAATAGTATGGAATGAATGGAAATAATAAATCAGAACTTCACAAAGCTATTCCATATGAATTCCGTTGCTAAATAAGAATGGCCTAAAAGCCAAATAGACTTGAACAGGTTTAGAGCGTCAGAACTCAGAAGGTATTCACATCTGGTAGTGCTCTTTACTAAGTGACGATAAGTGTTACTTTTTAAAAGCCAAGAGGAACATACCTATTATATATTTAACGAAATAAATATTATTGTATTATGGTTAACATTCTTGAAAATATCACCAGCAGGAAAATTTCCAAGACTATGTTATATTTCGTTTTAAATGATCGTTAGTCAATGAATTTATTGTTAAACCTATCGTCGTTATCACTTCTTAAATTTATTTTGTTATTTTTTTGTGAGATAATTATTCGGTAAGTCTGACTGAATGGATGCGGGACAATATTCCATCACTGAAACAATCCACATTACTACATGGTAAATTGTGCCAAGAGCAGTCTTATGATAATACTCCAGTCGTTTTCAGAAAAAATAGTTCTTATTCAAACCGTCATTTTTATAGCCTTTATCTTAGTCTGTGATTTTATGGGTCTGATAAAAAACGTTTAGTTGAAATTCCGATTTACAGGGTTAACTGCTACTATACGGGTTCCAATTGGTATAAAAAATAGTAAAAAAAATGCTTTTTCAGTGAAAAGAATCTATATTTATTAAGCTCCGTTTTATGTCCTCAAAAACAAATTTCAATAGTGATAACTTTCAAACCCAAGATAGGTCGCAAGACCCATTTTGTTAGTCTCTCTTTGACCACTTTGCTGCCGGCTGCTGCCCTACAACTGCCTATCGCCACTTCATTACCTATGCCATAAAAAAATATAATTTTAGAGACTATTGTCCAAAATTGCACCACTTACTTACTAACTGGCTACTTCATGACTTTTTGGCGAAATTTAACCTTGAAAATTTTCAAGTCATTTATTATTTTACACCTGTCTCTTTGCGAACCCCCTAATCCACCACACCCCTATAGTCCCAGTTACCCTCAATATCGTCCTATGGTCATTTTAAAATAACACACTTCCGCAAGGTGCATGACCAAACTACCGTGGAAAATCAGTTGCAAAAACAGCAGACTGAATACAAAATTTCTCACTTAACAAAAATTACCTATATTAGGAAGGTACCTAACTCCTATGGTTTACGAAACCGCCGAATCTACAAAATGAATTCTTCACTTTCTGCACATGCCTACATGTAGAATAGGGTGTTTTATCCATAGTAGGTACCGATACTGAATGGTTCAGTTGCATGCACGGCCGATTTGTTTTCGCAAATTGTTCATCAGTGACCCAACAAGTAATTAAAAGTTTGTGAAAATAAAATGACTAGCACTCAACATCGGTAATTCACAGTAGCAGTGTAAAGTTATATTTAAAATCACTTGAAAAATTGTTAATATTTTTCTATATAAAGGCTGTCATGTTTCCTGCACATTCCTCAGCATTTATTTTCTTCTCATTCATTCTTTTTCTGTTATTAATGTTGTAAGTAATAATTGTTTTACGTAGGTATACTCGTATATGTATAGTATCAGAATTATTATACACGTTGGTTTTTAATGCTACGAAGAATTATTTAAAATCCCAAAGAGTTGTTTCAACTATCCTCAGTTAAGGGCCACCATATATTCGCTATTTTTTTACGTTCCGATTTCAAACTTTGTGTGAAAACTGTTGGATATTTCAATACTCTGAAATATAATATGTCTTTGTAACGTCATTACTCATACTATGTTGTGATTTTACGATCGAGTGATTTTTGTCACCAAAAAAATTGTCCAAAATTAACCGATCGTGAAATCACAACATAGCCTCATGAATAATGACAATGACGTTAAGAAGACATATTAAGTATATTTCAGAATATTTAAATATCAAATAATTTTCTCACAAAGTTTGAAATCGGAACGTAAAAAAATAGCGATTGTATATTCAGCCTTAAACTTAAGCGAAGTTTTAGCTTACTGACCTAAGAGGCAGACACTTTCCTACTTCGAGAGTCTTCGAACCCACCCCTAGCACAGTAGCACTAGTTCGGAGCACTCATATGGAGCACTTCACGGAGGTTGCCGTAAAAAATCATACCCTTCCTAGCCAATGTTATCGTCACTTCAGCTCAGCAGCAACAAGTAGGTACCTATGAGGTAACCCTTTTAAAACGACAATGAAGTATAGGATACAGAAATTACTGACAAACAAATCCATTCTGAAAATCGAACCTTATAATGAAAGAGCGAAAATACACTGATGTATAATAAGAGAATTGAACAGGCTATCTTGGCTAGTACTGGTCTACTCGGTTTACATGTTTCTATGCATTTTTTATTCGAACTCGGGTACGTACTTACATGCCGCATACTCTACTCTAAAAGGGGCGTCAATTCATACTGATAAAAAATAGGGTTGTTCGTTTGCATTGCCACAGGACTAAGTAATTTAAGAACTATACCAACATAATACCGATATAGAAACTACACCCTACATCTACAATACAAAAACAGAAAAAAGTGAAAAATTAAATTGTTTTGGCCATTCGACAGCATTTCTGGTGCCACTTTGACCATAGGTACCCCTGTTGCACCATTGTCCTAGGTACTAAGAAACAGTGAATAGTGTACAAATACATAAAAACAAAACCTACTTTGATTTTCCTAAGAAGTCCATGTGTGAGTACCGAGTTGATAAAGAAGTCAGGCTTTTTAAACTGAAAATAATCCACATCAAAAAGGGCAGCGAAGAAGCCTCTAAAACGTGACTATCGACGAAACCAACCTGATCAGTGTTCTGTCAAGTCTGTTCAAGGAAAACACTACTCTTAACAAAGAAACAAAATGAAAAAGTTTTTGCCAAGTCTTCCAAAACTAGGTACTGGATTTGGCAACAAAAAGAAAGAATGAAATTTGATACGATTAGGCAACGCCGTTATTTTTTTTCTCTACACAAACTGAACAGAGAAACTGAAGCAGCATCTCTTCTAAAATGCCTAGCAAGGAATATAAATTTACATATCTACAAATTCACACATTATTAAAACATTATGGTGCATATACTTTCAACGCAATATCAAAACGAACAATGCAGCTACACGCATTTACAATATTACAAAGCAGGAGCCCCGATTCCAGGTTCTTTACAGTAAAAGCACGTGGAGGAATTTTTATTTCATCATTAGTTCCATAAATTGTTTCATTTTTACCCGTTTTCTTAAGGCCCCTGCTTGATTACATAATAGCTGTGATATTATTGGATGTTCAGTGATCAGACTGATGGGTATGATCACTTAGTGACGATGCAAACGAACCCAGCTAATGAACGTCAGCGTTCATAATTGACCATTGCTTATTTTCTGCTGCCTTCGCTGCGTATTGTCTTGTTCAAACACCGAGTTACTTAATGTAAGGTCTAAAATGTAAAAGAGGATAGATTGCGCTGTAGAGTAGCGCTGTGGTCGTGGCACAGCCTTGTACAACGCTACCGGCCGATCACGAGTTGCAAATCCACTCAAGTGTTTTGATTTTCTTTTTCACAGTGACATAGACATACCGTATATATGACTGTAGAAACAACGACTCCTCAGTGCCAACACCGCAGTTATTAAATTAATGTCATAAAAACTAACTAAATTTTCAAATGAAAAACATGTCTCATTCAACTACTTCTTTAAATGATAGAACATGAGCATTAATTTATTTAAACGGCTCCTTCAGAACTTTTGACAAACCTGTTCCTTTATTTTATTGTAAAGAACAAGTCATTTCCAATAAAACTGTGTCAAATTTGTATTACTATTTCAATTCGTCCACCAGGTAAGTATTATCGCAATTATTATCAACAGAATAACTGTTAAGTTGACACTGTAGAGTGATAGTCCACAAACTCTCCTTTTTCTTTTGAAGGGCCACCATACATTCTCGACGAACTCCGCCAAAACCACTGTGCGAAAGTAAATATTCGACAAAAGTAATGTTTACATTTTAGTACCACCGGAGACTGGTAATTGCAATATCGTATCGGTTGTGTCTACTCTAAAAGCTAAACATAGTGTGATATTTGAACGCGAAACGAACGAGTGAAAGTAGGACACTATGTTTAGCTTTTACAGGAGAAAAAGTAGAGAAATGGTGTTGCAATTACGAACTTCCGTAAGTGAAATAAAAATTGTCAACATGTAACATGGCGGCGGTAAATATTACAAACATTTATCAAGCTTTTCTACTAAATGTGACGATAAAATCATACTGTTTTAATCCGAAACGTTACAAAAAAATATTTCGCGTGAGGTAGTGTTGTGTTTTCGCGATCTGTCAAAAAAACATGTGGACTGGTAGTTGACTGTTTAAAATCGCTCCTGTGGGCTTATTACTCCATTTCATGCAAAAATACAACACTACCTCACGACAAAGAGTCTCAGGTGTACATCCCCCTATAAACACTTTTCACTCGCCCTGTAACTTCGGAGTAGGGCTTGAAGTACGTAGCATTGCGAACCAAATGGGTGTATTTCCCCTTAATGAATGAAGACCCAGACAATTTACCCCGAACACTTCAAAGAATTCTATGAAACAAGATAATTTCATTGTAACACTATGTTGGGTTATCTTAATCATTTCTTAAAATATTATGAACTTGTTCCGGATCATCTGCACTTCCGATAACGTTGGCACCATCCTAACTACGGTCTCGATATGGCGGCACAATGAACGTCCCAAGTTTTTATAATCACTCTCAATCATATCATCTACCAACCTGTTAATCATCAGTGGGCATCACTGCAGCTTATAGGTGTTCGCTTCAGACCAACACCACTGATTCAGCAATTACAGAGTGCCACTCTCAAGCCAAGCTCTCAGGCATTCGAATGAGAAAAACAATTCGTTACAATATCCGACATGCAATAAAAGTATTCAGGTATCATACAATACAAAAATTTGCAGCATGCAGCTTACCTACAGCAAATTATTCTCCTTACTCTAATTCTCATTCAGTGTTTGTTGTATAGTTTGTTCAATTTACGACACTTGTGTAGGCTGTCGCCTCCCTATTTTTTGCTGACAATATAGATTTTAAATTTTAGAGTGAAGCACTGCTGCCGCTGCTTAGTAACTTTCACAAACATGGGATTTTGAAAATCAGTTAGACTCGGTAACCACATAGAGCCTTGTTTTAGTTATTGCGAACTTGCCATTATATCACGCTCGAAACTACAAGACTAACTACTGATAATTACATTTATATATTTATTTATATATTCATAACAAAAAAATAGCATTCTCCATTTGTGTCTCAATTTCACCTATGACCGGAATAATTATTAGAAATGCTACAAGAATAAACTTTGAACAAAGGGCTCTAGATACGGTTCATTAATAATAACTTTAGGCTATAAATCGTTTGCCCACGTCAAAAACCATTAACACGGGGAGATGGGTATTTTTGAAACAAATAACTTATCAACACGGTTCTCCGACATTCTTAACGGTTCATCTGTAACTTTAAAACCAAACGGGTAGAACAACAGTTCAAAATACCTGAACCTTGAAAACTAATTCCCCTCTTTTCTCCCTGATAAACCCAAAGTCAAATGACATTCTGGGGCAGAGAGAAGAAAAATCACAGATAACAAGCTTGGGTACTCATCCACGCAATAGTTCCAGATTAAAACAAATAAACTTTGCAAAAACTACATTAACTTACGACCACTTTGCGCATAAAATTCAGGTATATTGTCTACAACATACCTGGACATTATTTGATACGGATGTTCAAAGAACCAGGCTGCAACTCACCAATCGCGATTTAACACAGGAATCTTATTGTGTTAAATTCGCGATATTGCAGTAACCGATTAGGTATGGTTCATGAATCTGTGTAACAGTGGGTTGATACATTTGACCGAAACGTTCGTTTCGGTTTAGTAAGATTCTGTGACTAAGTAGAGGGATTTACATACCTCAGAAAAAAAGGCCTACTCCAAGTAGGTCACAATAATAGGTTGCTGAATCAGATTTTGTACAAATAGGAATTTTAAAATATGAAATATGTGGACCAGTCATGTAAAAACTTTCGCCTGTTAAAATGTAAGTAGGTACCAACATAGGTTTGAATCATTTTTTAAAAATAATAACAACGCAACTTTAGGTCAGATAGAGCCTCACATCGTCTTGTTTCAAAATTGTTCAACATTTCAGGAAATACCACTACAGTTTCAAGCTCATATCACGAATAAGTACAAGGCAAGGTTTAGCTCTATCACATGTTTTGCCATAAGGTTGCATTCACCATTTTTCTTTAGTTACGGCCGGCCATTGCTGACTCCAATTTCCAATCTCAGGCACGGAATTTGCCTGATATAACAAGTTCATTTTGAAATAGTATCATGTAAAAGGTGTAGGAAACCGGTAAAGTAAACCAATGATAAATGCAACCATTTGGAATTAGGATTTGTAAAGAGAAGTTGTGACCCGTGAGAGCTAGATATGACGAGGGGATTGCATATCGACTAGTTTGTGCCTATGCGCACATATAGTTCGCCATCTTGACTTTAGCTACAGTCAAAACTGTGTAACAAATTATATAAAAACAAATACCTAACCACATTATTTACAGATAAGTACTAAGTATTTCTATCCACTCCGACATCTAGATAATAAGTTGAAAAATGATGGCAAAAACAAATCCATACTCTATGAGGGGCCCTTGCTTTTTCTATCATCAGGTCCAATGCCTTGTGGAGGAAGACGCTTTTTCGCACCGGTACCACGAAAAATTCATTTTTTAACCTCAAGATTGTCAGGGTTCCTCTCTAGTGTAACCCTGTCAATTTAGGAAAACCATATGGAGTTGATGACACCCCTCGCCCTGGTGTGCTACAGGTACTTTAGGTAGGATGTCATCTTGAATACGTTGTGAACAAGCTTTCTGAATACCATCGCGCCAAAGAAGTCATGTAATACCTGCCTAGGTATATATGAGATACCTCGCAGATACTTTAAACACAATGCGAGGGGTATTACCTCATTTCCACTTTATCTCCCATATGGTTTTTCTAAACTGACCGGGTACATCTACCCACGAAACCCAATTTTTATGATGTTCGATGCAGTTAAGGTGAGATGGGAGGTTGAGATAAACAAAAGATGTGAATAAACACCTTTTCATGGTCTAGGCATAGAAGCTATTATTGTTTGCATTTGAGTTTTTCTAAAATGATCAAGTAACCGCAAGTCATTCTAACCAGGTCGTGGCCATTCTTTATCGAAGCTATTCCTGGACTGACGCTGCTTCTAAAGTTTTTCATATGTCCCCTTAACAACTTAAAGATACTAAGGTTCGATACTGGCTCGTTTTTAGAGAGGCTACACCTCAAAGAGCCTCACAGCCTTTAAAATGATTTTTTATCCATCATAATATTCATCAGTTCTTAGCTAAAATTTACAGCTAAATATTTGTTAAATTTTATTAGCTTTGATTCTTTACGAATATTGTAATTATTGCCGCCACGATTATGTCCCTACTGCATTCATGCGAACTCTTTTGATTAATTATGAGGAAGAGAATAATAATACATTTACATTCACCTTTTTTAAAACAGTCTCACTGAAATAACCGGCAAGAGTTTAGTCGAGAGGGATTGACAAAAAGCGAAACATAGGCACCACTCTTGCAATTCTCAGGTCACCGGTAATGTGAATAGCCATGCCGCTTGCTTTCTCTATCCTCTTTAACAATAACTACCATAGTCAACTAATTACTTTGTTACCAGACCTACTGAATCCAGTTTACCAATCAATAACATTTACCCGAACCCCTTTCTTACTTCTTCTCTAGTAAAATACAACTTAAAAACTCAGAAACTATTTTCTTGACTCTCAGTACTCAAGCGGTACCACTGGAAACTTCCTGGAGTGGACAGAAATACCATAAACACAGATAAAACACGACAAACTATAGCAAGGCCTTCAAAGGGGGTTGAACGCAAACTATACACGGATCAAAAAACTAGGAATTGACAGAAGATGGAATGAAGAGGCAGCTCATGGGAGCCTTCTTGGAGACGCTGCATGACCGCGTGACCGTCACCGTGTTGACCATTTACCCGAGGCCCGGGATGTAGCTGGCGACAAAGCTGATGAGTATGACTACGAGAATAGTCACGCAGATCATTATCATTATCTTCTTCTGCAGAATACAGAAAAACACAGGCGATACGTTAGCGAGCCATCCAAATAAGCTAACAAAATTATCAGTGTACCTACTTACGACTAAATGAAATTGAAAAAAATATGCAGGATATTTTCATGCATTTATATTTCCAAAAATTAGGGAGAAGGTAAACTAGTTTCACAGTTAGATAGTTAGGTAATTTTAGGTAATTTCATGGATGTTTTTCGCTTTCGCTACTGCATCACGTTCTCTCCATCGCACTCGAAAAAGTTGCTAACTGAAGAAATACGAGTACCAAAGTATCACAGATACATTAGGTAAGAACTAAAGTGTGACAAAATAGAATAATTCCATGATCTGAATTTGATCGTGTCTATCGAACTAAAATAAACTCAGAAAAAAATCGAATTTTTGAGTAGATTGCGCACAAGTACGCATTACTTACTACTTGAAGCTGAATATTTATGTCCCTATTCTGAGCCACGCGATGGAAAAAGGAATAGGTGGAGCGAGAAAAATGCTCACAGTCTTCGGAAATTATAAGCTGTCCTTTCAGAACAAGAAAACTTAATTACACACTTTAGGGTTGAATATTTAAGAGTTCTACAGTTAATAAAATAAAGTTCTGTTCCACATCCTACATTTAAAGGCGCATCGTCAACAGCATTGTTAATTCCGTATGATGGGATTATGTTACAGAAACTAGCGTAGTAGTGGGACCGATAATCCAAGCACTCGAAGACGAGACAGTTTCTACGTAAAGGCGCCAAATTGTTACCTATGACATGACGGTGCTGGCCATTTTTCAACCATAATGAAAGTAACCTATCGGCACAAAAAAATGCTACATTAAATATCTGCAGCTCTATTACGGAACTTTTTATCACGCGTGATAAACATTTGCAATGCTATTTTCCCTATGTTTTCGTGATAACTGCGTGATCACGCGTGATAAAAAGATCCATAATAGGGCTCCTGAACGCATCACACATAACATTTCTTAACACACTTCCAATCACTGGGTACATACTCAAATCTGATACAACAGGACACTCAGACACAGAAGGTATTTCTCTGAGGTTGTTCGAGGCGTAAATAATTATGAATTTAGTTATTAGGATACCTACGGTACGTTCCACTTAATAGAGAAAAGCAAGTTCTTATTAAGATTTTATTTACATTTTTTCAAATAAGTTTAACACACACATGGACAAGACCCACGCGTGGGTTAGGTATTTATCCGATCTTTTTTTTTTCTTCTTTTTTCTACATATATATTAAACAACAAAAATAATTTAATTACATCAATTTCGAAGGGGAAAAGCTCTCGTTATCAGAAGAATAATAATTTGAAGTAGTTAGAATTTGGAAACAGCACTTAGGGCCTAGATCAGCAGGTGTATTCCCTTTCGTCTAACGCCAGAAAAGCACATTCAAATATCCCATTCAAACACATTGTTTTCTGGCGTTAGAGAAAAATACACCTACTGATCTATATCCTATAGATCGTTGAGTAAAACATTCCAAAAATATCACCATCAAGTTTAAATGCGAGGCTCGAACATATATTTCCCAAACTCACTAATTAGAACTCCGTTAAAGTCGAATACAGAACGGTGGTTCAAAATTTTCACTCATTCTTATTATAATTCCTCCAATTACGAGATATAAAGACGTTACTTTAACAAATACAAAAATGTATACTTATATGGTCCGACTAATGGCGTCGATTACAAATTTCCATTCAATTAACATTATAAAAATATCGGAGACCTAATTTTTGACGAATATATTTACAAAATAATAGTCATAAGAGGTATATTAAACAGAATATCTTAGCTTAGTCATCTTACATTGTTTCAATAGCAAATAATGCTATTGAAAAATTGCACTGACAAGTAGGTTGTTAAGCAATACTGTGAGAAGTGGGAGCCTTCCTTCGTAAAATATTTGTGTTGCCACGGTATGTGCTTCTTTTGCCGGTTGATTCAATTTTCAAATTTTCAATTGATCACATTATCACAGGCGTATACCTAGTTTCGCTTCAAATCTCAATTAAAGAAAGTGGTAACGCGATGGCAATGGTATGAACTGCCCCAAGAAATTACAATGCAATTGCCTCAGTACAATTTTTTTTTTTTTTTACGATTTTCAGCGTAATTCGAGACCCTGTTGGCCGTTTTCCTATATTAGTCTCTGAGAGACAAAGTTTGCGCCATTATCTCGTAAAGGCTACTAACACACGTAATGTGTGGGTTCTTCCCAAAAGATATTAGTAAACTGAAAACAATAATGGCACATGCATCATCATCTCTTCTCGTCAACGCTACTGCTGCTTAAATTTATGGACTTCCTGGTTTCTCTTTTTGTTTTCATGTAATCATCACTTGCTTCTTTCATATAGCTGGGGATTTAACAAAAATGATTAATATTTTTGTTCGCTAGCAGAGTGTCTTAGCGCCTGAAGAGGAACTAGTTGTGACTTAAGTCCCTCCGAACGAAACTACCTTTATAATCCAACTACCTTTGAGGCTCGATACCTGGCTACTGGGTGGAAGATGGAAGGTTTCCTCTGGCGAAGCAGACGACTGGACGTCATCACTGGACGATCATGTCAATGTGGCGCATAATACAATAATGAGTATCGCGAGTGTTATTGCCAAGCAGATAATGATGAAGATTTTTTTCTGTGAACAAATAAGGCGCCAAAACAACACAATGAAAAACAGGAAACAAAAATTCGGATGCAGCAAATAGCACCAGCAGGCAATTCTACAATAATTCTAACTGAAACGAAAATCATGAAAGCATTCGCTATGATGTCATGGCTGACTGCATGATAAAATTAATTCACTTTCCTTGGAATATGGCAAAACAAGGCTATGTCAGGGATTGGGATAGGTACACTAACAGGAGGTGGAAAACAAAATTATGCAACTTTTATGATATGCCAGTCATAAGCAACCCATACAGACTCGAGAACAGTCTGGGAAAATCCCTCAAGAACTGAAGTTTAACGGCATTTTCTGCGACATTTGGGCAACTACTTAGTGTTCTGGGAATTATTGACTCCACTGAATTCGAATCTAAATGTTGTCATTTAAGTGCACTCATTTCGTAAACTTCTTTGGTTTCGACTGCAAAGTGTCGTTACTAACTTTTTGGGGATCAGAGTTGAAAGCTGTTGACCTAAAGTTTATCCAGACAGGCCTTACACCGAGGGGTTAACCACTCATTGGGAATCTCGTTGGGAATCATTGGAATTCTTTATGAAATCTCAGGGAATCTTGGATTTTTTTTTTGGGTGGTTACCCCTTCGGGGTTAATCTTTCTATGAATATCGTTTGGAATCTTTGGAAATCTTTATGTAATCTCAAGGAATCTCTGGAGTGGTTACCCCCTCGCCTTAAACGCAGATGGTGAAAAAAGTAAAAATGGATCTTTACGAAAGAAATAACCAAAGTGCGGTTAGCAATAAACTTGTAACCGGGCGAAAGCTACGGATTTTGGATCAAAATCAGGGTGTTTTGCGATTTTAAGTCTAACTGCATGCCGGTATACTAGCTTGAGAACCAAAGTGGTGTTCTAAAATAGCTAAGTACTACAATTCTCTTTAAAGTGAATCTAATAAATTTCAAGTTTCTATACACTCTAGGCTCGAGCACTGTCCAGGAATTAATAATTCCGAAATAACAGCACAACTGCAGTGACGACCAACATTTTTTTGCAAATTAGTTCAGGCAAATGTTCTAACTTTTCAAGAGACGGAACAGTTTTCAAAGGCCTCGGGATTTTTGTTTGTTTTGAAATGTTCACTTTATTAATTCTTTGTCTTCCTACAAGCCTTTGAAACATTGCTTCACTCTTCATACTCACCTGTCTGTGGTAACAGTATGGGACCTCAATGAGGTTAGCGCAAGACAGAAATGGAAGCAAGAGCCAAGAAATCAACAAAATACGTTATAGACTTTACACGAAAAAGGCAGCGAGGAGATTATTTTTTTATACGGATCATACGGACAATATTCACATTTTGTGGTGGCATGCATGATGCATGTCACAAGGCAGTTTGCGTTTAAGGGGGGAAAACGGCAAAGAAGCAATGCCAGGAAAGATTAGCTCACATTTTCCTCTAAATCTCATCACTCAACAAAAATGAAGCCAGCAAGCAGAAGTGCAAGAAGCAAAGGCAAAGAACTGACCAAAAAACCCCGACTTGTGAGTAGAAGAAATCCAGGTAAGCTGCCGTAGGACGTTAGTTTTCAGTAGCGACGTTAGTGGCGTTTTTGAAGTTAAGGGACGTGACGAGACGTGACGACCGCTCGACCTGTTAGTTACAGTGGGAGAAAGCACAAGCAAGCACACCAAGACTGAACCATCCCGAACCAGTTCAATTACAAGGCCAATCCTTTTTTTTCACAATATTAAAAAAAAAAATGCATCAACGTCAGAGAGGTTGGCTCGTTTACTATAACACTTATTTGCGTAAGGTACACCAAAACGTACCTGTTTCGTCTTTGTTCTTTATACCTGACGACTGGTAGTAAATATATTTTTCCGTGACACGAGAAGTGTCAAACAGGTTTTCGTTTAAATTTTTAAATAAAACTGACCAGTGAGTCGTTGGCTACGATCGCTCCAACAATTTGTCTGCACCTTCACGCTACCCTACGTCACCTTCAAACGAACCAATCTCTTCGGACCGTGAGCAGTAAAGACCCTAATCTTCACTGATAAGAGTGATAAGTAATGACGCTGTCAAATTACTTGCCGTGGAGTGAATGTACCCCATTTCTCGAGAGAGGATTGAAGTCTGCACTCCTAAGAAAGTTTACAAAGCCGAGTAATTGAACTGCACAACGAGGTGCTTCATTACAGAACACTCATTACATTCAACCATTGAACTAAAATGTTTTAAATAAGGGTGATTTACCCAGACAAGCGTAATAGCCACTTTTGCTATAAACACAATGAGACAGATAGGTTTACGAACCGTCTTCTAACAAAAATTAAATTAAAAGTTCCCTTAAGGTCAATCCAACGATCCTCAGTTAAATTTAACTTGCTGTTATTTCATGACACCTCCACCAACATGTCGCATGATACCTTTTCGGGAAAGTGACCGTGACGTTTCGTTTTCGTTTCTTTGTTGCCAAAGTAGCAGTTTCCCTTTTTCCTTACTTGATTTCTCTCTTATAAAATCTATTAATGTATTATTTTGTTGTTTTATAAAATAGACTAAAAGTTAATATTACCGAAAAATAGTCCCGCAAGAAAACTAAGGATCGCTGAATCCATCCTTCCACAAAGAGACAGAGAAGTTTGCAGTTTATTTTAGTTCAATGCATAGATCCGATGGAGAGAACGCGACGACACAGTAGTTAAAACACATTGTGACAGATTACATTGTTTAGAAGGAAAGGAAACTGGAGAATGGTAGTTCTTGGGATGAAGTAGACCAGATAAAAGTAAATATAGGGAGGAACTTGACAGTGCACTTACCCGGCGCGCTTTACTTTGGTATTTTAATGCTTTCTTCGTGTCCTGCGTGGCTGTCTGAACGTAATCCACTGCATGCTCTACGTGGTACTCGATGCGGTCTATCATTTCTCCCTAGAGTCAAAGCAAACAGTTTAGAATGGTTTATAAAGCAGTGATCGGCCATAGTGCAAGCAAACTGGTAAGTAATCATTTGAAATTGTTTAGCATTTCAGATGAACTAACCAACTTCTTGCCATTAAAATGGCTTATTTAAATTATAGCACTTTTAAAAAGAACAAGATTCTACCCGTATTTTATCCCTTAAAAAATAATCAGTCTGGCTGACTGATTAACATTTTCTAAATTTTCGGGTGTTCACAAACAGGCAAGTCTCAGTTCGCAAGATGACGAGCTGGGTTGAATTACCTGACTCTCGACGAGCATGGCCATATCCATGAACATGTCGTGAAGCTCTCGGATGGAATTCTCCAGCTTAATAATGTCAGCGTGCCGCGCCTCGATGTCAGCCAGCGTCTGCTTTGCCTGCTGCGTTTCCATTATTATCTGCGCAAACCAGAACCAAATGATAAGGTGGTCAGTGGTTCCAGAGGTTTAGGGTGGATGTACCTACCTTTGAAGAATACGGTACCGTTCGTTTTTGTCTCATCTCACATAATATGCAAGTCAAAGGTCAGGTACTTTTTACAGTAGAAGATCCAGTTCGTTTCGGTACTTAAAATACATTGGTCCCAGGAAATTGTTGGATTCATTTTGAAAAGGCTCAGACACTACTTAGTTCAATAGGTTGGGATATCACATGGCAAAAATGCCGCTTTAACGCACAACCCAAATACTCTAATACAGGTAACGTTTGTGCCGAACTCACCCCTTGTGTGAATACCGCAGGGTTGCCCTGCTCCAGCATGTCTTCCAGCTCATCGTTCGTTGTTGATCTTCCGGCTAAAATCAAAATCAACGATTACCTTCAACCAAAAAAGGAAAGGAAAAAATAAAGTCACGATTTACGATTAAGAGTCTTCAATTATTATCACACTAATAGTTGACGAGTGTAAAATGTTATAGAAATCAATATCTGATTTACAATAGAGATTTTACCCCTAAATGAAAAAAGAGAGAAATATGTATTTGCTTTGTTTCCAGTCTGGCATATAGCCTTTATAAAATAAAGAACCACAGCCTTTTATCTACGGTTTTTAACGTTACCTTATCTCTATTTGTCCCCCCTGCACTGGCAGCTACCCTCAGGTCCCAACAGACACTTTGTTGAAATAAGTATAGTACGGCCAGCCTGAAATGCCTGGCCCGAGGGCATTCTGCACTGTTCACCTTACACAGAATGCCCTCGGGCCAGGCATTTCAGGCTGGCCGTACCATACATACTTTTTCATTCAAAATAGTAGTTTTTCACTGAAATGACCTTATATTATCATATTTTAGACGATTTTCGCCAATCAGTTAGAAAGCCAAGTAGGTAGGTACTTGTGTTAAACATGAATAACACTAAACGGTATCATGATCTGGGAGTTGCTCCCTAAATTACTCACTAATTTCAAGCTGTCGTCGTATCCTCCCTTTACACCGCTCCCTGTAGTCAGTCTGCGTCCGGTTATACTCGGTCATGACCTCGACAAACTTGCGTGACAGGGTCGAGTGCTGAGTCTTCCGAATCCGAAGATCTGCTGAGCTCTTGTTCGTCTGCTCCTCCTGTTCGATGCCCTGCTCGATTACTTTGAGTTTGGCACGCACTTTGTTGGCAGTTTTCTTGATGTCGGCCATTAGGTCTTCCAGCTCCTGCTTCACCTCTATAAAAGCAGAATAACACATAATAATTACAACTCTGAATTAGAATTTTGAAATTTACTATATAATGTAGACTCTTGTTTCCCTGAAGATGAAATCCCGTATGTTACGGTATAGGGCGGATCAAATATTTGACTAACGCCCGAGGGGGTAACCACTCCAAAAAATTCCAAGATTCCCTGAGATTTCATAAAGATTTTCAATGATTCCCAATGAGATTCCCAACGAGTGGTTAACCCCTCGCTAACGCCCAATGTGCATATATCAACAATCTCGCTGATCCAACGATCCACAACCTCAATACTAAGATTAAACAGGCGACACGTTCACATGCTACAGACCCGGCTGGATAGCATGTGTCTGGTAAATGCTGGCAAAGGTCACAAGGGCTCGAACTTACTCTCATCGGTCTGCGGGGCGGATAAGATGGCGCTGTGCTTTTTCTTCACTTCCTCGACCTTTTCCTGGATCCTGTCGATCATCTCTCGTATCTCTTCCACCTGAAAAATAGGCAAGTATAATGATGAGGTTGAAGTAATTCTGACGCGGTCCCAAAACGGCGGGGGTAAGAGGGAGGAAATAGTTAAATGGGTAAACCCGTCTAGCTTCACTGGATGAGGGTCGCTATTCGTTATTCATTGTTATGTACAAAGAAATATTTCG
The DNA here is from genome assembly GCA_950004255.1 of Mesopsocus fuscifrons. Lineage (NCBI taxonomy): Eukaryota > Metazoa > Arthropoda > Insecta > Psocodea > Mesopsocidae > Mesopsocus > Mesopsocus fuscifrons. The sequence goes on from OX465380.1 coordinate 6,880,728, forward strand.
AAAGATTATCCAGACCTCGCTCATTCCACAATCATACCTACCTATGAAATGAAAATAAAGCCGTTATTTTTTTGTGATACTTCATTAACAGCGTAGCCCACTCAAGTGTTTTGATTATTTCATTCAATTTTCCTTGATACCTGTCTACTTTGAAAAACTGCCTTAGTATAAAAGTAAAGTGTACCGTCAAAAATTGTATAAGTTACGAACACATATTTGTATCCGCAATTTATAAATGTCACAATCTTCGTTTTCTAAAGCCGGGATAAGGCTCGGTGCTCGTAGTCGGAACGGCCCTTAATGAAATTTGCAACAGTAAACCTCCCGGCAGCAGCAGCAGACCCATGGCAAGGAAAAGGAACGTCGCTTCAAAATAATGGTGCCATTAACGTCAAAGACAACGGGGGAATTGAAATTGTGTGGACGGATGGAGCCATGCACCCATGATTTATGACTTCAGCCCCACTGTCCACGAAACGAGAGTGGTTACCAGTCCAAAACCAAGATTAAAAAGGAAATTTTATACCCAGACGTCAGACTAGGGTGAGGGATTCATACCGTGCTGAGTCTAAAAACGACTGTCTCAGCACTCAGAATTAATATCGGGGAATAAATAAAATAATAGCTAAGGGTTGGGGGGACAAGCCCAGCAACTAGACCGTTTCAAGAACTATCCATTGTGCTCAGCTGGCAGCACTACCAAATACCAGCTCCCCAGCCATCGAGTAAACGATGGGAACCTGCAGTTTTAGGTGGGTTCCGAACCACCACAGCCCCGATATACATTCATTTCACTTGACATGCTGAACATATCAGAGGTGAATGCCGAGCAGAAAAACTTTTTTAGGATCGGGATCGAACCGGTGTGACCCAGCTCTCACTGCTCCACTCGGCTATCGAGGCCGTAATATCGGGTAAACGAAATGATTATGTTTTAGCCAACCATTATACCAAGGGCGAGATAATTTTGTTCCAGGACATTTAATAGCTGCCGATATAAAGTCATTCTAAACTTCTCATACTAGCACACGCACTCTTAAGGGCCACCATTCATTCGCAATTTTTTTACGTTCCGATTTTAAACTTTGTGAGAAAACTATTGGATATTTAAATATTCTGAAATATAATATGTCTTTTTAACGTCATTACTCATGAGGCTATGTTGTGATTTTACGATCGAGTGATTTTCGCCACACAAAAAAATTGTCCGAAATTAACCAATCGTGAAATCACAACATAACCTCATGAGTAATGACGTTAAAAAGACATATTATATTTCAGAATATTTAAATATCCAATAGTTTTCTCACAAAGTTTGAAATCGGAACGTAAAAAAAAGGGAATGTATATTCAGCCTTAAGACCTGTCCAGCAACAAGCAACTGAATGTTACAGAAAACGGATCTAAAAGATCCTACTGAATTTAGAATCGAAAATATGAGAAATGAATGAAGGATACTTAAAGGGCAAGCTACAGACTGTACCATATATTCCGTTATGGAGACAAACTATGATGGCTTCCTGACCCCGAAATGGGCCGAAGTAGCTTAATCATTTCCCCAAGCATGTCTGAGTAAGATAGTCAATACGTGAACGCTCCCACCCGTTATATGCCAAGGTTGATGGTCCAAATCACAGTTCACATTTCTTTCTGGGAAAGTATTCGGTATTCTAAAGGGTCCGCTTAACCTGACGATGCATTTTTTGCCGCCCATAAGATTGACATTGCCAGCGGCGATTCATTTTCAAGGTTTACCCTTAGTTGGAAAGACACAAAATTTTGCCTGTACCTAGCCCTAACAATGTTGTAGGTCGTCATCGAAGCAGATTTCCCAATTTCTCACTGGTTTCTTTTATTGCAACTGTTCTGCAAATGCTAGCATCGCATACCTCAATTTTTTAAGGGGAAAAGTGCTGTATCTCGAAAACCAGTAAAAAATTGGGAAATCTGCTTCGACGACGACCTACAACATTGTTAGGGCTAGGTATAGGCAAAATTTTGTGTCTTTCCAACCAAGGGTAAACCTCGAAAATGAATCGCCGTTCGCAATGTTAATCTTATGGGCGGCAATAAGTGCATCGTCAGGTTAAGCGGACCCTTAAGTCACAAGTGACCATATTCAGATTCTATAATTTCAAAATAACGATACGCTTAAAGGGTGGGTACGACCGAACTCAGTTAAATTTACCTAGAGAACAGAGATTCAAATTCGAATGGATCGCCAAGCACAAGATCAGATGAGTTTTACGAGAAAGTAAAGGAACCCATTTGAAGGGAGCGTAATAAGTTAGGGGCGCCAGAGGGTGGAATAAATTGCAACCACCGTCCAAAGTAGAACAAGGGAAAATGGCGAGGGGGCTCTATAATTAATTGGCTATACGTATTTTAACCTTTTCACAATGCCCGCGTGAAAAATCGTTTGAGAGACAAATAGGTTGTTTGAAGAACAAATATTTTCAACGTCACTCAAGCAAAAGAAAAGTTTTTATCCCCGTTGGCTTAAAACTGGGAGGGGTCGATTTTTTGTTCTCGGGTATCCTAATCTGATGTTGGTGAAACTTCTGGCAGGCAGCGTGAAATGTAATGGGATCGGATAAGGCAGGATGGGGGCAATTTAAAGTGGCTTAACTTAATACTGCATTTCCAGCGCCACCCGACCTTTTCATCTTGAACGTTCACTAAAATTTTTATCATTTTTTACAGTTATTCCACAGTCTGGAAGATTGGATGGGTGCTAGCTCTATTTGCTACCTCCCTTCGTTTGAACAGTCCTCCGATTTTAGGTGTTCGTCTATATAACGCTCTCCCGGTTGAAATCAAATCTGAAGAAAGTTTAACAATATTTTTTAAAAAATTGCTAAAATCGTATTTACTTGAAAATGTTTTTTATAGTTTAGAGGAATTTTTCAATTTGTAATTTGACTGGACAACCAGGCGTTTCATACTTTAGTTCCACCTATTTTGGGCGGGCCAAGGTCAACAAAACGTAAAATTAAAAAAAAAATCGAGGGAATATGGCATTCTGAGATGTTTTATAGAATAAAACTTTAGTGCTACCACACTATTGGCAAGTGTCAAATCGCAAGTATTCAGAATTATTATATACTCCTATCTTTAACGTAGTTTAGGCAATACAGTGGCGGAAATCTGGTTTATCAACACGGTGATAGAAACACAGTTTAAGAGAACTTGTGTTATCCACCCTCGGTCTATCACACCTGACGAAAGCTCCACATAGGGTGCGGTTTACAAAACAGAAAACTTTAGTACAGTAATCTTCTGGCCTACAGCAATAACGGCAGGCAGTGATGGATTCTATATCAGATAATCTGTAAGTGCTGCCGTCTCCGTAACAGTCGTGCGTGGGGAGCTGGGGAGTTTATTGCTGAGAAAGCAAGTTTCATGGTGGGGGTGGGAATACAATAGGGCGTGATGCATTAGTGACGTCACGCTCCAGTCTAGAGTGGGAGGGGGAGGGAGGCGGGTCTGTGAAATGTCACACATGTTATTTCATTTAGGACTAAGAAGTTTATCTAACACAGTCTCATCAATAATAATTAAGTAACAAGGACCACCAAGTCTTGGAAACAGACTTTACAAGCCTGAGGCCCCAGGTTCGATTCCAACGTGCGTCAGAATTTTGGGAAGAAAAGAATTTCATTAACTTAAAATGAGAAAAACTGGGGCGTTTTTGACTTTCACATGAAACATGGCGGTGCCCGTAATGAAGAGCATTAATAATTTAGTACAGCGAGAGAATAATTTAAGGACCCGCTCCAAGCTCGCGAGACCACTTTGTGTTCAATAAACCCTGTGCAATGCATAGATACAAAATTAATAATAGGGGAGCACAGCAACTGGTATTTAGTTGACTGTTGCGCATAACTTTGATTCAACTTTTGAGTTAGGTCGAAGATGATCGTGAGCCCTTCTAAAGTAAATTGACAATTTCTGAACACTCCCCCTAAAACTAGGATAATCCAACTCGTATGGATATGTAGGTTATTTACCAAAAGACAGAAGGCTAAAGACTTGTGGCAAAGGTACAACTGCAGAACTATTTCACTTCTACTACGATCTGAAAACCATCCAGATTACCCCCGGAGACAGCTAACTGTATAAACCCAGGACATCAGCGACGACCCCAATACCCACCCTTTCCCATATAAAACGATGACGAAGCAAAGTCAGGTGGGAGGTAGAAACATGGTATGGGGCGTAATGTGCATTAGTGGCGCCTCGCTGGAGAGTGGGGATAAAAAGTCACGTAACAGCCATCCGGGTCTCATTTAAGGATATACCGAGGGGGTAACCACTCCAGAGATTCCTTTAGATTCCCTGAGATTCCATAAAGATTTCCAAAGATTCCCAACGATATTCATAGAAAGATGAACCTCGAAGGGGTAACCACTCCAAAAAAATTCCAAGATTCTCTGAGATTTCATACAGATTTCCAATGATTCCCAACGAGACTCCCAACGAGATTCCTGGAGTGGTTAACCCCTCGAAATATACCAGCAGTTTCCTGGTGCCTGAACTGCCCTTTTAGGACGTAAAATTTTCACACGAGGTGCTCAGCCAGTAAACGCTCCCACCCATACCTACAGCACATGTGGACGCTTTCTTCTCGTATAACCGTCCCAGTGCTATTTTATGTACCACCTAATAGTGACTAACTGACTAAGGAAAGGAATTGACCCATGACATCACTTTGGTGACCTCACTAGGCGGCAGGCATCACCGCCCACAGCGCAAGCGCTAGACCTCAACTCAGGGCTCTAGCTAGCATTCATACTTCATACTAGCAGACCTGCAGTCCAACTATCTTATAGCTAGCAGTTACAAGTCAGAGTGCCACGGCCGTGTTATCACTTCTATTGTTAACCATTCCATAATCACATTCATGTGTCTTGGACTTGGACCTATATCATGTTCGGTATCAACTCAGGCACAGGTCTGGCCAATCACTTTTCCCCTCGAATTTTCAACTTACAAACAGATATGCATTTTATCAGCCGCTACCCCTCAAATTATTATTACTAGAAACCTATCGTTATATTCAATGACAGCGGAAGGTTTCCTAAAGTAGCTAAATTTTGGACAACTACTGACTATTGACTGGCTCACTGCCCATAAGGATAAGGGAACACTTGGAAAACACGGTTTTTATGAGTATTAGAGGCAGCGAGATAGGGAGGGAGGCTCTCTTTTGTCGCTCCTCACTTTACCATAGCAAAAAACTGAAAATTGGTTCTGTGACTTTGCTTCTTACTCAGTTGTCCTTCATAGGTCTGATTAGGACAACATAACAAAATAAACAAATGGCATGCGGGGTTTTGAGGTTTTTTGAGAGGGAAAAGGATGGTTTTTCTATTTAGGTGACTTTCGGACCACCTTAACGTTTCATCACCCCCATCTTAGCATGACGTAGCCATTTTCCCATGGTAATGTGTCCCCGGCAATAATAGTTTCCGGTATACGTCAACAATAATTTGGTAATTATGCCCAGAGCCTGAAGCAAGTGCACGGGTTGTGGGTTGTGGGTATGCGTGGTGCTGAGTGCTGGAGGGCCCGCCCCGCTACACGGATCAATCGGCTGTGAATTTTAATGGAACCATATGAGCCACATGGAGACGAGCTGGCGCTCTGCTGTTAGCATATGCCTCTGAAGCCCGCAAGCAACGATGGGGGCCTACAGTCTTATACGGTATATCAAACCTGAGAGTTGGAAAATCACTCTTTCGCCCTCCGCCTCATACCAAAGCGCTTCAAAATAGGCAGAAAAGATCAAGATCATTTTTAATGCATTTTAAGAAGCCATTCACCGGAAAATACAGATGAAGGACCTAATCTTAAGATATCAAGAGTCCGATACTATCGTATCAAGAACACTTAATTGTATGGGTATGTTCAGAGGGCCCTCAGGGCGATCGAAGTCAAAGAAATCCCCCAAGGACTAACCACTATACTGCAAACTACCTACAGACTATACGTAAAAGGCAGGAGAAGAGAGCTCGGAAATCCTCTGCTCAGTCAGCAGACAGGCAAACAATGCTCAAACAATGCTGCGAATGAGGACAATGCACAGGCTATCGTCTGGGGAGAAAATTTCCCGTGTTCTCATCTAAAAAACTAAGCTACGAAGTGATAACTGATTTATCCAGTAAAACGAAGGGAAGGTCAATCATGTTTTTCTTCTTTCAGCTGGTTTCGGGAAAAACAACACCACCAACGAGACGCTAAATTCACTCATTTGTCGCAACAGTCTCCATTAAGTAGTCCCAAAAAATGTGAAGTTGTCATACTAAAAATTCTAACTGACCACCTCATTCCCAAAGGTCTATTTTGGTCCTGTTAAGGTGATGAATGGGCTATGCGATACAATACTATAGCGACTGTAGGTTCAACTGCCAGCTACGGCGAGATGACAGCTGATCGTCAACTTTTTTTAATCAATGACCAACTGAAGTGTTTAGTGGATAGTCTGCGAGCTCCCACAGGGGTTCGACGAGAAATCTGCTAAAAGAAACAGCGACACTAACCTCGGAGAAGAACTCCTCCATAAAGCCACCATCGCGGCCCTCCATGCTGACCGCGACGTCATCGGCCCCTCCATCCTCGTCATCACTTTGCGCCTGGAACAATAACAAATTTATTTAGGTACATGTGGGGATCAACAACAAAGGGTGTTGAATTTGATATTTTTTTCGTGTGAGAATGTTAAACTTTATTTTTTCCTAAATCTTGAGCTTTACTCGTACTTACTTAGATTTCAACAGTTTTATACCAGTAATACAAAGGTAAAGCCGTCTGCAGCTAAATGAATGGTCTACTGAACGTATGAATCCCAGCAAAAACGATCAAATCTTACGCGTCAGGAACTTTTCTTGGTCGCTGGCTAGGTGATAATTGTAGGTCTACCTACCCAGCAATGGGCACAGAATTACCAAGCTGTAGGTAAATGATGGGCCCATCGAATAAGGGACTCTTTTTAGAATGTTCAAATTCTAACGCATGTGGGGGTTTTTTTTATAAAAATGAATCCGGCACTGAGGAATGATTTTAGGAACGTATAGACCAAACCTCATCAAAATCGATCAAAGAGTTTAGTAACTAGTCCGAAATAACATATATAGAGGGACAGACAATTTCCGTTCAGTCATAGTGAGTCACAATGGCATGACTCACAACGACAGGATACTTAAAGGCGTGTACAATAGCGAGATCGGCAGTAAGACGCCGCCCAGTAATACCTACACTGTGACAAAAACCACAGAAAAATCAGGACAAAAATTTCTTGCTGTTACTTCCTGGCAGACACGCATATAAGGTTTACTGGTATAAAGTAGACTACCAAAGAACATGCAACTGTGTCATACTGAGTCTCAATCAAGACCTATCCAGCGCTTAGGTATAGGTATAGGTAATCGATAAAGCAAAATGAGAAAGGTAAGGAGATGAGATCTTGAGAAAGGTACGGAGATGAGATCTTCACGGTAGTCTGCACTCGAAAGAAAAAGTTCGAAACAGATTGCAGATTAGAGAAGCGAAGTAATAAAGAAATTCAGCAGATTGGTAAGTAAAGTTGCTCTATGCTGCTGAGCTGAACGAGAGACTGAAGGAAATACAGGAGCTTGAATTTCTCCACTAGTGAGAGAAGCAGAGAGGGAAACCTCTTCCGGTGTATGTACAGAGAAAAATTAAAACACTTCCCTACCTCTTTTCCTTTGTCATTTTCTCCCTGCCTCATTTTTAGCTCATGTACAACACACGTCACCAGGTTAAGTAGGTTATTAGCATCAACATCGAGCATTTTTAGGCCGAGTCAAACAACGCTTACAAATTACAATTTGTTTTGAGAAAAATCTACTTAGGTATAAGGGTACTCATACATACAAATGACAACTCTTCTTATCAGAGATAACAATGACGCACAGAAGAACCTCCTAGCCTTGAAATAGGTAGGCACCTATCAAGTCATTCAAAAGGGACAATGACCGTAACCCTGTTGACTTACGCTGCGACCCTTACTCTGTGTTACGTCAGAGTCATGTTTAGCTGGTTGCTAAACCGTCAATCTCACATTGAAAAATTGACATGGGCAAATAAGAAAACCCCGTATCAATTAGAAGGGTAGCGAGGTACCAATTTGTCATTATAACAGAAATGAATAATGCCAGATTACAAAGCGGGTGTCAATGAGTGACAATTTTTGTGTAGGTTTTCCATTACATTTCACTTTTGGTTCCGTCTAGTGACTCATGTATACAGGTGGTGCTACTTTTTCGCCCAAATTGCAAATCTGATGCACTCTGAAGATTCCAGTTTTGTAGAGATTCGGCATACCTAATAGTGCCGCAACCAATTAGATATTGCCCGGTCCCATACTTAAATCCCTTGCCCGGCCCCCAAACGTATCACCACCGTAAGTCCAACAAAAATATCCGGACATAACTCTTATCAAAACATTATGCCACTAAAGGGCAGGTTAGTACACAGGCTAAGGAAGGAGGTAAAGATCTGACGTAGGGAGAGGTGAGTGGCAACAGACCTACTTGGCCTAGTTAATCACTTGTTGAAGGCTTGTCACCGACTCACCGGGCGCTCGATTACCCCCGATTAAATTTTTCCATTTCAACAAAACGTAATTTCCTCAAAACTCTAGCGAACTTCCTATACTTCCCGAACTACTCCTAAACAGTGACAAGGAGGGAGGGATTGAAATGGCGGCACATAATGTGTGAAAGTTGTGACTTACCGCTTGTAGGGCGGCTAATCTGTCCTTCGTCATCTTGCCTGCTTACACAACGGCAACACGATTTCCAGGGTAGCAATATTCCATTCACAGAACAGACTTACTGCGATAAATAAAAGAAAACGACACTAAAACTAACAAACAGAACCTAGGATCACAAAAATCGATTCGCACACAGGTCTGCAGTGCCGATCATTGCACTGCGACTGCGTGCACGATAACTGGCGAGCCAACCCCCAAATTTTATCAAAATTTCAATAAACACACACTTTTCACTTTCACTGATTCAAATCTAAGATTTAAGAGATATTACTAAAGTTAACGATTAAATTTTAATCATTTCTTTCTTGCAAGACACATTTTCTCTGACTTTTATTTATTTTAGGAAAAGTTGAGAAGTGCCAACATGACAAATCTAAACATTTTGCGGCAAAATTCAAAAATTGCCAAATACGTATTCTAGAAGGAGATGATAGAATACTCTTAAATATCATAAGTAACGTCATAGGTACTTGGTACTTCTATATAATGATGTTATATACCTACCTATGTATGGGTTTAAATGTAATTGTTCTCATTTTTGAGCTGGTATCAAGGTAGACCAAGATTAATTAATTTTTCAACAAAGTTTTAAAAAAAATCCCGATCTTTCCAAATCCCTAGGTACCTAAGTACTAAGTACCTACCTATATTAAAATAGTTCTTGTAGATAGGAGTAAGTACGGAACTATGGTAGAAGCTGGGTAGAAGTAGACCAACCACTTTCTTGAGTCAGTGAGACCATTCTGATACGACTTACCCATTATCCATCACAAGATTCACGACTTCCAAATTAATTTCAAGAAAAATTCAAAACATTTTTGAAAGTTTTGAAATAAAAATTCATAAAGGTTACAGTTTAAAGTTTTAAATTTTTTTTTTAAAAAAGTAGGAAGTATGTTGGCAGCCGTGCTTAGGCCAGCGGTGGCTTGTTTTTTTCAAGAAACGCTATTGTGAACCGTAGGGACTTCAACTTCTGGTAAGAGAAATCCTTGAAAATCTCATCCATCCTACATTATTTATCCGTAAAACTGCTGATCCAGTGAAATAATAATTCAGGATTTTGTTATTGGTGGTTTATTCCAATTTTCCTTGCGTATTTTCCGAAGAAAAGCCATTTCAAATCGGTTAGTTTCGTCCATTTTCCTATGTACATATTAATTTTTATTTCTGAAGTTAAAACCCCTCCAAATTTGATTTACCCGGTGGAAATTTCAAGCTAAACTGAGAATATAAACACTTGCTGTCACTGATAGTGTAATTTTACCATTACATTTTAGATAATTGGTATTTTGGCGCCAGTAACCAAGTGTGACATTGCGCAAATTGTGTTTAACCTCTCATCGGAATTTCCTAACCTTTATTGGATCTGGTTTAGGCGCCGTAGTTGTATGGTTGCAATTATTACGGTATAAGTGAGGTGTTGCTTAGTTTGTTGATATTTACAGTAGAGAGGATAGTAGGTACACGTACTTCCCCCTGTTGGAATACCTAATAACGGCCCTTAGCGGGGGAGGGCGTTCCGTTTTCATCACGTTTTGGAGCCATGCGTTTTGATTGCGCGCCAGGTCACCGGTTTGAGACCATTCACATTCACCCTTCACAATTTGCTGACTCATTCCCCACTTATTTACTTAATGTTTCAGCGAAATGGGTGACGACATGCCAACATTCAAGTGTGTGCTGGTGGGGGATGGTGGTACCGGCAAAACCACCTTCGTGAAGCGCCACTTGACTGGAGAGTTTGAGAAGAAGTATGTGGCCACCCTTGGTGTTGAAGTACATCCCCTCGTGTTCCACACAAATCGCGGAGCCATCAGATTCAACGTCTGGGACACGGCTGGCCAGGAGAAATTCGGTGGATTACGAGACGGGTGAGTTAACTAAACAGATCCGCCATCCGTGGTTAAAGCTGCAGATAGTTTGTTGACGATTTTCTTCCTGAGGAACCTGTTGTGTATTTACTTGTTAGCGTCTAATTTGTTTTTTACCTTCAGAAACCACATACTTACTTAGTGTCTATAAAAAATTTGTCAGAAATAGCTTGATCGTAAAGTCATAACTTATTAATTAGGTACTCCTATACTCGTATTCTGTCCCAACTTCGGAACGTTAACGTTTTTTGTTTTTAAATTTTAGCTATTACATCCAAGGGCAGTGTGCGATTATCATGTTTGACGTGACTTCGCGAGTAACATACAAGAACGTGCCCAACTGGCATCGAGATTTGGTTCGCGTCTGTGAAAACATCCCTATGGTCCTGTGTGGCAACAAAGTGGACATCAAGGACCGAAAAGTCAAGGCCAGGAGTATAGTTTTCCACAGGTGGGTTTTGTGCCAAGTAGCCTGTAATTAACTTCATAGATACGAGTAGGAAGTAAGCAGTGAAATGCGGAATGCTATTTGGGGCTAATTGCGATGAAGAACAACAAAAGCTGTCACAAAGATATTTAAACCGATGCTTTGGATAGTGAAAAGCAGATAATCCTAGGCACCTAATCAGTTTTTAGATTCGAACAAAAAACCCGTGTTTTCTTCCAGAAAGAAGAACCTGCAGTACTATGACATCAGTGCTAAGAGTAACTACAATTTCGAAAAGCCGTTCCTCTGGCTCGCGAGGAAGCTGATCGGCGACGCCAACCTGGAGTTCGTGGCGATGCCGGCCCTCGTTCCCCCCGAAGTCGTCATGGACCCCCACTGGCAGCAACAGATCGAGAAAGACCTCAAGGTAATGAAAATGATGCTAAGATTATATACCTCTAGCTGGATTTACCAGATTCGGATAAGGCTATGGATACGAATGAGTCAGAGCTGTTTGTTTACCTTTTTTAAGCCTGTCCACAATACAGATATACGGTTAACCTAGTATACTGGGATCCAGCGTAAGCTCAGCTAGACTCAAGGAATTTATTTTAATGATAACTGAAACGGTCGTTTTTTTGCAGGATGCTCAAGAAACGGCCCTTCCCGAAGACGACGAAGATCTGTAGCTGGCCCCCTCACTTGCCGTGGCACGCTGCTGTGGCTCTCGCGTGGGTGGACTCCTAAGCTACCTCATACATCAGGGTTAGTTCACAGCCCTTCTACATTTACAAACTTGTCAAAACTGTTGTCAGTTGTGTTCGGGACTCTTATGGCCAAAGTGCCGAATATCCTTTTAGCTACCTTTTAACCTGCATTTTCTGATCGAGTCTTTGATTTTGTTAAATAGAGATAAAGTCGCATTAGAATTTTATTTTCTCACAGGGTTGTGAGATTATATAGGTTTTATAAAAGTCGAAAAAATACCTGAGTTCACTGTAATAAACCCAAGGTCTCGTGTCGGAATTTTGCGGGAGGTTCGGTGGTTGAATATATACCCGTACTGTGCTTATACACGTTTTTAAACCATTGCTACTGTTCATATCCCTTCTAGAAGTGAGTGGCTTTTGAAAATTTATTGAAAGCAAATTTCGGATGAAACATGTGAGCCTGTGCCCTTCGTTCAGAAAGTGCATTTTTTTTAATTTCCCCCACTTCTCGAAGAGGTTTGCCACGTGGATCATCCGCCATTGCACTTGGATATTATCTGAAACCGTACTAAAAAGGAGCTATCGCCCAATACCGGAGATAGTAAAATAAATCTTCACTTTGTTTACTCACTCATGCCTCCTTTTTACTTTTTTTATTCTTATTAGTTCAGAAAATAACCAAAACGTTCGACGGTTCTTAAGTTGGTTCTGTTCATGGGAATGTGGAGCAATTTCCAGCCCAGTTACCTATCATTTTTCTACAGAAAACAACTTAGAGCTGCGGAGCGTATTATCCTGATAGGAGCTTCTTCCCCTACTAATTAAGACTCGTAAAATTTTCGCTGAAGGAGTAACTAGTTATTTGTAAACCGGAAGCATCGTCTTTCTGTTTCCCCCTTGTATTTGTATGGAGGAAACCAAAAACAAATTAGGGTTGTCGGAAAATGCGTATCTTGTGGAGTAACCTGATCTTTTTTAATAATTTATTCCTTGTAATAATTGGGTGAAAAATGGAGAAATGACTGTGTGTGAATTTGGATAGTTTTCGTTTTGTTTTCATTACACTGTCTGTTTTATTATGATTACTGATAAATAAATGACACACACGCTACACTTTTATAATGCTTTGGAACCTTGATACCTCTAGCGAAGACAACCAAAGGACAGTTTTAGTACAGTCATATTGTCGGCTGGCCCGGGGGCGTCGTATGCATGAAATCCGGTAGTTGTGATTTTTTGCAGAGTTGTTTAGGATGATGCCGTGATACGTAATCCAAGTTTTCGACCTCGAGCTTTGAACGCAACCTTTTCCAAAACCGAAAAAACTTCGAAAATTTCGACATTTTTCTTAGTTTTTGGTGATTTATTTACACCCTGAAGGACTAGTTTTTTGGCAACAACATTTCAGCAATTTTTGAAAGGTGATAAAATTTGCTACAATTAAAAAAAACGGTCTCAGTAGACTTAACTGTTTTAGAGATATGGCTTGTCGAAGATTCGAAAAAATCCAAAACACCACTAATCTCTTATACGAGATGATTAAGGAGAGAATGTTTTTATTCTAAGGGCTGGTGGGGGTCCATTTAGATACGGTAAGGTCTAATATTACTGTATTATTTCCAGCACCTTCTTATTTTACCGTGTTCTAGTCCGCTTGATGCAGTGTAGGACTGTGAGCCCTCTTTATTCCTAATGCGCAGCTCTCGTCTACATAGTGTTTAGCTTACAGAACTCGATAATGAGTCGTACAGGTAACTGGATAATTATTACTCGAACTGGACTGACGCTGACTGACCTTGAGGATGCTTCTTGGCGTGGCTTCCTGCACTGCCGATACCTATGCCTGCCTACCTGATACTGAGCAGCTTCCGAACTGCTAACCGGTACATCGGGTATCTTTCCATTTATTATGTTACAATACTTCTCCACTCCATACGATCACGCTTAGCTTATCCATGACCCTCAGCTGGCGAAATTCCAGTTGTTTATAAATACCTAACTAGTATTGTGAACACTAAAAAAGATGGTGCTGTTTGCAAAACAGTGGAATAACACTGAAAAATGTGTCATTCGTTCGCAGATTGCGAAAACAGGGGAAGAGAATGGAAATAATCAGGATTCGGCTGGCTATAGGAAATCAGGTTCCGTTGCATCGGAAGGCCGTCTACATGGTTGGACCATGATCTTGACTACTACTAGAGGGTCTATACCTGTACGAGTCCCTATGTATGGGCTGGCTTGAGGCTGGGCACACAGTTTCGTACCTGAGATGATAGACGTAATAGACTCAGTGGCGGGCCGTGGCTCGTGTTGTAGTTATTTTATACCACCGAAAAAATCGCGAAGTTAAAAAGATTTTCAGGGCTCTAAAAATAATATGAAAAAAATGAGGAAAAAAGTAGTTGCATTAATAAAAGCTTGTGGGATTTTGTTTGTTGACAACCTGGGACGTTATTTTACAGTAGTCAGATTTTCAGCGAATGAAAACTTCGCGTTCTCGCCTATTCCATTGATGTTACGACTCTACAAATGATAAAGGTGGTGATGATAGGTGAATGATGCCTAGAGGACTCTCCCATCTAGATGGATGCAGTCCTGTTGAAGTGTTGAAATTTTGGGAACTGGGCTGGCTGTCGCTGGTAGCCAAATTCTAATGACTGTTGGGATGTGGACTACCACCTTTCGAGGTTTCAGTGCATGAGTGCGGGCGAGAATCACTCCCCGCTTTGACATCTTGACACCTGGTGACGGTCGGGTACCCATTGCTACGGAGTCCGCCCAGAGCAGAGGAAGATTAGATTGTATAGCAGAAAGATCCAGCCTATCGGATCTTTGCTCGCCTCCTCTTGCTTCATTATTCATTCTCCTATAGTGCTGATCGAATATATGACCACTGTCCCAGGGGGGCCAGACGTGGATAGCAAACAGAAATGCAACAACCCTAAAAAAATTAAATACAGGCTAGAAAGTAAAACGCACACGCCGCCACTGTAAACAGGATTAGCTGGCGTCCACCACCACCAGAGCTTGTACGTGATCCATATTGTGGCTTTAATGAAAATAATTATGTTTGTGTGAATAAGGCCATAAGTTAAACATATTCCACACCAGCGGTGACAACTCTTTGGGAACGTATAGAGATGGCGGGACATCCATCCTTCCTTCCTAGTGAGGTGACCGGTCTGAGTCCGGGCGTCCCTGATCTTGACAGTGGGGATGCTGTACTGGTATAAGTAGAGCCGTTTCCTCGTTGACATGTTATTCACAAACCGTTCACAATGGAGGAAACTAGAATTCTACTGCTCAAGATCGTGCTTTCAGCAGTGATCTCGTGTATGTGCTTCACCCCTGCTTCTTCAAAATTATGTAAGTTATCTAATTTTGTTGTGCTGCTTAGGCTAATGGCTTTTTTGCTGAAGGCTTTTGGAAATATTTTTCCTCAACCTATTTTTTTTTAATTCCTCCCGTGCGTGGAATGAATATAGAATCTCGTAGTCCTAATGTTCAGAGGTAGCGTTTATTCAGCCCCGCATACAAAAATTGAGAAATAAATTGTACATAATCTACATAGGTCTCCGATTGATTTTCTGAACTTACCCATAGACTCATCTCTTTCTGTTTTGCAGCTGACTACATCACAGTCTGCAGTGCAAAAGACCCTGCCCTTGAAAAATGTCTCATCAGTTCCGGTCAGCAGCTTTTCAAAGCGATGGAGAATGGTAAGGATACATTCCAGAAGTTTATTTGGCTTTGGCCACCATTCAATTTTCTCTATTGGCCTTCGGGCCATTGGGATGGGCTGTAAGCACCATTAGGTGTATGGGTCTTTTACTTACAAAAATAGGAAAATAATTTCAAAAGATCCAAATATAATTGTTTTTTTTTTTTAGGTATCCCCGAGTATGACATCAAACCTGTTGACCCAATGGCAGTTCCCCGCCTTGGTATTGAACGTGGCCAAATTGGTATGGCGCTTGTGTTGCACAACTCTACCCACAGAGGGTTGGCACAAGCAACAATAAATTCCGCCAAGTAAGTTAAATAACTACCACTTAACCTGCCCACCACAGTCTGGCTAGTAGTTAAACTTCAGTTAAATTCCAATTTTCTAACTGATACTCGAATAACTATGAAGGGATCCGATACAGGATCCCAGTGACTCATCTCCCTCTAGAACTGGAGCCACCTACTGGAGCTCATTCTGCCTATTTTATTGAATTAAATGGTAATTTTTTCCTCAACAGGGTGGACCCAAAGAAGCAGACGTTTGAGTTCGGTATAAGTATCCCCAGTTACACCATTAGCGGACGATACGACGTCAATGGCAAGGTGATGCTACTGCCCATCAAAGGCCAAGGAGACAGCAACATAACGCTTTGTAAGTACATCCCTACTAACTAATGGATGGTTAAAATCCATGGGACTCCCCCTTTGCGCCTTCAAAGTCATAACGTACAAGATACTCCTTTGGATGCGAAAGTCAGGTACCCGCCAGAATATTTAAAATTTTGGAGATTACCACCATCGTACTGACCTATATGTCACTCCAAATGACCGTACCTCTAGAATCCAACTACCTTGGAAGGTATACTGGTATCACAGTCACCTACTTGTCATTTATTATGTGACCTGTTTGTGATCCTTAGACGATATCGATGCGGTATGGAGCCTAAAGGGAGGACTTGTGAAAAGGGATGGCAAGGAGTTCATGGAACTTAAAGAGTTCACAGCAACCATCCAGCCCAAAAACATGCGAGTTCGTTTTGAAAACCTTTTCAACGGAAACCAGCTTTTGGGTGAGTATTGGATTTGGTACCTAGCTGATCATTTATAGAGGTACGTAGGTGCTGGCACCTTCAGTGAAGTATCGTAACTACCTCGTGGGCCTCACCCGCAATCCCCAACTATTGGGTGGCTGTGTAAAATAACATCCCGATGAATCGATAGCAAAGCTGAAAAGAGCACCACCAATCAGTTAACCATTAATGGAAAAAAACCTGGCAACCCGAGCCGCCCTTTCATTCTATTATAAAATTCCATTGTTTCAGGCGACACAATGAATAATCTTCTCAACGAACACTGGAAGGACGTTTTCAGGCAAATCAAGCCCGCTTTGGAGAAATCCTACGCTCAACTTCTTTTCACTTTTGGTTCCAAAATATTCTCAAAAACGCCATACAATGAGATTTTTTCTGATCTCTGATCTCTTTGAAAGACTTGACGGAGCTTTAAAGTTCAATTTAATTGTTGTTACCAGCGCTACTAGCTCAAACAATTTCTACCTACATGTTCCTGTGATAATGTGAAGTGTATCATTCGTAATTTATTGTTAATTTATTTGTGCATGTCATTCATTTTTACCTCGATGTGTTGATCGATCGACGAACTGAAAGAAAATATCAAATAGTTATTATTTAACCCTTCATTTCATTTTACCTTTGGAGTCAACTATGGGAAAATAAGTGTAGGTAGGTACAAACTAAAGTAGGTAAGTACTTAGTACTTATAGCTATAGAATAAACGAGATGAAAGTTCACTGCTTTCCTCAGTAGGTAGGTAGGGTAGGCACGCCTCTTCCAAAATAGCTACGGACTGGAGGGGAAGAGGTTTTCCTTCGATAGAAAAAACGAGACCGGAATGGGAGAGGAGAATGTGATTTGAAAATAGCTGAATCGTGCTGGCACTCTCTCCCTCACTTCACGACTCTTCATTTCGTTCCTTTTATCGCTTTTTCCCATGCATGTTATCTACTTCTCACTTGTAGGCTTTTAGGTACTGTACTACTTTGCAAGGGACTCAGAATTTACGGAAATTTAATATAGATACGTTGGTAGTGGTAAGTTAGATCTTCACCTAAAAAGGTAGTTAGGTGTGCAGGTATTCCTTAATTCAGGTGTGCACCTAATGAATCATGATGCTTAATATACCACAAACACCTTCCAACTTCTTGAGCGCAGGAATGCAATAATTTATTTCTTTAGTGCCCATAAAAATAACATCTAGTATCGCAGATAGGTATTTAGTATTCTATTCTCTTTATCGTTGGAAAATGAATGTCTCACGCGTCTTGACCTCTCAGATATAACGATTACCCCAGAGGTCTAACACCATCATTGGTCAGCGTCATCGTGAGACGTTTCATCGCGCGCTGCATCAAAACGAGACTTTTACAATCTACAGATATCCCACGCCAGCAACAATTTTACAGAATGAAGCGGCCGAAGAAGTAAGCCAGACTTAAAAGTGTGCTCAAGTGAAATAAACTCAACATTGGGTCAAGAAAAAGTTGGTTTCCTGCATGCACAAGCTGGTTCCGGCGCTGTGTCCCAGCTGGTTCAATCAGGAGTGACCTTGAAGGAGCCGGGACTATAGCAGTCCACTCGCAAGTCTGGGCCACATCACGCAGACTCTCAGACCCTCAGGCTAGAAGATGACTAAGTACTTAGTGGGGGTGGATGTGGGAACGGGAAGTGCTCGTGCAGCTCTTGTCACTACTTCCGGTCACATTGTGACGTCACACACCTGCCCATTTCAGACGTGGAACGACCAGACTGACTTCTTTGAGCAGAGCTCGGATGACATCTGGGCAGCAGTCTGCGCCTGTGTCAAGGTTCGTTTTAACTTGTTTTTTAAAATATTTTAAAATAGGTAGATACTTAGGTATTAATACTTACATCCTACCTAAGTAACAGGAAATAGATGCAGACATTTAGGTATATGTGTAAGCATCTATATACCTAAAAATATGTCGGTAGATTCTATTGACGTGTCTTCAAGTCCTACCTACCTTCCTAAGTAAGGCGGTAATGCAGTAGGTTCGAGAGGGATTACTATACATATAAGTACCTAAGAGTATAAGGTATAGGTACCTAAGACCTCAACTACCTAGGTATTTATATATACCTACTTTTATCTATAATACCTAGGTATGCCTACTTTGCATAGCCGTATCCACGGGGGGGGGGGGGGGGGGGGGGGTTTAGGGGGTTAAACCCCCCATGAGCGGAAAATTAACATGGTAATGCCAACGTGAAGCAAAAAAATATAGGCGAACCCCCCCCCCCCCCCCCCCCCATGACCGCTTTCTGGATACGGGCCTACTTTGTATACCTTGACTCAAAAGACAACTAACTATAAACACTACAAAGAACGTACCTTAGCTATACCTATACCTACCTACTACCCACCTACTGTTCCACAAGAATTAATTCATCGTTAGCTCATCCACATGCAATCTCGTTTATCAGTTATACCTAACTACCTAACTACCTAGCGCTTTGGTCCATTACTTTTAGAATGTTTTTCTATTGCAGAGGGTATCGGCGGACGTGACCCCGGACGAGATAAAGGGCATTGGATTTGATGCGACCTGCTCGCTAGTGGCCATTGACCACAACCACAAACCGCTCACCGTTAGCCCCTCTGGTACGCTTACTCAGCAATCAATAAACAGAGCTAGTCTGTAGGGAGAGTATAGGGGGTGGAGGATATAGGGAGGGGTATAGGTATTTTTGTTCTGAAATTAGTAATTAAATTATGTACTTAGGTAATTTCTAGCTTAAAAAAAAACCAAACGAAAAAGTAGCCTTCAGTTTCCTCGGAAGAAATGCATAAAAAATGCGCCGAATGATCCCTATTATTACTTAATGTGTGACGTGCACCACATGGAGGGATTCGAGGTCACCGTGCTGATTTATTATGAGAAATGCTTCCTGGTGGGCACTGACTAATAGTACAATAAAAAACCGATATCTCAGTACGCTTAGGTAGGCACTCAGTCGTCAATAAAATGTAGGCAGTATGTATCTGCCTTCTGAGCTCCCACTCAACAGAATAATTTTTCTGTTCTTAGGAAAAAATGCAAGGAACATAATTCTATGGATGGATCATCGAGCGGCCGCTCAAGCTGCCCGGATAAACGCAGCAGCTCCAGCAGTACTGAAGTACGTAGGGGGTACTATATCACTGGAGATGGAGACACCCAAACTTATGTGGCTGCGTGAGAACCTCCCAGAAACTTGGAAAAGCGCCAAGTACTTCTTCGACCTGCCAGATTTTCTGACTTGGAAAGCCAGTGGCGACGACACAAGGTATGTACCTCACATTCACTACTAAAGTGTCTGTTAGTGGGTGTTGGTACGTTGTGGAAAAAAATAGAAATAAAAATCCATAACCCAAATCTGCACTAAAAAATAGAAAAAACGTTTCGTTTCATCGTCCAACAACGGCCTTGGTGTGACACTGCTGGGCTGTGACATACTGTCCATTTCGTATCTATCTCTGCTTCTCTGTATACCCAGGAGTTTTAAGCCCATGGAACGGTGACGCCGAGACACATTGGATCGTATGATCCGATGCACACGGGCGGAAATTAGACGCCCCAGAGTAGCTGAGGCTTATAGCTTTATTTTAGAAAAAATACAGGGTATTTTTTAAAAATTAAGAGCCCACGCCACGTCCACCGGTGCTTACGGCTCATCCCACTGGCCAGAAGGCATAGATGTTAATCAGGATAAGTGATTTCAAGGTTGAAGCAAAATGAACATGTGGTATGACATCCACGCTACCAATAAGACATTGCTGGTATCTCAGTCATATGAGCCCCAGAGAATCACTTTGTTTTCTTTTACTCCTCAGGTCACTGTGCTCAGTAGTCTGCAAATGGACCTTCGTTGCGGGCCCAGCCAACAACGCAGGATGGGACAACACATACTTCAAGTTGGCGGGATTGGAAGAACTGCTGGAAAATGATGCCCACAAAATAGGTACTTACTTAAAATTCAAACAAAATTAAAATGAATAGTTTATAGGCTTACATACTAGTTTGGCAACTGATGTCACAGCCAAATAGTATAGGTATACGGATTGCTCTTCGCCTGAAAAAACCATGATTATGTAATTCCAAAGTCGGTGTAAACGCAGATTGCACCACGCCTGCCAAAAATGTGCCAGACCATATTAGACCTTATCGAGTCTTGTGGACCCCCACACAGGTTGGGAAACACTAGTTTCGTTCAAATTAGTTTTCGTAACTTTTTAGGCAGCCGAGTCTCGTGTCCAGGAGAGCCTTGTGGCACAGGACTGACTCCAGAGGCGGCTGCACAACTAGGCCTCCACCCGGGGACCCCCGTGGGAGCTTCCCTCATCGACGCCCATGCAGGAGGACTCGGACTCTTGGGCTGCTCCGCTCCGGGGGTATCACCAGAATTCAGCACTCGCATCGGTAAAACGATTTCTTATTTTTTTAAGGTCCAAGAAACTAATCCAGTAAGCGTATTCGCATCATGCACCAACGAGCTAGACCACTTGGACATGAGTATGGCTACGAATAAAGTTCCTACTAGAATGATAGGCAGACTTTACCAAAAAATAGTCCTCGAAGAATTTAACCTTCCAAGGTGGCTTCGAAGCTCGAATCCTATAGTTAAGTGATAAGCCCATTCTGTTCAAAAGCGCTTATATGCGGCACATCAACGTGTCACATGGCAGTGGCGGATAAAGAACTCAATGTACCGGGGGTATGGGGCCCTTACTACAGTGCCATGGTGCCCCGTATGTGGCTGAGCGAAGCTGGACAATCCGCTACTGGAAAACTTCTGGACCACGTGATTGATACCCACCCCGCCGCTAGCAAAATAAGGGACCAACTCGATGGAACGTAAGTTTGCGATACACACAGCCATCACACATGATTGTTTATTCGATTAGGACAGCAGTGGGTTTCTAGTTCTCTCTATAAACCGATACTGGAATTACCTGCTTTCCACCCCATTTGACTGAGATGAAAAGTCAGGAGGTATTTGTTTATTTAGAAACAAAATGTTAATTTCATAGGCACTAACAAAAATGAAGTTAAAATATTGGCGCCACCAAAGCTCTCAGAGATTCGGTTACCATCACTTTAGACGGCTGTCTTTTTGCTGCAGGAATATTTATCAACATCTGAACTCAGTACTGGACCGGATGGCAAAGAGAGAAAAGCTTTCATCTCCAGCAAGACTTACCACCAGGCTACACGTCTGGCCTGACTACCATGGGAATCGCTCTCCACTAGCAGACCCTACACTGCTGGGTATGGTAAGTTTGCCTAAACACAAACAAATTATGAAAAACGTAGAGCAAAAGCTCAAAGTACATATTATAGGAAACAGCTTGCAAGTACAGCTTGGTATGGATATGGCACCAGTTATAGCATCAGGTGCCTCTCAGTGGCGGAGCGGTCAAGGGGTCCGAATTGTCTCCTGGGTTCAAATTCCGGCGAAAGGAATATTTTCCGCTAACGGCTTCGGCCCACTCCTAAACTGGCTTCGTCTGTGTTATGCCTAACCGGGCGCTCATACTTATTTTTAAAAAAAATCTCTGTGGTTTCCGAAACTCTTTTTTCAAGTCTAGTATACGAACTAGCATCTCATTGTTTGTTCTTCAGATTTCAGGGCTATCCCTTTCTTCAGATGAAGAAGACTTAGCTGTCAAATATCTGGCCACAATCCAAGCTCTGGCGGTAAGTTAATCAAACATAATATGTTTCTCAAAGCAGGTCGCCATTACAACTATATTATACCACAAGCCAGCGTATACCCGCCTATACCACATACAGGAACGTTGGCTCAAGCGGAACTAGTTGACGAACTTCTAATTTCACAATCTTATCGATGCTGGACCAAAAAAAATGAAAGACGTCACTGATAGTCGAAAAGGCGTGTTCAGAACTTTTCTCTGTACAGCACTATATCTTCAGCTTTAACTATCTAGTGGTGCACACAATACCCACTGATTGTGATGAATAACTAGGCTATAAAATAACATTGTGTTCGTTCTAGTACGGCACCCGGCATATCATCGACACCCTACGTGAACACGGTCACAACAAGCTGGAGTCCGTACTCCTGTGTGGCGGACTGAGCAAAAATCCTATCTTCGTCCAGACACACGCAGATGTGCTGGGGCTTCCAGTTCTATTGCCGAGTGAACCGGAAAGCGTACTGCTGGGTGCCGCCATGTTGGCTGCAGTGGCAGCAGGCATACACGATACCGTCCAAACGGCTGTGGTTCAAATGGGTGGTCTTGCAGAACTGGTCACCCCTAATTCAGATGATATCTCGTAAGTGCCTTGTAATAGGTGTCCGAACTCTGTCAACTTTTGCAATGCTACAAAACTTCACATAATTTCATAAAAAGGTTTTAGTAAACATTAGTTCGAAACTTGGATTTTACTCAGAGGGAAAATTTAAGTTTAATTTCCTCTTCTGTTTCAGGTATCACGGTAAAAAGTATCAAGTCTTCCGAAAAATGGTAGAAGACCAAAGAAGTTACGATGGGATCATGGAGGCGTCGTGAAACCATATCATCTAATTTTTTTTTTCATAAATTTTATTGTACTTTTTTTCATATTGGCACTATTCGTCGTTTCCAAACTGTAGGAGAAAAATCTCTAGAAAAATAAATAGGTGACCAAGTAAGGAAGTGGCACAAGGTGAAAAATTACTATCCATATAGGTTGGCAGCGACTAACATTTCGGTTAGTAATAGGTACGAACCCCAACCTTTCTAATCTCGCCTGGGTAAATAAAAAGGTACACATAAGTTCACAGTCTCGCTGCTACACCCACAATTAATTAAAATAGGGCTGACAACAGTGCTCTTACTGACTTCAACGTCAGGCGACGCTAACGAATCACTTCGTCGAAATCACCCTAGCGCAAATAAACTAGTCCACCTTGACCACTTCAATAGAGTAGGTACATCACAATTATATTTTCATAGAAAAGCACTGACTGAAATTATTTTCACCTCAGAGTCCGGATACCAACACATATCGATAACTATTGAGTTTTACCGCAAAGGCAAACACAATTACCTAGTTCGTATCCATAAAGTGCAGAGTCGGGGCCGAACTAACGACAACTTATGACGAAACGCAATAGCTGAGTTTGGTAAAATGGCGGTAATGAAACAACTCAGCAGTTATTTTGAATAGAAACTTAGTACAGGTACAGCGGAGTAAAAGGAACTTAGTTGGTAGAACTGACCACTTCATGGCGGGCAGTTGGGTTCACTGTATCCAAATGCTGTCCACGGACTGGAGTTCATAATTCGACAGATGTCGCCATAGCTCTTTTCTTGAGGCGCCTGACGCCCATGCCCACGAGACCGGCCTGCCAAAAAAATACCAAATACAACAAATAAGGGCTTTGAAATAACAAGATAGGTACCTATTATACGTAGCCTGAGTTCCCCGTAGTTGGTTCAGGATGTATGCTTTCCATCAGGCTTTTATTATGTTTACAGTCTTATTCTGTTATAGTGACGTTTATTTTGGATGGAAGAGAAATACGGGTACATCCATGACGTAAAGTGCCCTGACAAATGAAAGGCCTAGGTATAGGTACAGGTACGCTTATGTAATGCTGGAGGTAATGGATAAAGAAAATAACAGAAATAAGTAGGAACAGGTAAATTAAGAGGATGCATAACACAAAAGTTGGTCCTCACCTGGCCGAACTCCAAGAAGCCAAAGAAATGGGCTTCCTTCAGCTACACTCAGGCTCGCAACAACTACCCACAACAGGAGCGTCAACTGCGTCTTCAACTGCATCTGAAATAAAGAAACACATAAAAACATAGTAACGAAGCCTGAGTAACAGTGATCCGAATAAATACGCCTTCACTATGCAACAACAGGATTTCCAAAATTCTCCTCGATTGTGGAGCCATGTAGCCATATCTACATGTATACATCGTGAAAGTACCTGAATAGCAAAAAGGAAGTTTTACAGCTTCACTGAAAATTCAAAAAATATACGAAAAACAACGCCTGCAATAACTATGATTATGCAATACAGTAACACAAATGCCCGGTATACATAAGTCATTTTTATACTCCATCTCCGTGCAATAAGGGCACGGATTCAGTTCGTCTTAACCTGCGAAAACCATGATTATGCAATACGATAGCATGGGTGCAAGTTACACATAATCAGTTTTTATACAACTTTGTGCAACAAGGGTACGAATCAGATATCTTTCTCAGTTGGCTGCTTATCTATCGTTACGGTGACTGAACGAACTGTCCCACGGTTCACCTGGCGACTGAACTCATAGTCATAATATAATCAGACGTTCGGCTTGCGACACCGTCAGTCTGACAAGCGTTCTTAAATATGTATAAGATAAAACACATGTACGTGCCAAAAATTTGGTTCAAGACACGGCTAGGGTATAGAGCTACTTGAAGCCAAATAAACGGAATAAGACACTGATACTGGCTTCGGTCAGCAGAAGGTACACGACTTAACGTTATTTCAGACAGGTCTGACACTGGTCGCACTTGACTTTCTTGCAAATTTTGTGAGAAAGGGTCGTAAACTTAAAAAATCCCTTTCGGCAGCCCCGAAAGGCGTAGGTAGATTTCGAAGATTACTTCCATCAACTAAAAGCAGTCTAAAATCATTTAGAAAGACGGATAAGAAGATTTTCAGTTGATCCAATTGCATTATCTACAATAACAAACGGAGGAATTGAGTTTTGAAATTTCACCCCCCCCCCCCTTAACAAGAAAATGAAAGTGATTTTACAAAAAACTTTTTCAGACAAAAGTTGTAGATATTATTAATAGAAACTCATAGCAAAAAGATAAAACTCAATATCTCACCAAATAAGTGAGTTATGACGTTTTGAAAATTCAACCCCCCACCCCCTGCCTAAACGGTGCGTCGGACGAAAAACTTTTTCAGACAAAAGTTGTAGGTAATATTGAGGCAAATGTATTACAAAACAAAAGAACTCGATAACACCCCTAGGACACAAGTTATGAATTTTTTTGTGCGCAAAACCCTCTTTTTCCACCCCTATTCAACCATTAAGGGTGGGATCAAAAAACGTTACTAAGAAAAGTTGTAGGTAGTACTGTTAGACGTCCCTCAGACAAATTTTCGTTTCATTAGTTGCAATATTAAGGGAGTTATGGACAAAAAACCAGATTTCGAAAAAGTCCCCCCATTTCCCCCCCCTTGGTTCGATTTCCCCCAATAACGAACTCGACCGAGATTTTAGTCCCTTATATTTTATTAAATAGTCAAAACCAATTATTTTTCAAAAATACGGCTGCTAGCGTGTTCACAAGGAAGTGAAAATGATTATATATATATATATATATATATATATATATATATATATATATATATATATAAACTTTTGAACTGATGGTGGTTTTGGGATCCAGGGGTCATAAAAAGAATAACTGTGAAGAAATTTTTCAAAAGTGAGACTACTGGTACGACTACAATAGGTAGATTTTTCTTCGAAATCTACCTAAAAGTGCCTGCTACACAACAGAACAACGGTTTTGGGCATATTCATAAAAAATATGAAGCAAAAATATAATTTTATAAACTTACCATGGTCTTCTACTCGTAAACTTTGTAAGCAATAACTGGCAGCTGGCACAACAGCTCTCCATGCAATGTGATCGGGGCTTCCTGGATGGGACGTATCTGACAACGTAGCCCAGATAATCCACTTCCGACGCCTCCGCACAAGTCTGAAATGAGAGGGACACTGTTTTGGTAATGGTCACTGAACTCAGAATAGTAGGTTAGAAAAGTAAAGGCGTCTTTGGTCTTACTTTGCCTCCAAAATAAAGACGTGCGAGATAAAGAAAACGCTTAGGCTGTTGGTACTGTGACTCGACGCGTTGTACCTGTATAAATAGTGCCTGGAAAGCTAACAAAAATGACAACCCTGGACCTCCCCTACCACTTCTTCAGACTGGTAGATGAGGAGTACCAGGGAGACCCCAGGGCTGCCATTTTTTATCAGGTTAGCGTTCCTGGCACTATACCTATATGGTGCAATGCAATGACAGGTAAAATCATACCACTATGCACGAAAAATTTATGATGACTAAAAAGAAGCACTAACGGTGAGGTAAAATTCCCTCAACATTCGCCTGCAGTTCCCTTACCTTATGCAATTATTTTGACAAAAAACCATGGTGCGAGTCCTTTCCCTTCAATCTTCGGGCGTTGGTGTGACAATGGGTTTGCAGGGCACATAGGGCAACACACTTTACTATCACCATGACTCTGCATTAAAAACACACACCTCTACTGGCTCGATGACGATCCCAGGAAAACCGCCACAAGATCGACATTTTTGTAAAAAAAATAGTGCTTCCGATTTAACCTACGCTTAGTGCAGTGGAAGTCATGCACTGCTTCAGTTAGGGCCCATTCGAGTTTGCGCAGGGTCCTAAGTCGAAACCAGAACTGACTAACCGTCAACTTATTCAAGAAACTATCGCTGATTCTACAGCTTTACCCTCGTCCACAACAGTGAAACAGCTAACTGAAACCACCTCGATTTTATTTGTGACTCTTACACCGGCACTTACGATTTTCTTATACCCTCTGACACATTTTCTCCCCCCTTATAACTGTGCCCGTACTTACTTCAAGTTTCATTATTTCACAAATATTCTTGGGACACAAATCTTGAGAACACACAATCTTAATACAAATCATAAACTTGGTGACTTAGTGACTTCGTTCTGATCTGAATAGCGACTGCTCCGGGTGGCTTCTCACCAGTGCATAAGTAGTTACCAATACCAATTAACGATTAGACTCGGTGACTCACTAATGATATAGGATAGGTCGGTGACCAATCTGATGACGCGTGACCTTCGACTATGCAAAAGACAGTGGTTCGCAAGTAATGCAAGGTAGCTAATAATAATACATGGGGCAAATAGGCGAAGACATACGAAATCGGAATCGGAATTGGACTTTCCAAGTTGCGTTGGTGTTGGGGATTCAAGGGCACAACAATTCTGCAGCCCCACTCCAAAAGCTGAATGGACGACCACAGAAAACCTAGCTCTGACTGAAAGTATTTTGGACCATTTTCGAATCAGGTCCTTAAACTGGTAGTGGAGATGGTAACTCGGAGTATCTAACCGAAAAATGACCGCAGAATGTGTGTTCTATGCGGCTGTTAGGTACTTCACCAGTGAACCTTGGAAAGCTCATTTGAGTAATAACTGATGCGACGTTTAGGGCACTTACGTACTATTTACTTACTGGTAATTATAATGACAGTCATAGGCACTCATGAAATGAATATAAGGAGGAAGGAAGGAAGGTACTAAAATTCCATAGTAAACTATACGATGCACCATATTTTGCGGCAGAGATAAATCATATATACCAACAAGCATGCCTGGTCACGAGAAAAACCAGAGTAGTTAATAAGAAATAACTGAAATAACTAAAGACGAACAGAAATGTAAAGCGAGATGCAAAGTTGGTTGAGCACTTTTCCTAAAGACGAGGTTTCGCCCAGCGAATTTTTTAAAATGGTATTCGCGTATTTCTTACTCGTAACTATGTATTACTGGTCTTCAAAGCAATCAGACTTCTCTTGACTAGAAAGATTTTCCAAATGGTGTTTGTCAAAGCCTGCAATAAATGCAAGATACATGTGTAGCTAATGGACACACACTGGACAGTCCATAGGTAATAAGTGTGCATATTGTACATTATAATTATTATGAAAAATGCCTTTTGAACTGGACTAAGAAAAGGGAAGAAATAAAAATAAGAAAAAAATTAACTTACAAAAGCCAGATTCCACAAAGAACAGCCGGCGGCACCTAAAGCTCGTTCAGCCTCGTTCGGCTTCCAGCGACTATTATATACTCGCTATTCACACGCGACATGGCTTCTTTGTTGACATCCTTACACAGGCTACAACGGCTTATCTACATAGACTGCGCATCTTATCTATAAAGAAAAGACATAACAGGAGAAAAATTCTTAAGCGTAAAAATGGTACAAGTACATCCCTGAAGTATGAGGAAGGACCTGAGCCCCACACGCACGAATACATACAATATGGACACTTGACCTTGCCCCCTAATGACAATCCTAACGAGAACTAAACGGGCTCAGGTCCAAGTTCAGTACTCATTTGGAATACCTATGGCTACTTTTGAGAGGCACTCTAGGATGAGTAATCTTACTGAATAGGCAAATCCTGAATAGTGAATTTTCTCCACGTAAAGCCAAAACCACGAAACCAGTATATCGAAGATTCTCGGTATCGTATACGAGAACGACAGGGCTGACAATCATCCTACAAAATTTTCTTAACAACACTTTTTGAAGTCTGGAGTTCTGGTAGTTAATAATAATAATAGCTGAGGGTTGGGGGGGGACAAGCCCAGCAACTAGACCGTTTTCAAGAACTATCCATTGTGCTCAGCTGGCAGCACTGCCAAATACCATGCAGCTCCCCAGCCATCGAGTAAACGATGGGGACCTACAGTTTTAAGTGGGTTCCGAACTACCACAGCCTCGATATACATTTCACTTGACATGCTGAACATATCAGAGGTGAATGCCGAGCAGAAAAACTTTTTGGTAGGATCGGGATCGAACCGGTGTGACCCGGCTCTCACTGCTCCTCAAAAGTCGACCATTTAGTCCACTCGGCTATCAAGTCCATCATTCTGGTAGTTACTTCTCGGGTTATAACTGTGATCACGTTACTGAAAAATACTGAAAATTCCTCCCAACAGTAGAAACTGAGTCTGAAGAGTATTACAATAAAAAACCCCACTGTCAAATCACAGCCAGCGAGAAAGTCAGCGCCTAAGGTCAGACTTGGCAAAGACCTTAGGTAACTGAAATGAGCATTTTGGCAGGTAAGCAAATGAGGGGGCGTATTTCCATCAGCACTCCCCACCTGCTGCTCATCAACAGTTAATTGCTCTACTAAATATCCTACCGACAGCATCATCCAACATGTTCCCCGCGAATGTCA
Source organism: Mesopsocus fuscifrons (assembly GCA_950004255.1). Taxonomy (NCBI): domain Eukaryota; kingdom Metazoa; phylum Arthropoda; class Insecta; order Psocodea; family Mesopsocidae; genus Mesopsocus; species Mesopsocus fuscifrons. Next base: position 6,910,356 of record OX465380.1, read on the forward strand.
AAGAGCACGAAAGTTCACGTGAATTTCGGGTTCAAGGTTGAATACAGTAGCAAAGCAATATTTATTAGGCACATATCAAGGTAGCAAAGTTCAACAGGTTGTCTTTTGAGTACGTGGATGACGTCATTTATCATCTGAGAAAACCCTCAAGCCAGAATTGAGAATATACAGATCACGCAGTAATAAACCAACATAACTCGAAGAGTTTACAGAGTATTTTTTTACTTTTCTCAATAGCTGTAGAATCACCCAATACGAGAGAATTAAACCTCCCTTAGGAAGAGGCGTGTAAAAGAAAGATTTATTTTGGTAGTAACCTCCGTTTCCAATTTCCTAATGACTGATTTCCTAAACCAAAATTAGAAGTAGAGTATAAAACTTGGTCGTGACTCGTGTTCAAATATACATGTAGGCAAATTTGCTATCTCCCTCCGCCCGTTCGAACAGCCCTCCGATTTTAGGTGTTCGCCTATACAACGCTCTCCCGGTCGAAATCAAATCTGAAGGAAGTTTAACAATATTTAAAAGATGCTAAAATCATAATTTCTTGAAAATGTAGTTTTTAGTTTAGAAGAATTTCTCAATTTGTAAATTTACTGGAAAATCAGGCGTTGTAGGTACACTTTATTCCCACCTTTTTGGGCGGGATAATGTCAACAAAATGTAAAATAAAAAAAAACGGCTTTAGTTCTACTATTGTGTACGATATTTGCCATTGTTTAGTGGAAACCATTTAAGTGGCTGTCTCGTAGTATCTCATACTCCTGATTTTTTATGGAAAAGCACGCGATACAGTAAGGAAGCTGTGCGCGGCGAAACATAGGTAGGTACTTAGTATTAGAAAATGAACACATTTGGTAATATACTTTTAATAATTATTGTTCATTACAGCAGTGTCACCACAAGAGTAATAGTCAACACACGATTAGAGACTTGCACAACAAAACTCTACGTCACATTTGGTGTTTGGCGGTTTTATTCAAACTCTAACACTCTCCCTTAAAACCCAAACCCAAACCAAGACCTTCAACACAAAGACAATGCTTTTGAACACCCAACGGTTTGGTTAAAATATCAGCGATCATATCTCCAGTACCCATGTATGAAAACTTGACCTCTCCCTCAGCTACAGCCTGCCTTAGGAAATGATGACGCACATCAATATGTTTCGTACGACTATTGATCATTTCATTACACGCTAGAAATTGCGCTGACTGATTATCATTAAAAATGACAACTGGCTTCTCATACTTATCCTCAGTCAACTGACTTAGTATGTTAACCAAAAACTTGAGTTCCTTTGTGGCATCCGACAATCCCATATACTCGGCTTCCGTCGATGAGAGTGCCACGGTGCGTTGTTTCCTGCTTTCCCAGCTAACGGCACCTCCAGCCAATTTGAAACAGTATCCAGTGTACGACTTCCTGTCGATCTCGGTATTGCCCCAGTCTGCATCAACTAAACCCACCAGAGATTCACCAGTTTTCTGAAACTTAAGACAGTAATTAGTGGTGCCTCTTAGATATCGAAGAACTCTTTTTCCATGCGACCAATGCTCCAAAGAATGCTTCGTGTTGAATTGTGCTAACCGACTGACAACATGAGCAATGTCAGGTCTGGTGCAAACAGCCAAATAAGTAAGGCAACCAATCAATTGCTGGTAAGGCACATCTGCCTCTTCACCAGGCTCAGGAATCTTCAATTTACAATTCGCTTCCATTGGAGTCTTTGATGGCTTGCAATTTTCCATACTAAATTTCTTAAGAACTTTCTCAATGTAGTGAGCTTGATCTAGCTCAATCATTCCGTTCTTTCTTGACAATCTCATGCCTAAAAGCTGTACGGCAGTACCTAAATCTCTCATTTCAAAGTGATCTTTCAATTGATTTTTAACGATCTCTTTGTCATGATCATTGCTGGAAAAAATGTATAAATCATCCACGTATAAGGCCAAAATCACAGTGCTTCTTTTACCTTGCTTCTTAAACACACAGGGCTCTCCCTGGAGTTTTTGAAAACCTATGCTTGCGAGCACAGACCCAATCTTTGAGTACCAGGTCCTAGAAGCTTGACGAAGGCCATACAACGCTTTCTTTAACCTACAGACTTTCTTTTCTGAACCTTTGACTACAAGTCCCTGAGGCTGACACATATATACCTCCTCTTGCAGTTCCCCATTCAAAAAAGCTGTTGTAACATCCATGTGATCAATCGACCAACCTTTCTCTGCTGCTAAAGCTACGAGCATACGAAGAGTAGAGTTTTTAACTACTGGAGCGAAAGTTTCCTCATAGTCAGACCCTTGCTGTTGTGAGAAACCTTTAGCTACCAATCGAGCTTTAAACCTCTCAACGTTCCCATCGTAATCTTTTTTAACTTTATAAACCCATCTGCAACCAATTGCTTTCTTTCCTTTTGGAAGATCAGTAAGTTCCCAGGCTCTGTTTTTCATAAGAGCTCTATGCTCAGATGCCATAGCTTCCTCCCACTTGGGTCTGTTTTCGCTTTCCAACATCTGTGAATAAGACTGAGGTTCATCCTCCAAACTCACGTGAAAAAGCTCAAACCCGGAGTACCTCTTGGGCTTTCTTACTCTCTGTGGATAGGGATCAGACCGCACGACGTCCACTGCGCTATCGTCCGCGTCCTCGACGGGGTCCGGAACGTACTCGCTGGTGTCCCCGAAGTCGATAAGAAACTCGCTCGTGTCTGCGAAGTTCTCTGCGTCTGATTCGTTCTCCTCCCTTTCCGCCTCACCATCAGAAGCGCTGTCAGAGCTACCTGCTGCTGTCGATGCCTCTGCTTCTGGGGTGTCACCATTTGAGTCACCTGACGCGTCTGCGTCGCCAACTTGGTCCAGGGGTAGCACCCATGGAGACTCTTTGGTTTCTGAATCTAGGCCAGGAAATTGATTTTCGATAAAAACAACATCTCTTGCTTTTATGACTACATTTGGGTTTTCAGGGTCTACTAACCTATAGCCCTTTGTATCTTCACAATAGCCAACGAAAATAAGCTTCTTGCTTTTCGGATCAAATTTCTTTCTCAGGGTCTTTGGAATATGATTGTACGCAGTACACCCAAATACTCGCAGATGACTTAAATCTACATCTTTTCCATTCCAAACCTGTTCTGGTACTTTACCCATTACTGCCTTGGTCGGTGACCTATTTTTGAGATAGATCGCTGTGTTCATGGCTTCTGCCCAGTACGCAGCACCCAACCCAGCATCCTGTAACATCGTTCGAGCCTTCTCTCCAAGCAACCGGAACATTCTTTCTGCTACACCGTTCTGGCTTTGACTGTAGGGACAACTAGTTTGATGACGTATCCCACAGGATTCTAGAAAAGACTTCATATTTTTATTAACAAATTCAGTACCATTATCGCTACGGATAGCTTGTATTTTTAATCCAGTTTCATTTTCGACCATTGCTTTGAAAACTTTGAATTTTTCAGTCACTTGATCTTTTGACTTCAGAAAATATCCAAACGATTTTCTCGAGAAATCATCTGTGAAGCATAGCAGGTACCGCGCACCCCCATGCGATGCTTCAGAGACAGGACCAAACAAATCTACATGTAATAATTCGAGCCTTCTTTTAGCACGTTTCCCACCACCCTTAGGAAAGGGTTTCCTGGAATGCTTCCCCTTAATGCAGGGCTCACAAGCTTCCATTTGACCATCATCATAGACAACACCTTTTGCCATACCTCTCTTGAGCAACCTCATGCTCAGATGGTTAAGATGACCAAGTCTCCTGTGCCATAATTTTTGACTCTTCTTACTTACAACTTCAGTAGAATTAGACTCAGCTGCAGTATGAACCTGTTGATCAGCATTCCTAGGGCTTGAGCTATCATCCTTCTTGACGACATCCAGCTCGAAAACACCACCCCTTCTAGAAGCTGTAGCAATCAATTTACATTTAGTAGCATTGACATGACCCTTAAACACACGGCCACCAGCTTTATCAAAGACACAAACCAGGTCTTTTTCAACTATTCTGTCAACTGAAACTAAATTTGCTGCTAAACCAGGTACATGAGCTACTTGAGATAAGATCGCATTACCCAAATTATTTTTTAACTCAACACGTACATTGCCAACCCCTTTGCAAGTTAAAGTATTTTTATTGGCCACAGTGACAACACGATTCTGAAAATCTTTCTTGAAATCTTCAAGTTCTTCTTTCTCCGATGTCATGTGAGTACTCGCTCCGCTGTCCAAAATCCATCGCCGATTTGACAGGTCTGCTGAGAACGCCGCAAACAGGGTTGATTCTTTCTTCTTCCCTTGACCGCCTCCGCCACTGACTTGACGTTTTCCGAAGTTGCTACTTCCGCCACTGCCGCTGGCTGACGGGCACTTGTTCTGGTAATGTCCGATCTGAGAACACTTGAAACATCTGACATCCTTCTTCTTCTGCTGCTTCTGCTGCTTAGAATTGTTGACGTACAAGGCTGCTTCCTTTGTCTCACCGTCCCTCTTGACACCTTCTTGAATTAATTTCGAACGCACCAACTCAGTTGTGATTTTAGTGCTTGAATTTTCCAATGCCATAACTAGAGGATCGTAGTGGGATGACAGGCCATTTAGCATAAGCACTGCTAGAAACTCATCGTCCATAGCAGCTTCAATATCAGCTAACCGCTGACTCAGCTCGACGATCTTCGTTACGTACTCTTGCATGCTTTTGAATTGCTCTAACTTGCAACTGAACAGCTCCCTTAGAAGTCCAATTTTTCTGACTAAGCCTTTTCCTGCAAAAGCTTTTTCTAAGCTTTGCCAGGCTTCCTTGGAGGTTGTAGCAGAACGGATTATGGGGTAGATCGAGGGATCAACACATAGGGCTATTTTGGCTTTTGCCTTATGATCACGTTTTATTTCCGAAGCTAACGCTACTTTAGTCGTCTCATCCGTAGCTAGTTCGCCGGTTACACAGTCCCAAAGATCTTCATGAATAAGTAACATCTCCATGGAAAACTTCCAATTAGGATAATTTTCAACCCCAATCAACTTGGCCACAGGCCCTACAGCCGTTCCAACTTGCATCATAAAGTTCAGTTCAGTTTTCACTTTTTAGTTCCAATAAAACGTATGTATTTCATACTCACGTATTTTCAAATCACACACAACGTTTACTGGACCGTGACTGGTCCCATAACCTATTAGAAAATGAACACATTTGGTAATATACTTTTAATAATTATTGTTCATTACAGCAGTGTCACCACAAGAGTAATAGTCAACACACGATTAGAGACTTGCACAACAAAACTCTACGTCACATTTGGTGTTTGGCGGTTTTATTCAAACTCTAACACTTAGGAAGTTCTGGATGCAGTTTTCCTCTTTACAGAGTTCAAGGTCCCACAAAGTCCAGCCAAGCAGTATTCTCAAGATCTACTATGTAGACAGGTTGGTTTGTGAGCGCATAACTGATTTACAAGGGGATACTGTGCTCAAGTACCTAACTTTAACGTTATCAAAAATTAACATTAATACGTAGCATTACCTAAGGTTCTTACTCAAAGTTATCTAGTTTGAGATATCGCAGGGGATTATCGAATTGGAGATCAAACGAGACAACCTCCGAAATGTATAAACCATGAGTGCTTGTATACTTTGTCTTTAGTTAAACTTTTTGGTAGGTATATTCGCAAAGGAGTTTCGGAGTATTTTGTGCAATAAATCAATACCTTTCAGTTGTTTATAGCGTCACAAAATTGAAGATTGGAAGAATGGGGTGTAGGACGCCGAGTGAGGACCACCACTTTATTGATAGTTATCTCCATTTGAAAATAAACAGCACCAGTTGCGCCCAGCTGTGCTTTCAAGCATTTGCCCTCCATCTCCCTTGCAATAAGGTAAGAATTTTCCTATTGTCAGATCAAAGGGAAGTAATTGTACAAACATGCTCTTGAGATAACAGTGTGGCAAATGCAATGTATATCTTACGGTTATAAGTACATTATAGACGATCTTAATGTCGATTAATCTTATAACGGATATATATTTTAACCCGAAGGAAGGCGGCAACTGTGTTGAGCCCAGACAGGCCTTCTGTTTTTCTGAGCTATTAATTTTACGCGCAAAATTTTTTATAAATACTTTTTGTATTTTTATAGGTTTTCTAACTTTGTAGAAGGTGCTATAAGAGGATCATGCTAATGAGCGGGTAAGTTTTCTTCATTCTTAATTTTAAACCGCACCGTTCGTTCAACATGTATTGTGTTGGCTTATGGTTCTTACTGCTGTGCACTACTGCTGAACACAGTGTTGCATGTGTAACATGAGTAATGTATTACCCATGTTGGGAAGGGAAAAACGTACGTACGGTAAGGCTGAGGTAGGTAGGTAATTCTTCAGTGGGGCCAATAGTTTCGTCCCCCCTTGTATTTTTTTCCCAAAGTGCCCCTCTTTTCGGGCCGGCATTACTATAAGTCCTTGTACAATCGGGTATCCGGGATGAGACCTACAGCATATGATTACACTAAAACGGCGACAAGTCACGCTGACAGATAATACTTAAACATCTCTAGTTTATAGAACGTCCACGCCTTACCATTCCTCTACAACCACTGCTCCCACAGTTTATCCCCATCTCTCCATCTCTTGAAATCCTAGAAAGGATTACCAGCGTCCTGAAAAGAAATACGCCCGAGTCAATTAGCTAGTCAACTAGTCAAAGAGTCAACTAGACATTACTTAGGTTAGAAAGCACCTACCTACTAACGTGACTGGCATCATGAGTATTCCAAAGGTTGCCTTCTTTGGAAAATCAGAGATGAACGTTGGGACAAACGGTGAGTTATCAGTTAGAGTCTTTATCTCTGGTTAGAGGGTTGGAAATACATGCATAGCAACTAAAAACTAAACTTCTCATTTGAGAAGTAGGTAGGTACATAGGTACCTACCTCATTTTCTTTATTACTTAAGTTCAGTCACCACATCACAACTAAAAATAACTATAAACAAAATAATAAAATAAAAAACGGAAACGTGGAACTAGATACTCCTCTTCACTCAGTTCACTCTTCAGCCACGACATTTTTCAGGGCCTTTTAGGGTTTGTTTACTGGTTTGAGGTTTGCCTTATGTTTAAAATTGAAAAGAACCTGTTTTAACGTCAAGGATAAATCTGATTATTTTCAGTATGCGTAGAAAATTTGGATGTGCTTCCAGAAAAGGTAGGTATTTATTTGTCTCGACGGGAGTATCGTTTAATATTGCGTCCACACTCTTTCCAGGTAGGTACGTACCTACAACTCCCTACCTCACGCAACAGGTCGCCTTTGTTCACACTGGGGTTTGGTCGGGCAACTGTTGCTTTGACAGTTTTTTCTACTCCTTTGTAAGTACCTACTACTTGTTTCATTGTAGGCTTACTATGGAGACGGGCGCGGATCAAAACAGCAATAGTCTGGCGCCGCCTCCCACGATGCGAAGAAAGCCTTCCATTGCCGCAAAAGTCAGCAAACGGCTGAGCGAAGTCAAAAAGACGCTAAAAAATAAACAAGGTATACCTTTTAATTCCATAGGTTGCCTCCTTTGAAGGATAGGCCCAAGATGAACGTCAATATACAGTGATATTGATGTCACATTGAGACTCAGCCGACACATCTTCACCACCTGCTTGAGTTATCTTGATTGTCTCGACTGGAGATGAGGCAGGTTTTTTTTTGATTAGGTATAGATCATCGGAATGTTCAACCCAAAGTGATCGAGTCTTATTATTTTTTTTTTTCAGCGGCTTTTCTGTTAGACCTCGATGTAGCCCTCGAAGAGGATGAACCCCAGCGCCGCTACGTCCCGGAGCGACTGGAGACTCTGTGCAGCGAGACAGGGCTCAGTAAGCAGCAGCTTCGCGCTCTCTACCGGGCCTTCAAAGAAGCATGTCCCAACGGCGCTATTTCTGAGCCCATCTTTCGAAATATCTATTGTCAGATTTTTCCTCTGGGTGGTAAGTCATTTTAAGCTAAGAGTTACTAGGCATAAACTTGTAAAAAATGAATTCAAAACATTGCTAATGATCGCTAAATGATAGATCTCTAGCTCTAACCAAGTTACTTTTGGATTGGAATATCCATCTCTTTATAATTTTTTTCAGACGGAAACGGATACGCGCACTACATCTTCAAGGCACTGGACAAGGGGAAGACTGGAGACCTGACTTTCAGTGAATTGGTTCGAGGACTGACTGGACTTGTGAAGGGTTCCCTGCATGAACGCTTACACTGGGTCTTCAGGTTTGTACCTCATCTCACCCTACCATATCTTGACTTCCAAAGAAGTAGGTAATTTAAGTGTACACCTTCTCACATAACACTGCGCCGTTACTGTGTTGCAACATTTTGTACTTTTTGATGCGATTTGGGTTTCTTCTCTCCTGTCGTGGCGATCTTTGCCTACTTTTATACCGACCAAATTTTGTGAAACCTACTGAACTAACTAAAGACTGAGGATAATGTTCCAGGCTGTACGATATTGACCATGACGGGGAGATCAGCCGCGAGGAGATGTCTGCGGTGATTGGGGCTATTCATGATCTGATCGGGCCCTCTGACTGCCTCTCTGAACGCCACACTGACCTCGTGTTCCAGGTAAAGTAGGGGAAAGCAAATATTAAGAGGAAATAACAGTGTGGTGTTTGCTTATTCCTGCACCCACAACGATGCATTTATTCTTGTAATGTCTAAAAAGCTTTACTTATCAAATTTTAAACTGTGTCTGTCCTTAGGCAGTGGTTAGCGAAAAATGAGTAGGTACACGTATATTTAGAGATCAGAAAATAAAACTGAATGATTTTTTTTCATTTAGAAATTGGATTTGAACTGTGATGGAGTCATTACGATGGATGAGTTCATGGAGTATTGCTACAACGTAAGTCTTCAAAAAGTAAATGTGTTTAGTTATAGGGGCTAAGAACCTATTCAAATGAAGTAGAGACAGATGCTACGACCGCCCATTCTTGTTTACATTTTATCGATATGTTCCTTATTTTCATTACAGGATGAAAAAATGTGCCAGAACTTCGCAATATTTGATGGTAGCTGGTAGATTATTTTTTTTTTATTTTTTTTTTTTTTTATAGATATTTTTCATTTTATTCAACTCCTAAACTAACCGACCGAATATACTCCCGTTCATGGGTAAGACATATAACTTGATTTCTTTGGAGTTTTGGCTAGTTAAGTAACCCACGGTTCTTATTATTGACGTATGGATTACGAGGGCCTTAGCAAAGCAAACATTGACATATGAGGTTGGAGTTTATCTAGAGGTCAGCGGGGCACTCGGAGACCAAAACAGAATGCCTACTGCATCGCTCAGTGGGAGTGATCCCATACGTAAGTATACTATTCATACTATTCTTAGTTTTATCAAGTGGATACTTTTTTTTAGGGTCAGTATAGACGTAGACCGAAGAAAGGTGGATAAAGCCTTCTGCTCTTACCGTCTTAAGTGAAAAAGCTAATTTATATGAGGACACAGACACTTTGCATAAATAGCAGCAAGCGCTAACACCTATCGCCTATTAAAAATCTGGAAATTTTTCAGGTCGTAATGTGGCGGTGGAAGTGGAAATCTACATCAGTTGTGGGACGTCGATCACAGTTTGGAGTGCGGTACCAACATGTAAGTAGGTACTTAGGTACATTTATCCATTATACAGTGTGGATATCTTGGCTATGACAAACCTCAGCCTTCTTGTGCTACGATTAAATCGTCAGGTATTTTCACGTACTTTTTCGCACCCCTACGGTCCTCATTGTGGTCACTTATTTAAAACTACCCATATGAGCTACACCCACTAAAAGAAGCAGAACAAACTTTAGTTCCTGTTACTTTATACTGTGTTACCATCATATTCGGTATCTTCCATAATATGTTGTAGGTAAATTTTTTAACCGAAAGGAAAATATTATTGTACGTATAAAAATGTAAAATTTAAAGTTTCAGTAAAACAAACATGTACCTACCTACCTAGGTGTAAAATAACTCTCTTCAAATCATTTAAAGCTTCATAAATTTTTGGTTGCCTATCAGTACATGTAAAGTGTGACCATGGAAGGAACTCTGGAAAGTAATAGTAAAAAATTAGACCAAATACTTTCAATGTGTGAATGCGTTCAGGCAGACCTGATAAAAGTTAAAAGCTATTTCAAGGAGACGAGAGAGAAAGAAACGAAGAAACAGGAGACTCCGAGTGATGTAAAAGTTACTGTCACTGGTCTTACACCTGAGGTAATAAATTCCGCAAAAAAAGCCCAATCGCAGCCTCACTGGCCGTAACAGTTGGTAAATAAGTGTTAAGCTAGGCTCCATCAGTCGTAGGTAGACATTGTGTTGTATGTGCCTACTAACTAGTTAAAAACTGAAATGGCGCTAGACCCGCTTTGCTGACATCTTTCCGAGTAGAAGTTTGCAAGTTTGCTTTTTTCTTTTGTCTTCAGGACGGTGTAAAAGGGAAAACAATAGCCATAAGGCGGGAGGACCAGTCAGTATGGGAGCGGCGAGCAGCTTTCCCACCGGCCAGTGTGCGAAGACTGACGCGTGCAGGCGTCAAGGTCATCGTACAACCCTCCAACCGCCGAGCCTACCCTATGCAGGTTAACCGACTGAAAGAGATTTTTTCTTGGTGGCCTTGGTGAAGGATTGACGACGCTTGTCGGTATTGGCAGCGTGCTTGTTCCACAAGCTTAATTTTCTTCTGACTGCCATATACACATTCATCAGTTCATCGCAAAAGAAATTTGCCTAAAATAGGCGAAAATTGTCGAGATTAAATTAGGAATTTTCATAAAAAAATGCGTAAAAGCCCCTATTGCAAAGCTCACTGAATTTATTAGCTCATTTGCTTAACACGTTCTATACAAAAGGCAATTTCGCTCCAGATAAAATAAGTTGGGAGGATTTTTATGATAATGATCCAATTTCAGACTTATGCGAACGCTGGAGCCATTATTCAAGAAGATATCTCGGAGGCATCGGTAATATTCGGAGTGAAGCAGGTGCCGGTCGATCAGCTTCTGCCCGAGAAGACTTACTGTCTTTTCTCTCATACAATCAAAGCTCAGGAAGCAAATATGCCGCTACTCGATGCTATTCTTGCCAAGGTAAGATAAATTTGTTAAAGGATGAATAAAAATTAGATGAGTAGGAGGGAGTAGTTATGAATAATAAATAAAGCGATCGAGGTTGAAATCAACTCCACGCTCCATTAGACTGCCTGTCAGAGCCACTCTGTGTGTTTTTACGGCGCTGCATTAAAAATCTGTTATTGGTCTCGTCAAATTTAGAACCGCCATCTCATTCTTTTTGCCCCTCAACGCCACCCACCCCCTTAACCAACTCAGACCCCGATAGTCTAGGGTTACGATTTTCACGTATTCCTCAATCGTATTAGCTTTCAGTGTACTTTTGTTAACGAATATAGGGGGGTTCAGGCTCAATCTTAATTAACATTGATATATTGTGAAAGTGTCAAGAACCATTCTCAGAAAAATCAATGAAACAATTAAACACGCCTTTCGAATTTTTTCTACAGCAAAAATTGTTAAAAAATATTCGAAATTATAATTGAAAATGGAAAATGACTTTTTATGACGAGAAATATTTCATCAGTGAGAAATTAACGCAACCAAGAAAACTTCGCTAACAAGAAACTCAAGTTAAGTAATCCCAGAATTTTTAAGTTTACGGAATTTGTTTTTCAGAATATTCGCCTGATCGACTACGAGAAGCTCATGGATGAATCTGGGCAGAGAGTCGTTGCGTTTGGGAAATACGCGGGTGTGGCGGGGATGGTCAACATCCTCCATGGTCTCGGACTTCGACTTTTGGCACTGGGACACCACACGCCGTTTATGGTGATTTCGCTTGTCCTCTTAATAGCAAGACTACTGTTGCGATGCCAGGCCAAATGGAGCACTACTTAAACTAAAACCCCTAAAACTTTCTATTTAAGATTTTAAAAGAACGTATCGTTAAAGCGATTTTAAGTTTCCTTGTCTTTACACAGCACATCGGTCCGGCACACAACTACCGGAACTCCATGATGGCTCGGCAGGCGATCAGAGACGCGGGATACGAAATATCCCTGGGGATGATGCCTAGGTCCATCGGACCAATCACTGTGGTCTTTACTGGCTCGGGCAATGTGTCGCAAGGGTGTCAAGAGGTCTTTCAAGAACTCCCTCACGAGTATGTACCTCCCGACATGCTCAAGAAGGTTGCAGAACATGGCGGTACGCATTTCTTTTATTTTTAAGGATCAATCCGACCATCCTGAAATACAGTTTTGCAAATTTTAGGTCTATGAATTTAAACTTCTATATTGACGTAACAGGAAGGAACGGTTGAAAATTTTCAGACTACTTTTTGAACTAAACCACGAGTTAGGAAAATACCACTAAAATTGAGTGGTTTTCAGTGACAACGAAAATTTACGGGTGTGAAGTTCGTCGACGGCACCACTTGGAGAGGAAAGAAGGCGGTGGCTACGACCACAAAGAATATGATGAACATCCAGAACGCTATATTTCTACCTTTAGCAAAAAGGTAGGTTTCTCGTGTTATTTAATGCTTTTAATTATATACTGGCTGACGGAAAATCGCTGCTTAATATGCGCTGCAATTAAATTTTTCAGATAGCACCGTACGCCTCCATGATCATGAATGGAATCTACTGGGCAGTCAACTCGCCCAAGCTGTTGACCATTCCCGATGCGAAGACTTTGTTAAGGCCTGCCTATACACCTTGGCTCCCCATATCAGTAGGTAAAGCGGTCATATCTTTGTCCCTAATACAGTAAAGTTAAACACCGTTGAATTTAGTCAAGACTTTCCAGTAAAACGTGTTTGATGAGTATATGGTAGGTATTCCTATGTTACAAAAGATATTAGTATAATCTGTTCTATTCTTAATCTTAGGTGCACCAGCGCTACCGCATCGCATGTTGGCTATATGCGATATCTCAGCCGACCCGGGTGGATCTATAGAGTTTATGAACGAGTGCACCACCATTGACACACCTTTCTGCCTGTATGATGCTGATAGGAACAAAGATACGAAGAGGTGAGATGTTTATTATTGCGCCGCCCACCCGACAATACAATAACAGTACACATGTTCGCTTCTGATAATTTGGCTGATGGGTTTTAAAAAGATCATTGAAATTGTTCCTCTTTTTGTTCGTTCTGAAGTAGAAGACAATGATAAATTTCAAAATATCCAGCTGTTTTCTTGGAACGATGTTCTTAAAACAACTGTAAGTGAACACTCGCACATACTTTTATATTTTAGTTTCAAGGGCCCTGGTGTGCTAGTGTGTTCCATTGATAATATGCCTACCCAACTGCCGCGAGAATCGACCGACTTCTTTGGGGAACTTTTGTACCCGTACAGCTTTGACATAATTCGCAGTGACGCCACGAAGCCTCTTGACGATCACAATTTCTGTTCTGCAGTCCACGGGGTAAGTTGCAATATATTATAGATAAAAACACTGTATGTCGCTATTCAGTAAATTTCTTCCACTGAATCCAAATACTGTCATTCAGTCCGTCAAAGTCACATACTGAATTCATCTGAGTCAATAAGTTTGTTTCAGGCGATTATTGCGAGTAATGGTGACCTGACCCCTAATTTCCAATACATAAAGGAACTACGTGCTCAAAACAAGTAAGTAACCTAAGGATGAAAATAAATGGTACCAGAATAGGGGTTTTATCTAGGTTTACTTTGAGATTGCTTTTTGTAGTTATAACCACTGCAGTGTTTTGATGGAATTTGACCGCCAGTAAGGGCTGAGAGAAGGCTTTACACTTTATCTCTGTTTGCAGAGGTTCGAGACATAAAGCCAGTCAGGAGGCGGCCCGTAAGAAGGTGGTGGTGTTAGGGTCAGGCTATGTGAGCGCTCCTGCTGTCGAATACCTCCACAGGGATGACAACGTCGACATTACTGTCGGTTAGTTGGCCAGATAGGCTTTTATTTCATGTAGTTTCAAGGCATGACCCCACTGTTGGCAATTTCGAGTAACCAACGTTACTTTCGGGAGTTATGTCCCTATCCCTACCATGCAGAATATAGCTTCCTATAGTGAACATAGGAGTACATTATATATCCGAATGGTGATTCCGTATGCCGATTGTGGGGCCTTGCGCCGAGTGTCATGCCCAACGTTTGGGAAATTGTTTGGAGTTCTGACATTGTTCGTGAAAAGTTCCCATTGGTATCTTGTTACAGGAAAAATTGGAAAATAGTAATATTTCGCTATATTTAGCACTACCTTGTAACTAAAAGCATGGCCCTTACTGCAACCCACTGAGGTATTTTATATAAAGAGACCTGCATTAATATCAGGTTCCAAATATGACTTTGACCACGTCCAACCCTTTTTTCACACACGAAGAGCTGAGTCTCCAATAGTTTTTGCTGACGGATACCCTTTTCCCCGCTATCAAACTTCACCTTTTTGTGTTCTCCTTCGTCACACTCTCTGCTTGATTTGCATTTTATCTTACTGGGTGCGTTGTGAGGCTTGGCGGTTGTTCCGGGCCATACAGATATTTTACGATGGAGGTGTTAACCACAGATCTGCTCTAACGCAATTACTTTGATATGAAACATTAATTATATGACGCCGGATGCGAGTTCCCAATTTTTTGTGTGTGCCTTTTGTCGAGTCCTTGCCCTTGATCATGTCTGACCTTCACACGTCTGGAGAAACTAATACCTCGACCATTTTCACAGCTTCTGCTCTAAAAGAAGAGGCGGACTCCATAGCGAGCCGATATCCAGGAGTGGAGTCCGTGTTTATGGACATCATCGAGCGCCCTGACATCTTGATGTCACTTGTAGACTCGGCAGATGTTGTCATTTCACTGTTACCCTACAATCTGCACCATCTGGTTGCCGAATGCTGCATCAAAACCAAAACTAATATGGTCACCGCCAGCTACTGCTCCAAGGAAATGAAGGAAATGCATCAAAGGTTAGTCGATAAATCTGCGTTCTATTTCGTTTGTCCGGTGTATTTCACGGTACCTACTACTCAAATACACACCCTCTGCTGTCACATCTACCGCAGAGAAGAATAAAGCACCCAGTGCAAGAGTTTTTACCTCAGTACGTACACACATAAATCTGTATGTACCCCTATGCGATACAGCAGGGCCCACAGCTTGGTAGTTACCTTCAGTTCAGGCACAAAAATATATTGATCTCCCGAGGGTTCTAGGTTCTAGGAATTTAATTTATTGGAGTGGTAAAAGTGGGTTAGACGGACAGCACGTGCGCGGCCAATAAAAAGGGCTTCGAAATTCCAATGGAAGCAGAAAAGCGACCTGACTGCACCGATCGTGTAAATATTCCAAAATGATTGATTCGACATCTCACTTTCTTTAGATGACCTTCTGGATCTAGAGCATTTTCTGAAGGTTGTTGACACAATGCTGTTTATTGACATTTTTTAATGTCCATTTCCTAAGAAAACTGTTGGATAATTTTCTTACTACTAGGTATGGGTAATAAACCCACTGAATATCCAACAGAAAATAAACATTAAAATTTTTTCCAGACTTGTGTAGTGACTTTTTAAAAATTTCTGTAGTTCTCTGCTCAAGAGGTACCGACTCAGGCCGTGCCAAAAGCTGTGCAAAATCCTAATCTTCTCTGCCTAGAATCGTTTGAGAAAATCCAGAATCGCACAAATCCCACGATAGCTGGTTGAAATTTCTTGAGAACTTGCAACACTCACTAAATAAAGAGGCGAAAGTCAATAAGTCTTGGCCCCAATCTGTATTTTTTCTTCGCTGGGATTCCCCCAAACTTGCTATCATTAAAGTGTAGGAAAAATAATTTAGGGACTCGTAAAACCGGGCAAGTTGTTTGTTTTCTTTTCGATATAGGCTGCATGCATGCGAACTGTGGAGCTTCAGCTGAACATATCGTTGCTCCTTTATTTTTATGGTGTTATTACCAAGAAGCAGAACCAACGAGGAGATTTACATCTACATTTTTCCTCCATCGACCATCTACCTTGAGGTAGTTTCACTTTACTGGGGTAGTAAGTCGGCAGGTTTTAATGGTGAACAGAAATACCTTCTACCATAAACATTTTGCCTTCCCCCGTCCAGCTGTACGTAACAAAAATTCTTGGACGAGTTGGGTTTGAATCCTCGTTCTGGCAGTATTTTCCACCTGGACTTCGGCTTCCTGCTTCATGCTTTAGGCGACTGTTGCTCAGTTTAGGCCCATTCCTGTGACGCTTATAGGTAGACCAGTTGGGCCCCATCGTATCCTTCAAAAGTATTCTTAGGGTGCGTCCCACCATACTCGGTTAACGGTTAAACTCCAGTTAAAGTCAGTTTTTACCGTGCAATAATTGGAATTTAACTGGAGTTTAACGTTAGCCGAGAATAGTGGGACACACCCTTATACAATTAAAGAGCCTCGTTTTAATTAACAGTGCTTTGGACTCTGGAATCACTGTGGTGAACGAAGTGGGACTAGACCCCGGGGTTGACCACCTCTTGGCAATGGAGTGCTTTGAGGAGATCAGGCAGGGAGGGGGGCGGGTAGAGAGCTTCGTGTCCTACTGTGGAGGACTCCCTGCCCCAGAATGTTCCGACAACCCGCTTCGTTACAAATTCAGCTGGTCACCGAGGGGAGTACTTCTCAATACCCTTGGCAATGCCAAATACCTTCAAAACGGAAAGGTGAATAATTTGAAAATTTTGATGACTAGGTTAGCAGATAATGTCTCGCGGGGAGTAGTACTACTCCCTTGACAGCTGTAGCGTAGAAATTTTACGACCAGTGCTTTGTTATATTTCTAGGTGTTTGTAAACATGCCTCATACCTCAGAGAGCCAGGAACCTGGTTATATTGGCTTTATTTACAGATTATTGAAGTTGCTCCGGGCGGGGGGCTGATGAAGACAGCTCATCGGCTGAATTTCCTACCTGGTTTTGCCCTAGAAGGATTTGCCAACCGAGACAGCACCACCTATATTGAAGCCTACGGTATTCACGAGGCTCACACTGTTCTGCGGGGTACCCTCCGTTACCAAGGTAGATTATAATAACTATACTTGAGGGGGGGGGGGGGGGGTGGTAAGTCTAGTTGATAAAGACTTTTACACCTATTTTTTATTTGTTCGTCATCAGGTTTCTCTGATACTATCATTGGAATGCAGGAACTGGGTCTCCTGAGTCCAGAACCGAAACCAGCCCTCCATCCCAATGGACCTGACATTACTTGGGTGAGTTGAACTGTTTCTTTTCTCAAAAAGTTTTTTTTATGTTGCAAGACCTGTAAGTACACCACTATTGGCCGAAGCCGGGGGAGGACCATTCGGCCACACAGAGGTTCTGGCAAAGTTCCTATCCCACACTGTACCTGAGTAGCCTGTATAGGACCCTTGGGTGCAGTTGTGGTGAAAAACTAAGATAGCGAACTTGAGAGAGATTTACCTTAAAAGTTTATAGTTTGGAGACTCGCTGAGGCGTTTCGTTTCCTTTGTTTACTTGTTATCTTAAACTTCTTAAACTTTTAGAGAAACGTCCGAAGTACCTAACCACTTCATTTGCGGAGGGTATAGCCCGAGGGAACTCTAATTGTATAAACCTGCGAAATCGCACAGGACTTGTCGTAAAGACTGACTTTTTCTTTTTCATGCAGGAAAAATAAAAGTCTGCTTACTCAGACCACCTCAGACTTAGTTGCAACACCTTTCGGGTAATTCGCTGAAAAACGTAGGTACCTATATATCTACCGACGCGTACAAATTGTTATAAGATATCCCGTTAAAATGTGGCCCTTAGCACAAACTGTTATTATTATTATTTTTTTTTTTTTTAGAAACAATTAGTGTGTTTACTGACTGGGGTAACTGACTCCACTATTCTCTATGAGAACCTGCGGAGTAAAGTCGGGGAGCGTGTGGGTGAAGAAAGACTGGCTGCAATCGAGAGGCTGGGATTTTTGGAAAATGACCCTGTACGAAAGCTGGGCACACCTCTGGACACTGTCAGCCACTTTCTGTCAAAAAAACTCGTGTTAGGTAAGTTTAGTATAAGTTTTCACACTGATATCTGTTCATTTCATTTTATCTCCTCAAAAAGAGATGGCGATATGTTTTAGTATTTGGTTTGTGTGTGTCTTTTGAGTTTTGTTACTGAATAACTAATGGCTCAGCACTTACCATAGCCGTATCCACGGTTAGGGCCCCCCCCCCCCCCCCCCCTCCATGAACGGAAAATTTTAACATGGTAAAGCCAACTTGAAGCAAAAAAATATAGGTAACCCCCCCCCCCCCCCCCCCCTTGACCGCTTTCTGGATACGGGCCTGGCACTTACCCTACTCTAACTGGACACATTTGCACTAAAAGGGTGTCAGAGTTAACCCGACCTTGAACCCCTAGCTTCCCTGTAAACATCCCTTACTGTACACTATCATATGCGTATAATAGCAAACCCTCAATAAGAAATATAAAAGCATCTCTGAAGACGAAAGGGAGGAAGAGCGTGTTTATTGCGGGGAGTAATGTTTGCACCAAGTAAATAAACTGATGGTGTGCATGGGCTCGTTATTAATACTCACTCCCTATTTTAAGTTTCTGCCTCTAGAAATGGAAATGTACCTATGCCCCAAATGATGTTTTAACGCAAACAAAACTTCTAGGGAGGCTTATGTCAACAACAACAGGACAACTGAAAACATCCACTGTTTGTTGTAAACTCACTTTGGGGATAAATTAAATTATCAGCTGAACTGAACCTGAACTTTGGGCTGCGAAAAAGAAAACAAAGCCAAGACTTTTCTTATGTTACGATTATATTCTGAACCTAGATACTTCACTTTCACCTGCGGAAGCGTAATTCTTGTTCTCAAAGCACCCAGTTAACACGTAGTTATCACCAGCGGCAAATGCCACTGGATGGTGGTATTAAATTGCTAATTTCCTTTTCATTCAAACTTTCATTCTTTACAAAACTTGGCTGCGTTGTGATTTTCATGTGGGGAAATGTGCTGCCGCCCTTCGTTCATTCCTGCTATTTTAAGTGTTCGTCTACCTCTACAACATGCCAAATAAAAATGACATCTTGACCCATCACAGCTTGCCCGCCTCCCTTTCCTTCGCACCACTCCCTTCCTTTCCTCCCTATAATCCCCCCCTTTAGCGTTATAGGTCATAGGTTAGGTTAAGTTAGGTTCTTCAAGTCCACCTCCGCGCAAAAATTGTGCCTAAGGCAGTGCGCGTAAAAAAAAAAAGACATCTGACACTAATTTTAAAAAGGACAAAAATCCTGTTTATTCAAAAAACGATGGTGGTTTTCTGGTCAAGAGACCATACCCACCTAGTATTTCTTCGAAATCTATCTTTCTGAACAGAAAAAAATTGCTTGTTTTAGAACCAAATGATCGAGACATAGTGATACTGCGGCATGAGATCGGTATTCTGTGGCCGGATGGAAGGAGGGAGAAACGGGGGATCAGCCTTGTCATATACGGCAGTAAGGCGGGCCAGGGTCATTCTGCCATGTCCAAAACAGTTGGTTTCCCCGCCGCAATGGCTGCCAAGATGGTGCTTGACGGTAAGTAACTCCTTATTTCTTATCTACTTCGTTCACAGCTCAAATCACTTTTTGAGACCCGCTCTCAGTTTTCCACTGGTTGAATATTCCAAAATTACTTATCTGATAAGCTTTGTCTAACTTACCAAGTAACTTTCCGGCAGTGAACCCGGAATTGTTCAGTTCTTCAACTTTAAAATTCAGCTTAATGAGTTTTCCACATAAAGCCTCAAGACAATTTGTATGCTAAAAGCCACCACCTCAATACTGATCAATTTGATGAGATCAAAGCCACATATTTGATCCTTTGTCTCACCATATGCCTAACGTGAGGATCATGCTTAAGGGAACAAACAAGAAAGCAATTAAACCTTGGTGAAGGGAACTATCAAAGGAACTGTCAAGCCTATCAAAGGACCGTCCAACAAGCAAATGGAACTGTTGCCTTTGTGAGAAATTGTAACATACACTGCGGTAAACAAAACTGACTGTGTCTGACAGTAGATTTTCCAAATATCACAGTGGTTGGAAAAACGCTTGTAGCTTTTAAACGGTACAAACGCATTCATCAAGGTTATAAGTCTTGACCCACCGCCCTTAATCTGTCCACTGGCTTTCAAATTGAAATTAAATCGATTTGAAAGGTGCAGCAGCCAGCAGCAGCAGCAGCAGCAGGGAAATCATGCTGAGCACCCACCTGGAAGCATTCATTTCAATTTGCATGTTTGCCATGTGGAAAAAGTAATTTTGGATCCCACATGCAAACGAGGTCGCACTTAACCACCCTTCAGGTTCTGTTAATTTTTAGTGTGGTGGTTTTTCCGACGCTATCTTTACTTTAAAAAATACTCTCGTCTCAAGGTATGTTAGTTCTAGAAGTTGCCTCGCCTAAAAATGAGCCGTGATGTGAAATCATGAAATCAGAGCTCTTGGCTCTTAGGTAGCGTGGTTTGCCGTCATCCCTTTCAAACGAGGGAACCTCGAGAATTTACTTCCCTTGCTCTCAACTTACTATTTGCTGTTTTTAATTAGGTATTCTTTTTGACGAGAGGGGGTAACAAGTATTTAAATAAGCTTGTGTGATAGGCTGGCTCTCTGGGGCTCTCAAAGAGTCATTCTTCAGAGAAGCCTTCCCTATGTAAGTATATGTTTCCGATGAATCGAGCCGGAAACAAGCGGTACGACACGGTCGGACAAAACTTTACCTGCTTATTTGCGTGATTCCTAGAAATAAACCCTTGGTTAAATGATTAAAGACGGAAAAACTTTTTGACGAAAGGAATGGTCCCAGAATGTTCTCCCGAGTACTTAGAGACCCCACACGACATACTTCGGCAACCACACACAACTACCCCCTAAAAGGAGGTGGGGTGGATGGGGAAGCTCGGAAAAACGTTGCGACAAAATAAATTGTCTCAGAACGTTTCCCTGAGCATTTTGATACCCCATACAATGTACTTTGGAAAGTATCCAAAACTCCCCCCATAGGGGGGGGGGGGGGGTGCGGCGAAAAATCATTTTGACCATATAAATTGCCTCAGAACGATCTCCCGATCATTTTGAGCCCCCACAACCCATATTTCGCAAACCACTCAAATCTACCCCCCTTAGGGGGTGGGGTGCTTGGATACGTTCAGAAAAACTTTTTGATACAAAAACTTGCTTCACAACGTTCGCCCGAACAGTTTGAGACCCCATAAGCCGCACTTTAAAAGTCACTCAAAATTGCCCCCCCCCCCCCTGGGGGGGGGGGAGGCTCGAAATAAGCCATATACCATTTGTGACGAGTATGGCCGTTGTCACGTGTCATATCCAGAACTACTCATATACCACAAAAAACTGAATCCACTGATTTCGCCCTTTTACAGGTCCAGGGGGGACTTCCCCCCCTTTTTTAGCGGCCAGGGAGTTATGCGGGGGTAGTGGGTGGTATCATTGGATTCGTAATTATTTGTTCTATAATTGTCTAAAATTTGATCGAAATCGTTAGAGCCGATTTTGAGCAAATATTTTTTTTCTACTTTTTGGGGGTGTTTTAGGGGGGTAACCCCCCTTAATTTTAAAGGGGGGAAACTGGGCTTCTGGATTTTTATTTCTTCCAATTTTAGAAAGGTCACTACCGATTTTGAAGAAAATCGGTTGAAAAGTGTGCCGTCCAGGTCAATGCCACATACATAGCTACATACATAGCTACATAGCTACATACATACATACATACATACGTACTGACACGGCGTACCTGACCTCTTCTAAAAATTCCTGGGGGCAAACTTTTCGTCGGATGACAAAAGTGAGTTGGTTTTCATATTCCGAAGGCATGGACGTTTCCGAAATGTATATGCAAGTTCCAATCGCTTTTGAGGTCTGGGAGCAATGACGGTTCAAAGTTGAGGTTTGCCGAAAATTGGCCCGCACGAATACAATACTTTACCTTACGTATACTCCGTATACAGGTAAAGTAAAAAAATCAAATGGTTTCTGAAAAAAACCTGTATGTTGTCGGCCCATGTTAGTTGCAGGCTCAGCCCATTCCCTTCTACCACCTCTTTCTAAAATCGTAGATTGCATTTTTAAGGTTTTTTAAAAAAATACTTGGGCCACAAAGTCCTGTCACGTCAGGATGAACCTGTAAGTATCCTTGTGTTCTCGAAAAAACCTCAGAAATTTACCCACGATTTCAGTGAAATCTGCATGGTTTGTAAGTACCTATAGATACGTGTATACGAGTAGGTACTATGTTCAATCTGATCAAATTTAAAATCGAACATAGGGTATTTAAATAAAAAATTGGTCAGGTTGGCCCCCCCTAAATTTTTTCCTGCGGGAGCCCATGCGTGTAGGTATCTTCATAAACTTATTTTCGGCTCAACTGTCACTATACCTATAAATGGGGAAAGTCAGTAATTGTGACGACTGCGAACCCCTCTTTTTTTTTTTTTTTTTTTTTTTTTACGCGCTACGTTAGAGAACATATGCGCCGATGAGTTGGTTCGTTAGATGTTTGCGGCCGAAGCCAGTTGAGTAGTGGGCCGAAGTCAGTGCATCCATGTCGGAAACGGAAATTTTTTTCGTTCCGCTGGGATTCGAACCCGGACCTCTCAGGACACAAAGCGGACCCCTTGACCACTCGGCCACTAAGAGGCACAACCCATTTGTAATGAAGCAGTGATAATGTATTATTGGTTCCATAGGTGAAATCCAGAGGAAGGGGATGGTATCTCCCGTGACTGGCGATATTTACCGAACTCTGCTGAGTCGTCTCCGTGCTGAAGGGTTTGACTCCACGGAAAGTTCCGAATGGCTCTGAAGGGATGTAGAGGTCTTATGGGATTCATTTCTGCATGCTCTTTCATTTTGCATCATTTCTTCCTTCGCTTGATTTTGGTGATGGCTAAAATATTTGAAAATTTCTCTAATTTGTGGAAACTTAATTAAATCATATTTGCCTTCATATCCCTAATTGTCGTCGGATGAATAAGTCTAAAGTTCAGGAACTTTGAAGATAAATGAAATGGTTATGAATTTGAAATTAAATTTGGAGGTATACTTACTCTGATTGATTTAGGAACATTATGAACGGGACATGAGAAAATAACCCTCACTTTTATTTTGTAACTAGTATTTATAAGTAGTGACTTACTTTTTATGCTTCTTTGTGCTCAAGACAACCAAACAAACTTTATCTCATTATCCCTGTTATCTTCTGAGTTTAATAAATAATTATTCTAACGTAATTGAAACTTTGAAGCGTCATCTGAAGGTACATGTTACCACCTCAGTTCTTAACAAAATATGTTTTTCGAGGCCTAACTATGTTCGAAGCTCTTCCCAGGCCCAACTATGTTCGAAGCTCTTCCCAATCAAATTTTATGACCCTGTACTACAACTGGGTGCTTTGTACTACTTGTGTTAATTTATTATAGGTACACTTACAGGCAAGGCCGTACCCAGGGGGGGGGGGGGTTAGGGGGGTTCGAACCCCCCCCCCCGAAACTACACGGCTTTACACTAGAAAGAATTGAGTTTTGAAGGAGAAAATATAGTTTTGTGCTACTTAGGTACCTAACCCCCCCCCGAAATATTTTCCTGGGTACGGCCTTGCTTACAGGGCATTTGTAGCCTGAGTCAGTTTTCAGTGCGTGAAGTGCCTAATGAAATTAGCGAGTAGACGCCCAGTTAGTAGAATTAAGATAGTTTAGGAACAGTGCAAGAGACATTTAATTATGTCTACCTAGAGAAGTGACGTCGTTTCCTCTAAGAATTTAATTTAATTTAAGAAAGAGACAGATGTACTCTTGTTCTTAGTCAGTTGCCTCGTACTGAAAGTGACATAAGCAAGGGGCCTTCAATCTAACTTACTTAATACATTATTTATGAATGCTATATTTTCACTGTTGTCTTCTGTATAGTTTTCTTATGAATAAGTTAACTTTTTTTTAACCCTTTGTGAAATTATTCGTGCATTTTGTATTCATGATACGCGAAGTGTCTGACGTTAAGACTGAGTTCGACGTTAATGCTCTTTAAATTGTGAATAAAAAATCCATTGTCATTCAAGAAATTTGACTTTTCTCACAAATGGAATGGAAATTTGTCTCACAATAAGCGAGGGAGGCGGGAGACTGAGGGAGAATATCGGATGTTGCGGCGATTCGTTTCTGAACTTTTTTTTACATTTTTGGCGGAAGTTATTATTATTTCTTTGGTTTCCTCGGATGGTTGAATAAAAGGGGCGTTCCGGCGCCTCCATACATGTAGTCAATTTGTATCCAGCCTATAACTGCTAAGTAGAAGGCTCTCCCTTTTATTTTTTACTCGTTGGACTAAAAAGCTGACTTCTGACTTGGATATACTGATTATATTTGGATAGGGGGGCTTTGTTATCTATGGTGGCTCTTTGTGTTCCCGATCCTGTTTCGGAATCTCCGATACTGTATAGGCTCTTATAGATCAATTCCATACCGCTGATTTCTGTAGGTAGTCACGACGTTCATTTAAATTTTAAAAAAACATTTTCAAATAAATATATGATGTTAGAACGTTTCGGATGTCGGACGGGCCAAGCGTTTGAACGTGCAGAAAATGGTTTATGAAAAGCACGAGGGGGTAACCACTCCAAAGATTCCATAAAGATTTCCAAAGATTCCCAACGATATTCATAGATAGATGAACCCCGACGGGGTAACCACTCCAAAAAATTCCAAGATTCCCTGAGATTTCATTGAGATTGTACCCATGATTCCAATGATTCCCAACGAGATTCCCAACGAGTGGTTAACCCCTCGGAAAAGCACGATAATAGTCGAGGGGTTAACCACTCGTTGGGAATCTCGTTGGGAATCATTGGAAATCTTTATGAAATCTCAGTGAATCTTGGAATTTTTTTTGGAGTGATTACCCCTTCGGGGTTCATCTTTCTATGGATATAGTTGGGAATCTTTGGAAATCTTTATGGAATCTCAATGAATCTCTGGAGTGGTTCCCCTCGATAATAGTCAATTCCCATTGCCTGATTTTGAGGAGTGGTGGTTAGCTGTACGTATACATATAGTATCGCCACCCTGACCTGCCTGGCCCGAGGGCATTCTGTGAACAGTGAACAGTGCAGAATGCCCTCGGGCCAGGCAGGTCAGGGTGGCCTCACCCCAAGGAGAACCTCCCCCCGATTCTCACTGTGATGAGACTTGATTTTGAATCGATTGAGCGATCGGAAATACCTCGACAACCTTAATTTAGGGCATCACAACAGAATTCAATCTTGTGGTCTGTGTAGGAAGGAAATAGCGTGGAGTCGTACTATTTAGCCAAGAAGGTCGTAAATTCAGACAGCTCTTAACAAGCCGAGAACCTGCTGTGTCTCGCTGTTTGCGTCAGTTTATTTTCCTTACACACCTCTCACACGTCATTCATTGCGGCCTACAAACAAACTCAGCCTCTTTGTGCTTCACAAAGAAATAACAACTTTTCACGTATTTCGTGCCATTGCTGTAGTATATTATGCCAAAATGTGCCTTGAGCTATTTTATTCGCAAAACTGGCTGCGATGAAAAATAGAGAGGAAGCGAGGATATACGTTAAGTGCCTAGAAAAAGGAAATACTTAATTATTCTCTCTGTGAGTTCTGATTACCTTGCAGTCCCCTCCTCCCAGAAAAAAATCGGGTTGCGGTACCGAACAAAAGTTAAGAGCTTTTTCTGATACTTGCACAAAATAGAAACGACATTACCTATAAAGAGGAGCTAGATCCGAGATGCAGACACCATAAGTCATTTCCCATTTCGTTTGTGAGCGGAGCGGGCCTTGCGGGGCCGATTGAGAAGATTGACGATTGACGAATTCTGTTGGTATTTCGTTCTACCGAGGAATATCCCATGAACCCAAGGCAATACCGGGAAATGTGCATGATAGTTCTACTCATCTGTTATTTAAACTGAGGCGCAAACCGCAGTCAACACCGAAACAGGTAGAGGGGAAGGGTGCATGAGATCTAAAGCAAATCCGGGAAAACTAAAGAGGGGGAAGCTTCACTGTGGCTGCGCCACCCCCTTTTCTTATTCAAGTTATTTAACTATTCGGAAAATTTAACTTACGTTATTAAATCACAATCATCTGGTTAAAATACCCTTGATACCAACTAGGGAAACTATTTTATTGCTCTTCGTTAAGCTCCTCATAACGACGCGACGTCAGGGAAAACTTCTCCGACTTTTACCATAAATCTAATGTACGACAGTACTCCAAAGGATGGAAACTTCAAAACAATATTTTTTTTTTCTATAAGATAAATTAATTAATTAATTCTCCGATAGATATTTTCGAATTTCCGATTATATGGGTAGATTTTCACTGCTGCGATGTTCAAAATTTAGCCAATGTCAGACTCAAAACAAAGTAAGCCTGATTCGTATATGCTTTCCAATGACAGGGATGATAAATCTTCAGCGATAACTTGAAAGCAATTTCTTTTACATACATGGGTACTTACACATTTCTTCGATAAGTTTTACGTTAATACGCTTCTACCAGCAGCTCTATAGGAATAAACCAAGGAGTGGCTTTGCAAGTACCTACCGTAAACAATAATTTCTTTATATTTCAAGATACGAACTTGATTTCAATTTTTCGCCACCATGCTGGTGGTGATTACAAAACTAGAGTACCTTAGATTTTTTGATTAAGGTACAGGAAGTTTGAGGGTTGAGAAAAGAGAAAATAAAAGTGCATGTGTACCTTGTCCACGACCAAATACTTAGACCTCTGCTGATCTCGAGCGCCCGGCGAGCCAGAAGGAGAAAATCTCCTTACAAACATTTATATTTAGCTCACAGCTGAAGGCTAGATAATGCCATTTCCATTACAGGCATACCTACCTACCTATCCTATAGCGGCTGCGCGGAACTCAAATTCCGAGTGCGTCCCTGACTAACGGCATGGTGTGTTGACTCTCGAGTTTACTCAATCTTGCGCCGTGTCTCTGAACGTGTGAACGTTGTAAGGGAGAACGCCTTATTTAATCTTCAAGCTCCGAACGCCCTAATCGTGCGGACGTGCGTCTGGAGAACACATTTCCTGTCAGGTAGGAACGAATTTCTGACACCATATTTATTTTTAGTTTCAGATCCATTGATACCACTGGTAATAAGAACTGAACTTTGCAAACTTGTTGAAAGCGGTTAGATACGATACCCGCTGAACGCACCAATGTAAGTCCGTACGTTTCCGTATCCGTATCCGTACGTTTGAGAGTTGTTACGAGAGAAAATAATATGGTTCGCTCATCATCTCATTTGACTTTCTCGAAATTGCTAAGGCACCAAAGGCGTGTTGAATTTTTTGAACGACCCCAAACTGACGAAACAAAAAGGGTGTGAAAAAATTTATAAGTTCCGTTTTTACCCACCTAGGGCTCTCGACGATACAAAGCTAGATATAGGTACCTACTCGTGCCGGTATCACCAAGTGTACGGCCGTGTATTGGTGTATTCTTGGCTTAAGCTGGTTGGTGGATGTGTACCTATACAGTTTTTAAAGCACATTCAATAAATTATATCATGACGACAGCTGTTTAGGAATCTAGGGCATTGGGGTCAGGTTTCATGCTCAAGACAAGCGAAAAGGGATTAAAACAAGAACAAAGGCTTGAGTTCAGTTTGAGATAAACTACGAGACCTTACTTACAAGGTATTATTATTTTAGTACCTTTAACAACCAGCCTGTTCCTTACCCACTCATTTTTCATCCTGTTTTTCTGTTAATCAGGAAATCGTGATGTAGTTGTTTCAGATATAGCAGTTGAGTTGGTAGAATCGGTGAAAGTGGCCTTAATTAGATGTTTCCGACTAATATTCAACCAACTGACGGTTTTTCGAAAAATACGGCCGTTATAAGTACGTAAAACAAGTACCTACGAAAGTTTCGGTGTCGACGATACGCAAAAGGTAGTTCAAACGATTTGCTTCAAACCTGGTGTGGTGGTGTCATAAATTATTATTAACTAAGTAGTGTGGAAAATTACGGGCAAAAATAGATAAATTATGCAAAAAATCGAAATTCGTATTTTGATCCTTATTAGCGGCAGCGTGAGCTTCCATCTGTGCAGAATTTAAAGTCACATCAATGAGTTCGAAAGCAGAGAGAAAGTCAAGAGCGACCATTGTCGGACTGTTTATTTTCCCTGTGTCAAAGGTGTTTTTTGGTGTTCTCCTTGGTTCATAAAGTCCACAATAATCCTCGTGGAACCGTCAAGGATAATACAGAGTGCACCTAATTTTAGTTCACCACCAGCCAACCTTGAACTGAGTGTGCACTGTTTATTAGCACTTACCTATAGATAATATGTGCAAGGGGTTATAGACCTTATATAAATAAGGTGTATGATTCACTGAGCTACAAACTTACGGTAGAGAATCAAATAAGTTTACGCATTTGCCTCAGCAAAATATTTCCTCACAAAATTGCCTCCTCGTTTTCTCCTTTGGGGATTTTCTAGAACTCGGAAAAAAATGACCTATATAGAAGCAAGCTATTTGTCATCGCATATGGGACTGACGGTGTGGCACTACCATATGAGAACGTCTCCAAACAAAATTGAGAAAAAGTTTCGAGCGACAGTTGCAAATATGAGGACGTCTACAATGCATACAGATAACCTTCTTTGTTCTATCAACTTTTCTAGTATTTTCTTTTTCTTCGAAACAAAGCTAACCCTTCGATTTTTCAGTGATAAAGCCATTGGTATTGGTGGGAAATTTTAGTCACGGGGAAGATAGTGAAGGCCGAGGGGTTAACCACTCCAGGAATCTCGTTGGGAATCTCGTGCGATCATTGGAAATCTTTATGAAATCTCAGGGAATCTTGGAAATTTCTGGAGTAATTAACCCTTCGGGGTGCATCTTTCCACGAATCTCGTTGAGAATCTCAGGAAATCTTTCGAAATCTTCATGCAATCTCAGGCAATCTCTGGAGTGGTTAACCCCTCGGTGAAAGCCGTTTTGAAGCAGAAACGTTTCATTCTAACGTTCACATTTAATGACAGATTGACGTGAGATTTTGTATACGTGGATGAGAAAGTCAAGTGTGATCTTTATTTTTGTCATCTATCCAAACGAGAGTATTGTCTGAAATATGCGAGGACAGGAAGAAAAAATGCCCTCTGAAGTAGAAGTTATTACTTTCGGATCGAACAAACAAGGGAGAAAATGAGTTTTTGAAAAGAAAAAAATGAAGAGAGGGACGTCGGGGTGTGATAGCCTATTTACTGTCTCCCTTCACGAACCGCTGACACTGTAACTCACAGTTGCTTCTTGCCCTTTATTGGGGATAGAGAGGAAGTGATGGGCTTTGCGTACCGGAATAGTATCAGTTTGGTGACAAATTCAGCGTCAAGCTGTGATACGGTGACTTGGGAAAACTTCCCATATTCTCTTCATGTCTATAGTCCAAGTCAGGCTGGGAGCATACCGATTTAGTCATAATTTCTTGAAGATTTTCAGTTGACGCCGATCCGGATTTGGGTTCCATATCCTGCCATAGGTACTCTAAAAATGCCAATCCGACCCTGAGCAAATATTTCCCTGCTCAAGAAGAAGTTTTGATCAGCCCAAGATTTGCAAGAAATAATGACTTATCGGTATGCTCCCAGCCTGACTTGGACTATAGTAGCATGTGGGTGACTATAGCAGGGTACCTCTTTGTTTATTACCAGCAGATTGGACATGCCAGCAGGTCTATTACGGAACTTTTTATCATGCGTGATAACCGCGTGATAAACATTTGCAATGCTATTTATTTCCCTATGTTTTCGTGATAACTGCGTGATCATGCGTGATAAAAAGATCCATAATAGGGCTCCAGGAATCACCTAATGAAGCTGTAAAAGCCAGCATTTGTTATTCTAATTTATTCAATTAGGCTTAAATTGAGTTTGGTTTCGTGGAAACTGCGAGAACACAAAATGGTAATAATGGTGACAGGAAACGGACGCAACCCCATTTCCCGCAGTCTCATTCATTAATTCACCAAAATGAGGTATAGGTAAACCCAGCTGCAATTAACGCATTAAAGTACATCCACCACTATAATAGCTGAGGGTTGGGGGGGACAAGCCCAGCAACTAGACCGTTTTCAAGAACTATCCATTGTGCTCAGCTGGCAGCACTACCAAATACCAGCTCTCCAGCATATCCACCACTATAGTACCTACCTAATTTGTAAGTAACCACCAGTGCCGTTCAGTACCTAGATTCATTAGCGTTAGATGAGACTAAACCAACAAAGTAAAGCAATGCGCGATCAAGTTTTTTTTAGAGAGACTCACGTAAAATAATTGTGATAGAGAAAGAGCCACTGATGAGTATTTTATACTTAATGCATGGTGCTACCCCATTGTGGCCTCTCTGCTATTGTTGCGACAAATTAAATATTATCGTTTTTCTCTGTGCGGTAACAGAATTTTCATTCCATGGCAAAACAACTCAAAACCGAAACCGCGAAACTTTCATGGAGGTAGGTATTCTGAAGGGTTGTATTGTGGCTAAGTTTGCATTAATTAAATTCTCCCAGAGCAGCATTTTATCCCTTCTTGTTAAGGGCGGAGTATACCTAACAATACAACAAAACTTCTTTCGTTACGCTCGTAATTGTTCCTTGAAATGTTGGAATGTTTTTTCATATTTTTTATCGATAAATGAAAGCATATTACGAGAGGAAAAAAAAGCTGCAGTTGGTCCAAACAGGAAATTAAAAACAGAAAATACAGCTTTCCTCGTTTCGTTAATTGAATCTCTTCTCAACGCTTTAATTTACAAATGCGCTGAAATCAAAGATTCTGTAAATGATCTTCTGGCACGAAATGAAAACAACTTTTTCGAAAAGTCTCTGGAGAAATTAATGCCCTCATTCATAGAATTTCTTGAAGTTGTTATTACTTTGATTCAAGATGGTCAAAATCACTTCTTCATTCTTGACGGTTTCTCTTCTTTTTCACATGATATCAAATGGTAAAGCTTGTTTTTACTTCTCAACTTCGTAATTTTTTCTCCTCTCTCAAAACTTTTTTTGCATATCTTTCAAAAATTTCGGGCTCTTATTCGAAGACAAGTTGCCAAATTTCAGTCGAAAGTTGATCTGGGACTTCGAGAGAAAGGGAACATAAAATCGTTGACGCGCAATTTGCATTTTAGTTCTTATACCTATGGGTATTATTTCGTGAGGAGCGTTTGCTTTTCCTTTTTAAGTGAATCTCCCTTTTTTAACTGATGGGAGCAGATTTGTTCAAATTTTTTGTAGAGCAATCGAATAATTTTTAAACCAATAGGTCTAGCTCTTATGGTCTCCTCTGCTAGCTCTTGCATGAAACACAAGCAAGAAGGACAAGTCATCGTGTACCTATTACTTCTGAAAACAGCTCACGATGTGGAGGGTAATTTTGAGTGGGTGCGACCGAGGGGAAATCACCATTTCCACCCATAAAGGAACTCTAATTTCTCCCATTTCTCCCAAATGATCCTTTTCAGAACGGTACCTAAAGCTTGACGTGCTTTCCATTCCAGTATTTTACGCAAGAGTGATTTCTTGTGCTGCACTTTGTACTTGTTTTATTTATGCACTACTCCTTAAATGTCAATTTTTCTGCTGAAGGTCACTGATAAAGTCAGATTATCTTTTGAGTTGTCTCAACTATTATATCATACGTAACTTCAGTTACGGTTTCATCGAAAAGGGGTCACCGTGTAAGCTTAGCAAGGGGCACGAAATTACTCGCACATAATTTTCCAGAATACCAAGATCTAGGTACACTTTTCCGCGAATGTCTGACCTGACCTGACTGAGACAGCGGTCTCCACACAACATCCCACAATGTTTGTTTTTAATCAGCCGTACAAACAGAGACTTCTTTTTATCCATTTTATTATTGCGTCACTTGGCTCTCTGGCTGGCTGAGCTGACAAATAATTGAAATTTGGTTTGTTTGTTTTTTTGGCGAGCTGCGGTGCGGATGGCCACGTGATGAGAGGCACCGCCGCCTCCTTCATTGCTGTGGTGAGTTTATCCCTTTATGCTTTCGTTGCTAAATCTCGCCCTTTTTCATCACTGCCGCCAATGTTATTAGTCCAGTGCTTTCGACTTGGGATTAGGAATTCTGCCGAATTTTCGTGAAACAGTTCATTTTGTACAGGATATATAGGATACCATTCCATCAGGAGATGTGGAACACTAAATCGAGCCCCAAATTATCAACACAATGTGTTGCAGGCTGCTTCCATGCATTTATCCTGTTAAGCGGGTAGCTCCGTATAGCTGAGGGCTTTTAGAGTCAAATTACGAAAAATGGAAACAAAAGTGCCCGTAATAAGAGTCGGGCGGGCTTGATGCAATCCGTCACTGATAGGATCAACCTGATTTTAAATTCATACCATGAACAAACTCTTGTCCCAGGTGTCACTCGTTTCGCACGTCCATGGCGGGAATGAGACGTGTCGTCTCTCCAAAGATGGGGACATTCCGAGAAGTATTTTTCCTGTAGCCAGCTGTGCGGCGTGCTACAGCTATTCACTTGCCAAGAAGCACTCCTTAGATGCCTCCTTCTTTGAGGTGAGCTATGCTGACTTTACCTGCAACTAGCCCTTCTGACCACCATACTTCATAAAGTGCAGTATTGGGTATAGCATGTGTCGGCGCTTCATCTGGAGCAAACCACCCGGACTATATGAAATTATGTTAGATCGTAACACGTATGTTTATACGTAAGAGAGCATAAAAAGTAAGTACCTCAAATTATGTTAGTGGAAAGTAGCTGAGGGTTGGGGGGGGGGGGGGGGGGACAAGCCCAGCAACTAGACCGTTTTCAAGAACTATCCATTGTGCTCAGCTGGCACCTCTGCCAAATACCAGCTCTCCAGTCATCGAGTAAACGATGGGGACCTACAGTTTTAAGTGGGTTCCGAACCACCACAGCCTCGATATACATTTCACTTGACATGCTGAACATATCAGAGGTGAATGCCGAGCAGAAAAACTTTTTGGTAGGATCGGGATCGAACCGGTGTGACCCGGCTCTCACTGCTCCTCAAAAGTCCACCATTTAGTCCACTCGGCTATCGAGGCCGTTTTTAGCGGAAAGTAAGTAAAGAAGTAATTTCAGTTTCCCATCGTTACCCCGATCTCAAGTCAGCTAATTCCCCATCCCATCTTAGCACAAGGCTCACACAAAAAGAAACAAAAAATTACGAGAAGAAAAATAAAAGGGGAAATATTCTCAAAAAATTTCAGAAGTAGCTGGAATTTCTGCCTAAACAGGTCCTTTGAGAACGGCAAATATTTGATAAGGGAAAAGAGTCCCGAGTCACGTTGCTGTTTGATATTGTGATCTCTTGGGCGAAGGGAAGCAGTAAAACAGTCCTAAACAGTCATTCTCGGTTTATTGACTTGTTAGTGGCGGGGGTGACTCGTTTCTACGACTCCTAATGGGACCATTGTGTTTTTTACTATGCAGAATGTCTCCTATCCGGCCATGATGGATAACGTGGTCATTCTTGACTCACTGCAGACAGTAAAAGCTCAGCAAGATTGGAAAACCTGCTGCCGACAAGCTGTTGAGTGCTGCGAGAATATGGTCTCCTCAAATATTCCAGGTTCGATAGCATTTAGCTTTTATTTTCTGACTTTCTTGTGACAAGTCTTTTTTCTATAATTGTTCAAATTTGTGCTTAATTTATTCTTGACGATTTTGGCTTATTTCTTTAGAGACCAATGGTTGGTGTCCCAGGACTTGGGACGGGTGGCTGTGTTGGGGAGACGGATCTCCTGGTTCCACTCACCATCAGCCATGCCCTCCTTTTATCAGCTCTTGCTCGAAAGGTAAACAAAAATACGCAACAGTAGAGTGGTATGCTGCTACATAGAAATAAGAATTTGTTCCCATATTCGCAGGCGTGCACCATTTAAGCCCGAGAAAGTATAAAAAAGGTTATAAAAATGAAATACCTACTTTATTGAAAGGGGAAAAAGTCCCTTATCAGACATTTATGCCGTTCAGCTTCTTATATCCAGGCATATCTTAAAGAAAGGATAATATCGTACTTATAGATCACCCGATGCAGGTCAAAACGCTGGTCCAAAATTTTAGAAAGTAGGTCTAGAATTATTCAGAAATATACAGAGGAGGCAACTGGTCTCCTGCGACCATTTGAATCTTTGTTACCTATTACGAGTGTTAAGTAGGTATTCAAAGTCGTTTTGTTTTTAGGGTCTGCCGTGAAGACGTGTACGGAAAACGGTACTTGGTACCTCCATCCCAACAGTTCTCGGGAGTGGACTAATTATTCCCTCTGTTCCGAAGCAGTGCGGCAAACGCGATCTACCTTTTTGTCAATCGGAGCCTACGCGACTTCCCTGCTGACGCTAGTACCTGCCCTCTATATCTTCTACAGTTTCAGGTACCTACACTTGTTTTTAAATTTGCTGAAGAAGTAGCTATAGGTAGGGGTAGATGATGTAGTGATGGCCTGGCCACCTCAGCGTTCACCGGTAATGCGTAAGTACAGAGGGCATTAGAAGATGACCTGTGGGCTGAAGCCAATACATCCATGTCGCAAGCGGAAAATTTTTCCGTTCCGCCGGGATTCAAACCCGGACCTCTCAGGACACAAAGCGGACCCCTTGACCGCTCGGCCACTGAGAGGCACTGCATATAATTTATGACTTTACTGTGTTTAGTATTCTACAATGCTGCCGAGTGGTTCTCCACAGAAATTTATTCCTGTCACTGCTTCTTCACTGCTCTGCAAAAATCACGTTCGACTGCGCTTTTCTGTTACCAGAGGTTCAGGGCACAGAAACCGTTGTACTGGTGAGTCATAGAGATTTCCCAACATTTTCAGAAAATTTTGATACTTTACAAATTACGGTAGGTACTTATTAATTTTAATTGCTATTTTACATATTTCATGAACTTTCCCTCGCAACTTATTTTGCTGTAGATTTACCACAACAACTTTTATAACGGTATTTACAAAAAATGAGGGCGCTAACAACAGATTGCTTATTTTGATGGTCCACCTTTTATAGTGAAGAAATAAATTCATTTTTTTTCCAGAATGGGGTGTGGTGTCGTTTGCTAAGCGCGGGCATCGTATACCTGACAGTGAGTAACTACATGTGGATGCTGTGTGAGGGGCTTCTCCTCTATAGACAGCTCGTCAATGCTTTTGCTCCTGAATCCAGCAAGTGGATTTTCTTCTGTATAGGATGGGGTATGTATATAATTTCTGTAGGACTTTCTTAAGTCCTACGCATCTTTATGTATACTTGGTCCCTAGGCAGTGGACCTGGGAGTACCCTGAATCGAAAAAAGCAGTTTCTGGAAAAGTTTGTACTTCAGTTTGTCCTTCTGCCCGGCCCTGGCATCTTTTACTAAAATAATACAATATGATGTTTTAATTGTAATAATTACTATTATAGGGATACCCGCCGTCCCATTGGTGGCAACGGTAGCGTTTCGACTCACTTCTGATGATACGAACTGCTGGGCTCTACCCTCTGCCATAGACTGGGTGTGGCTGGCACCATGCTTACTTAGTTTATTGGTAAGTCATTCGACATTCATATACAGACGATCGGAAAATTCTAAAACTTGTGTCGTACGAATACGAAGCAGGATTGTAAACTCTGCAGAACATCAATTCCACTAGCATAAAATTTGCTTTTATGGGAAAGGGAACCCAGAACCTATTCACCATGAGGGTACACTCCAGTTATCTGATTTTTATTTCCAGATAAACTGCGTATTCTTCACTTACATCCTTACTGTGGTTGTAAGGTTAAGTCGGCAAATATCGGACAATGTTATTCAATTTCGGTACGTACAGAACAGCGAACAATTTACCTTTCTACAGGCAGGCAAGTGCAATCATATTCGAGCTAAAACGGGCTCAGAACGTGCACCTCAGAAGTAGGCTGAAGCCGGGTGGTTGGCCAGAGCCAGAAAATGTCATATGGGCCATGGGTTTGAAGCCGCAATATCAGAACTCAACTCAAGCAGCAAGAACTCTCTATATAGTCTAGCCCATTTAACCGCTGAGACGCGCTAGTGTATAATGTATAATAAAAGTAAAGTTTGTGTTTTGTACAGGAAAGCAGCACGCACCGGATTAGTGCTTGTGCCGTTATTTGGGCTCCATTTCACAATCACAATATACAGACCCTCCCAAGCCTGCACTCTAGCAGAGGAGTACTACTCGTATGTGCTTCGACTCGTAGAGGGCCTGCAAGGGTGCATTGTTGCCGTCACCTATTGCTACGTCAACTCAGAGGTATTTTACGAACTCTATCTTTGGTGTAGTACCGCTTAGAGTATATATTCGTCGCAGTACCATAGTAAACCTTCCATCTACCACAGAAGATAGGTATTTCTAGGTATTTTTTTTTTCATCTATGAAGGAAGAACGGGAATGTTTCCCCTCCAAAGCTGCCTTTATCGCAGACAGCTCCTTAGGTATCAGATATCCAAAAACGTGGTGTAAATTTTTCAGGTGCGTGCTGCGTTATGGCGGACATGGAGAACACTGATAGTTCGGCAGCAGCTTGCGCAAGGACAGGTCAACTACATGAGTGCTATCTCCTCGCAGACCGTGCTTTGACATAGCTCCACCAGTACTGCTTAAAAAACAATATTGCCAGAAGGGTAGGTTCTGCAATGAGTGATTGTTTTTTGCGGCCGCACTTTGCAGATTTTTTCGAAAAAGGAAGCATGCTGTGGGAGGTTTGTTTAAAAATACCCAAGAAAGAACTCTTGTAAAAAAACTTACCTAAGAAAAACAAAGGTAATGGAAATTTGTAGTTTTTGTGTAGGTATTGGACAAGTCTCTAAACTCTTTAAAAAAAAAAAAATGAAAATTTATTTCACCTTTCAGATAAAACGTAGTACGGTTTTCAGGTTTCAGCCCAGGTAGGTACCTACTTACTTACTTAAAAGTAACTTCAGTGTTGAATACTCGCTCTATTGCGAGGTCGGAGAATTACTGAATTACCCATATAAGTGCATGGCTATACTAACGTGGAATATTTTTAGACACATTAAGGGTGCATCCCACCATACTCGGTTAACGGTTAAACTCCAGTTAAATTTGGCTTCTACCGTGCAATAATTTAAATTTTAATGGAGTTTAAACGTTAACTGAGTATGGTGGGACGCACCCTAAGACTAGCTAAGTAGCTTATCTAAATAGGCGAATTTCCTTTTAATCTTTTATTGTCATTAATATTTTTAAAGTTTAAAAAATTGTCCCACAAAAGTTGAGTGAGATCAGTGAATAAAAAGTAACATTGAACAACCAATATCCGTCCAACAGCAATGACGGAATTTTGTACAAATATCTCAAAATGTCAGTCTCTTCAAAGGGGAAACGAAGTATTTGTACATAACATTGATTAATTAAAATCTAAATTCTGAGCGCCAGAAAGGCATGAGCTAGGACATAAGTCTCAACGGTTATATTGATTATCTCCTCTCTAATTATTTCTTCCCGTGGAAACAAGAGATTCAATTCAGACTCACCATCAAACAATACGCAACTCATAAATTTACGAACATAAACTTCATATAGAAGTAAGAAAAAAAAATTAAAATCGCAAGTACTTACGAGTATTACAATAATACTCGTATTCCCAAAAAAATTGTTTCGTACTATCACTAAGCATCAGTTTCGAATAACAGCAGTGAACTTGGATCCCTACACAGAATTGTCATTTGTTTTATTAAGGCTGTAGACACAGCGCTGTTCATTTAGGCTTCTTACTGACAGTTGACTCGACAACGGAAAAGAACTTAAAAACGAAGGTTGGGGAAAGCCTTCTGTAGGTCAGTTACAACAAACATGTCTTTTTTGGCCGGAGGCTCCGGTGGATTTGGAGCTGGGGCAGCCGCCGCAACGGCTGGCTTCTTTTTGCACAAGAAAGACATAACTTGCCGGAAGCAATCGGAGACGTCAGTTCGGTGCAGACATAGAGAAAGGGCGGAAGTACCTTCTTGGATCGCTTGATACGCACGATGGAACATTTTCCCGTCAAAATGAACGAACTCAGGGTGCTGCAATGTTTTACATATTCTCAGCTCTATATAACGTGGAAAGTGATTCTGCTGGGTCTGAACCAAATTTTACTGTTTGTTTCGAAGGTTTTTGAAGTTTCTCCAAGCATTAACAGCGTGGGGTTACTGTTACTGTAAAATCACATGACCATATGAAGCACTGTGGGTTGCATTCCTGCAGCCAGTACGCACGGTTCATACCATTGTAGAAAAATTAAATAACAACAATGACTTACCTGGTAGAGTGCAGTTGGGCTGCCGCAAGCTCCAGACACGATATAAATAAGGCTACAGGCGTTCAGGTAGAGAGTAGCGATGTGGGTAGCCAAAGGGCCAGGGAGCTGGCAGTGCGCGTCCCGCACGTCAGTCAGCGTGGCCGTCTGCAGCTGCACCGCCTGCAGCGCCAAGGCTTCCACCTCCCACTGCCTGAGCAATGTCCTCGTAGCCTGAAATTTCGAAAATAATCATATTAAATTTAATAATTATTTTTATGGGGTGTCACAGCCTGGTGGGACATTACAGCACAGGTATTTGGCTGAAGCCACAAAAGGACTGGAATCAAGGACTAAAGGCTGTTAGGACCATAAAATTACATGTGTCCAGAAAACGAAAACCGGAAGCTATGATGTGGAAGGTTGCTCAGTACTGCAAAGATATGTTTCTTTCGTGGCCTCACCTATGTAGTAAACTCTTCAACCATATTGTACCTCGAAAGCTCCCCAAGCTGCGGTCAACAGAAAATTATTCACCACTTTCGACAGTTAAAACTAGCAGGAATTAGAACTCGTATTTCTTGCTTTTTCTCTCTTGCAAAAAACCCAATTCTGAGTCACCATTTCCCGGTCCATAAGATAAAAACCTTACATTCTGTAAGTGAAACGGCTGAAAACTATGTCCTGTTCTCTAAGGCACCAGCTGGTTGGTGCTGGGACAG
This sequence comes from Mesopsocus fuscifrons, assembly GCA_950004255.1. Lineage (NCBI taxonomy): Eukaryota > Metazoa > Arthropoda > Insecta > Psocodea > Mesopsocidae > Mesopsocus > Mesopsocus fuscifrons. The sequence continues at coordinate 6,949,467 of OX465380.1, forward strand.
GTTATACAGAGCCTGAGTTGAGGGGGGGGGGGGGGGGGGGGGAAGGGAAACGAAACCCCTAAAGAAAATATGGATAGCTTCCCCCCCCCCCCTTGTGAAGACACCCCTGCAGCCGATATATTATTTAGTTTTTTAGCATCAGTAACACGATATGCACTTTTAGTCATGCAGCCCCGTTCAGAATGAATGTCTTGAAAATCGACAAGAGAGCGTCGTCATCATAAACTAAATCTTCAACCTCTCTGTATAACCTGGCAACTGACAATAAAACATGTATGGGAAACTAACATTGTTCATGTAGTAGAGAGCCATGGCGGGTACTCGCAGGGGTGCGGGGAGCGCGAGGATCTCCTCTGGGTCCAAGTCTGGACTCACCGCCCAGCACAGCAGTCGCCACTTCGGTTCCACAGGACATGAATCACTCCACAAAGTCAGAAGGCCAGGGTGCTCAGCTGCAAGTTCAATATAGGAAATATTTGTTTTATCTGACAGCGCTGTTAATTTAGCAACACTCCAGAGTTAACTGTACACGTGTGAAAGAGCTTTAACATGGGACGCCAGTGCATCTCATATACTGCTTAGTTTCTTAGTATCCCCTGCTATTTGAATCAATAAAAGCCGCTACTTCACACTGACTTAGCGATGAAGTTATTAAAATAGTGTTCGAGGGCCCTAAGAAAGCCCATTACCTTACTACCTTTATTACCTGGAGGAACAGGACTGACAACATCAAAATTGTCGAGGGTGCCCTTTCCTTGAAGCATCATCTCCTTTACCTAAATTACAACAGAACAGCGTTTAGACATACTGGACCTTACCATGACAGTCTACATAAGTAAAAAAATAAGGTAAATTACAAGTACGAGCATAGTAACTTAGAGCCTTGCCTGCGGAGGGCCCATGTGCTTTGGTCGCTCCTTCAGCAAAATCCCGTAGAAACGTTGCCGCAGAGGCTTCAATAAGATGACATCTAAATCAATAAATAAATTACAATAGTACACTCCTTGTTTTTCCCTACGACTTTCCAGAAAATATCATAGGATTACGTTTCAGATCAAAAACTACGCTAGTAGTTTTCTTAGGAAAATGTTATCAGGAAAAGGAAAGGGAGCGCACAGTGTGGTGATCCTTATAGGGAAAAAAGCTGCCGTAATTTTTATAGCCTCAAAAAGAATATAAAGAAAAAAAGAAAGTCGTTTCCTCACCGCATGGGTATTGAGGGTTGTCATAAAACTGGAGGTCACCACCAGTGAAGAGACAGCTGCGGACGAGCACACATCTCACGATCTCATGAATAACTCCCTTCCGGACTAGGGAATCAGCAGCTGTCAATATATTACTCCACGGGCAGTTTTCCACCGCAACCACATCTTGAACAAAAAGTTTAGGCTCTGACATAATTATTCGAGGGCGGTTGGGATAATCTGTGTAAGGGTAAAAACCTTTGAGAGACTTGCCAATGGAGTGGAATGGCGAAAAAAAAATATATATATTAAATTATTCTTTTTTAACTTGAAAATTATTTTCAGAGCGAGATCATGTTCAAAACACATCATCAACTAGTTCAAGAGATAATCGGTTATGAGCACCTAGGAAGTTCGTATACTTAGGGTGCGTCCCACCATGCCCAGTTAAAATTAATCTGGAGATTTTGTCCTATGTTTACCATGTTAAATTTAACTTTTCAGTTAAATTTAACATGGTAAATCTCCAGTTTAATTTTAACTGGGCATGGTGGGACGCACCCTTACTGTACTAAACATAGAAGAAATACTGCACGAAATTGGGCCTGTGATTTGAATATTACGGAGTAGCTGGCTCGCCACTGACTAGCGAGGCAAATGAGAAGAAAAAAAACGAATGAAGACTGAAAAGTAGGTTTATTATGACAAGAGACACTGTCTGAATCTGAGCGGTTTTTTATCCCAGCCTACCTGCCTCAAAAGAGGGAGATGATGAGGTCTACCTGAAACTGAAAAGCGATATAATGTATAAATAATACGAACCAGTGTGTCTCTTCACTGCTGGCAGCATATAGGAATTGACGCTTCGCCTGAAGAGATGAGCGAGCTCAGGACAACCGATCAGATCTGCAGCGACTTCTGGAAGATCAGGTCGCATCCAGTAGCTCCTCAGACTTTCCTTCATCCACTTCACAACCTCTGGGAAAAGGATCGTCTTCGGCAGAAATTCCCAAGTCTTCAGCTTATAGAAGTTCGGCAAGTGTGCCAAGAGACGGAGATGAAACTGACGAAGCATAGATCTCTAAACAATAGAAGACACGCATTATCCACAACACCAACTATAAAACAACTGCTCTAACATAGCTACCGTGGCATAACTTGTACCTCTCAGTGTCAGACTCACGTCCTGAGAGGCATAGCCGTATCCACGGAGGGGGGGGGGGTTCAGGGGGTTAAACCCCCCCCCCCCCCCCCCCATGAACGGAAAATTAACATGGTAATGCCAACGTGGAGCAAAAAAATATAGACTAACCCCCCCCCCCAACGGCCTCGATAGCCGAGTGGACTAAATGGTCGACTTTTGAGGAGCAGTGAGAGCCGGGTCACACCGGTTCGATCCCGATCCTACCAGAAAGTTTTTCTGCTCGGCATTCACCTCTGATATGTTCAGCATGTCAAGTGAAATGTATATCGAGGCTGTGGTGGTTCGGAACCCACCTAAAACTGTAGGTCCCCATCGTTTACTCGATGGCTGGGGCTGGGGAGCTGGTATTTGGTAGTGCTGCCAGCTGAGCACAATGGATAGTTCTTGAAAACGGTCTAGTTGCTGGGCTTGTCCCCCCCAACCCTCAGCTAACCCCCCCCCCCCCCCCATGACCGCTTTCTGGATACGGGCCTGCTGAGAGGTGTCAGTTCGAGTCCTGGAGTAAGCAACGGCATGGATGCAATGCTTTCAGCCCGCTTCGAAACTGACTTCGGCCTACTCCAGTACTACTTGTTGAGGGTGAGTTTTTCGCATGGCACGAAATATGATTGTGGGGTATATAAATACTCGGGGAGGATTCCTCAGGCAAAACACATCTCGTGAAGCTGTTTCCCAGGGTGTCCCCGATCTCACCCTCCTCCTGAGATTAAAGGTGGTTGAGAGACAACTCATAGTAACAAAAGGTCCATCGTGCCCCTTGTTTGAGTTGCACTGTTGTTCCGACCTTTCCACTAGCCCCAAGACCGTTAAGTTCGGTCAGAAAGCTCCAGCTTAGCGTTGCTGTCTTTACACTGTTGTTACCATTTATTAACTTACGGTAACCACGTCGTTTCCACTGAGAGTCGCGAAATAAGGCAGCTGCCAAGGCGGCAGGCCTAACTCCCTAGCCAGATTTTCTCGCTGGTAGGTGACCGTCCGTAACGTTCGAAGGGTTAAGTGCTGCACAGAAAAGTAGTTAGGGACGCCCTCTGCAATAAGGAAGTCTGTGTCCTGGGAAAGCACACCGAAGCAACCGTGTTCTGCGATGAAATCCATTATCTCGTCATCAGATTCCCTCACAGCCTTTCTGAACTGAAAATTAAAGCAGTATTCAGATAGCACTTTCGCCAAAACTTTAATATAATATCAGATGGCAAATACAACTATATTTTTTGTTCTTCAAGTTACCTCAGATACTATAAGAGAGAATCCGACAAACATTTGTTTCAATTAAAATTGTGCAACATAGAAATGTAAATTATCAATGTAATCGTAGTAAGAGCAAATCCAATACCAGTATAAGACTAATTACAAAACCCTTTCGGCAGCCCCGAAAGGCGTAGGTAGATTTCGAAGATTACTTCCATCCACTAAAAGACGTCTCAAATCATTTAGAATGGCGGTTAAGAAGATTTTCAGTTAATCCCGATGCATTCCCACCAATATCAACGGAGGAATTGAGTTTTGAAATTTCACCCCCCCCCCCCCCCCCCCCCCCGACATAAAATGATGAAAGTGATTTTACGAAAAACTTTTTCAGACAAAAGTTGTAGATATTATTAATAGAAACTCACAGCAAAAAGAATAAACTCAATATCTTACCAAATAAGTGAGTTATGACGTTTTGAAAATTCAACCCCCACCCCCTACCTAAACGGTGCGTCGGACGGTAAACTTTTTCAGACAAAAGTTGTAGGTAATATTGAGGCAAATGCATTAAAAAACAAAAGAATTCGATACCATCCCTAGGACACAAGTTATGAATTTTTTGTGCGCAAAACCCTGTTTTTCCACCCTTATTCAACCATTAAGGGTGGGATCTGGGTGGGATCAAAAAACGTTACAAAGAAAAGTTGTTGGTAGAACTGTTAGACGACCCTCAGAGAAAACCACGTTTCATTAGTTGCAATATTAAGGGAGTTATGGCAAAAAAACCAGAAAACATTTTCCCCCCTTCGTCCGATTTCCCCCATATTTTATTAATTAGTCAAAACCAATTATTTTTCAAAAATACGGCTCCTAGCGTGTTCACAAGAAAGTGAAAATGATATATAGATAGATATATATATATATATATATATATAAACTTTTGAACTGACGGTGGTTTTGGGATCCAGGGGTCATAAAAAGAAGAACTGTGAAGAAATTTTTCAAAAGTGAGACTACTGGTACGACTACAATAGGTAGATTTTTCTTCGAAACCAACATGAAAACGTACACTCCCATGCCCATAAAACAGATGTTAACGCCCAAGACTACTTACGCTGATTTCAGCCGCCTTGAGCTGGTTGAGTAGGTAGAACTCAACATGCCGGAACGGAAAATGTTCCAGGCCAACAGGGTTATCTCCGCGTGACAGGCAGGCCATAATTTCATTCTTTTTTTCGAGTTCGCTGTAGTTTCGAGTAACAAAAATAGGAATACGTTCGTCAGGGGGCGATCCGTCAAAGAACAATACATAGTCTATGTTACGTTCCTTCAGAGTTTTCAGCACTTTAATAAATGCATAGACCCACTCTTTCAACTGACAACAGCCAAATATAGGAAACGGTATGGCTTTTTCACAGATACGTGAAATGCACGCAGTAGCATCCACGATTAATAGCGGTGTCCGTCCACTTCTTCTTCTGAAAATATATTATTCAACAGGTGAATGAGATTTATAAAAGGGTGCTTTTCTATTTGAGCCAAACCACAAGCTGAACATTGAGTGCAACCAGTTTCCTCACTACGTTTGCCAAGTGGTGGCTTCAACTACTGCAGGTCAGAATAGGTCTGGTGGGCTTGCAATGGTATCTCAAAGAGGGAAGGTGCACCCACACAAAAAATGGTCCCTCCATAGTAACGATACGTTCGGGGACATTAGGTATGGAGACTCCGGGAATTTCAAGGGGCTTTCTTTCTTCTTCGGACTGCTCGGTACCAACCTGTATCTCTCAGCAGCTTCTTCAATGGAGACCTGCCGAACAACCGTCTTGCATTCTTTTTCTGCAAAAGACTGTAGGCCGACAACACCCATTTTGGTGAAAGATTGAAACCACAGTGCACTGAAACAAAACGGGACATCCAGGGACTAAATACCTGCTATACCTACTTCACGCGCATCTTGAATGATAGTGAATTCAGACTTATCGAAGGGTGGATAGGCTACAGATATGTGAATTGTCGGTTGGGGTCCGGGAAAGGGGACCACCGAAATTTTTCTAAGTTTTTTCGTGATTTCGAGATTTTCATTTCATTAGACGTTTCAAGCCATCCTGAGTCCAAAAAAACCAAACCAAACCAAACCAAAAATACTTCTATATTACCTTACACTCTGCTACGAAATTATTCTTTTCGGGCTTTATATTGATTTATACCAAAAAGAAAGAGTGAAAATTAACAGAAAGCCTCCCGATGAACTTTGATACTTTGATAGGCACTGTTTCAGCGCATTTTCAGCGTTTCAAGAACTGTTTGTTGTCATACGGTTCGATTTTATTTCGATTTCTATATTTTCGAGCTCGGGTATCTTCGGATACATTCGGTTACGATCGCAATACGTCGGAAATAATCGGTAGTTCTCGTCGAGGAGTGACTCATGGCTCACGCCAGCTAGGAAAGAATGTTGTTTTCATTTAGTTTTGTGAGAAATTTGAGGCGTATGGGTGATTGGTGATACTAAATCTTGTGGATATCTTTTCTTGGGATTAGACTTTATCAAAAGGTACGTGTACATCTGTTTGCAACTTTGTAAAATCACCTGTTTTCTACAGGTTGGCCCATCTGATTTTTCTTGGTGAAACCTGTTTACTTTCTCGATGGACAGATTTAGAGCTAAAAGTGAAGGTAGATTCATTATCTGACCATCATGGTGACTGTTAGCTTCTGAGATGAGTCCTTTCAAAGAACTATGGTCAGTTTTACAGCTGTTTTCCCTTGGAAAAAGAAACTGCAGACCTGCGACATGTTACGTGTGTGATGGTGCACCACCTTCTCAGTACGGAACTGCCTTTACCTAAGCTATGTTAAGGTCCAGCATCCTTCACATAATGTACCGTCAAGTTTTGCACCCTGGAGGCCCGATTGGTGGAAGGTGTTAGTTCGATGGCTACTCACTCGCTACCTAAATATTAAAGTTTGCCTATGGTCACTGCCACTGCTAGTCACTGCTATAGGTAGATATGGCTGATAATATCAGCCGCTATACGACATGCCTCCAGTCTGGTAAAGGATTTAGGGATAAGGTCTACTCATCGCACTTCTGCCGATACTTGCTTCCGATTGTCGCACGACACTGCGACTACTTCGGAATGTACTTCTTACTTGTTCCCAATGAGGCAATAACAGATTTCTTGGCTCGTTGACTGGCGGATGGGGTTCGAATTTTTCATTTTCCACAATGATTCCCTTATAGCGGCGGCTCACTCTGCCGCTTGGTGCACCTGGTTACGGGTCGCACTGACTGGAGGATATTTTTTTATATACGGAACAGCCGCCCGAAGGGCGGCTGCTGCTTACACCCCTGTGATTCACCTCTAGCGGCGGCTCACTCTGCCGCTTGGTGCACAGGGAAGTGCGATGAGTAGACCTTTACCGGATTTAGTTCTACACCATGCGTGCTTAATCCGAGAGTTGCGATTGTGAAGGTAGACATAATAACGCGATAGCCCCTCTAGGAATACATAGCCTTGTTGTAATGCAATCTTTCCGGGTATCGTAGGGAACCTGTGCGTTGACGTCATGTTTCCTTTAAGGCCACCTAGCCAGCTCCATTTTAGTACTCCAGCCGCGTCCAGCTCTTGAAAAACACATAAAATAAATTATAATTAAGTACCTATATTGTCTACAAGATCTTTAAATTCTTGGGGTTCTTTCGATGTAGGGATTTAGTTCGTTTAAATCACACCTGTTAGACCTCTTCGCCAGCGTGATTGTCGTCATCGTGAGTCCTTACTTTAAAATTAGTGGGAGTTCTCTACAGTTTACTTTGTACGCCGGAAATTCCTGTAACTCAAGACTCGTGCTTTTTCTCTCCCAGTATTATAAACAAATGTATGATAAAATCATTTGATTAGCTCCCAATCCTCGAAAGTAACCCTCATAATATGGTATGGCATGGTATATATATACCAGTAATATGTAGTTCTAATACTAAATAACCAGTAGGTAGTTACGTGTCAGTAAGCACTGAATGAGGACAACTAGATTTGCCTCTGTAGAGATAGCAAGTGCTCGTGCACTCTGTCTCGAACTTACAATCGGTGGCTGATATCAAATTAATGCCATGACTTTATAGTTTCAATCGCGAGTAGGTAGGTGCCATTGCACTTGTGCTACTGTTCACTTACCTCGTGCACACTCGTCTCTAGCGTGTAAGTAGACAGTACTTTGAACTGTTATTGGTAAGAAAGAAGTTAAATTTCTATCATTTTCGTATACCGCCCTGAAAGCCTGTTCCCGTTCTCCTAAAGGTGGGGGTTAACTGCCACCTAAAGGTTGAGATAATACAGTGCTGAACTGCAGCTGAGAATGGGGGTAACCGTCTAAGTGACAAATTCCTCCGTTACGACTTTGTGGACGACCCTAGTCCCCACCCATTTTATACCCGTCAAACCAAAATGGAATTTGACTTTCCGTTAGGGTGGCGAACACTTCGGTATAATAATCGTATCTGATTCATTTTCCATTTTTGTTCTTTTGCTCTACCTATACGAGGCAGTAAAGAAGGTCCAAGTTCATAAAATGTCTGGTGTTTTATCCGTGCAACATTGATTGAGAAGCCCTATATTGTTTTCCCACTTCTCGTACAGCAGTTGTCAGGGTTCTTGTTCGGCTGGTCCTAATACTAGCCCCTTCTGTCTGATGTACGGCGGGACTACAGTAGCAGCGACTGGCAGTTGTTAGGATTTGACCTTAATAAACTCCTGCATGCAAGATTTCACACGAAAGTCTCGTTCGTGGATTGATAGACCTAATCTTGGTCTTGTTCTACGAGATGTATTGTTCGTATAAAAGCCTGTTTTGATTTCCAAAATAAAAGCCCTGCTGGCTGTGCTTTGAAGTGTAACATTGTTCAATGTAGCGAAGTTAATGGTATAGGTATAGTCGATTATCTGATTATGTAACTTCTCGTGCCATCGTCTGACTACGGCCCTGACCTTGACGGCTTCCAACACGTTACGTATGCGGTGTGCCTACAAAACTAGAGATACCTTCCTACACTAGCATAAGGTACAGATTAGTGTGCGTACACATTCAGAATCCCAGCTTCGTTACCTATTATATTTCGCATATTATTTACTGAGTTTCGCTACCCTCTACCAAGTGCAATAACTAAAATTTTACTATGTAACAAGAACAACATTTTTAACTTCCTCCATACCTCTGGGTCGGAAAGGGTCGCACTATTCTTATCGGTGCGCTAAGTTTCCCGTGCGCTGCATTGCAGTGCGCTGATGGATGCTACCGTTATGAATCCCTACCCATTTTCCATATCAGTGGCGTACCCGATCTGTAAATGTTAGGTGTTGGATCTTGTCCAGTTTGAATTTGAAGTTGGGTCCGATGGTTGCGTCAAATCACGCTGTCTGATTTGTAATCCAAGAGGAGAGCAAGGGCTTTGATCGGATAACGTGGCGTGGAGTCGTCAAGAGAGTAACTACAAATTCAAACGAGTCAACAGGCAGACCTTGAATGGCTTATATCCCCGGGGGGGGGGGGGGGGGGGGGGCAAATACTAACCCACAGTGTAGGCATTCCCTTGGGCTAGTGAAAGCGTCAACACATTCTGACGTGATTGAATCATTGATTACTTATAATGAACACTCACATACCAAATTAAATCACACAAATTGTGACAGTTGTCCATGAGTAGGAATGTGAAGTCATGCCATGCTACATGGATCGCTTCAATTGACATTGCGAGGCTCGTCAGTCTCGGTCCAGCGCCAGCGGCATTTCTCACTCAGACGTACTATTGTCTGCCTGTTCTCTTATAATCAATTCAAGGTCCTTTATCAAAGAGCTCACTCTCTGACGCTCTCATTTCTGCTGGGGTCTGGGTCACTGTTGTTGTAATATACAGTGAGTCCGAACGTTGTTGGTCCAAGTCGGTTTGATGGACGTCGGCAGGTCCCTTGATGTATTGTGATAGTTGAGGTTCCACTAGAAAAAACGAAGTAACCGCTGTCTGAGAGGTACAATTAAGTAGGTATGATGCAAACAAAATATTGATGTTAGATGTCGGCAGCAGCAGCTGTTGGGAGGCGCGACTTCAGTTTCAAGGCCTGCATGTCATGGAACTCGTGACGTACCTGACACCTCATTTACCCATCCCTTAAACTTGGTTGGTGATTGGCATGATGGTTGGCTTAAGCCACGGGGGAGGTGCGTGGCGCAGTCACACCATCAAACACCGCACAGTGACGTTGCCAAGTCTATTTATAAACACCATGGTCTGAGCTAAGCGGGGGTGTGTCGACTTCGTGCCAAATTTTACTCCTCAATCAGCCAAACATTGACTTTAATACCTCTCTGGCAGGTGCGAAGCTAGTTCCAGCCTAGTGCAATGTGTGACCTGAAGAAAATGTGCATCTAAGGTTAATCTGGCATAATATCAAGTTGTAGTATGTTGATTTTTAGACAGAGAAACTTTAAATTTTCTATCAGTGAACAGTGAGACATATTTTTCATCTTAGGACTTACTGGAGAAAAATGTACATTTGGTGGTTTTTTAGGACGTCTATACTATACTCGTAGTTCAGAACAGATAAATATTCAACAGTTTCCTTACAAGAATTTCAGGGCCTCAAGGTCAGTCCTTAAAAAATGAGTCTTCACAAGCTGAATAGAGCCAGATGTTCTTCCATATTTTTTTGAAATTTGTACAGCACTGATCCTGCATGGGGATCAAGAAGTGATTCCATGCATGGACGAGTGGCAAGCTGAATACAAGAATCATACCAACTTTCCATTTCTGCTTTTAACTTGGCATTTGTGAACAGGTCTAAATTTGTGACTTGTGACTTAAGTTTGAGGGTACTTTCATACGTGGATAATTTATTGAGTTGGTGAGATGGTTTATGGACGTCGCCAAGGTCGTTACCGGTCGCGGTACCTGCGTCTGGAAGGTTACGTTTGCCCTCAGACCCTCGAATTCCATCTTACCCCGGAGTCCACGCACTTTTTGTCGTTGTGGCAGGTTGGTTGGAAAACAGGTAAAATAAATAACAGGCTTCACGGCTGGAATTGGCATCAATGTGCAAAATGTGTACCAGATGAATTTTAAACAAAGATGGAAATGTTGTTAACTGATTTTTTTTTTGGTTGCAGGAGCCGGAGACCGATGTTGTCATGGGGAATGTCGCATCTGCCGTGCTTATGTACGCGCTGGAGGCCGCCTGGGTCTTCCAGCGTCTCATTGACCAGGACTACAGGTACGCCCACTCATAACTCATAACCATTATAACAACACCTCAGTTTGTAGTGATAAACAAGTCGCGCCAAATTTTTACATTTCCAGCAACTTTTTAAATTTTGAGTTCTGTAAGGCTGGTGGGCCCCTGTTGCGAAACCTCCTCGGGGTCTGGCAGGGGCGAAGAGATTGTGGGTTGATGGCCCATGTGTAAAATGTGTGCGACTACTGTTGTACCCCTCGTTTTGTGTGGTGCATGAGTATCGATTTTGGGAATCCCTTTAAGTTTGACAGCTAGCACGGCGTAGGGGGTTTGCCTTCTTCCGACCCCCATGGACAACTGTAATACAAATTATATATTGGGGTCAAGAGAACGTGAGAATGCCCAGATAAAATATTAAGCTCTGAACTGACCAGTGTCGTAGAATATTATGTTCCTTTGGACGAAGGGCAATTAAAGGACATTGGGATCCGGGTCACATTTCAAATGAGTTTTTCACAAGTAAACAACAACAAATGACGCATTACTTGCCAGTAGGTAATGAATACCACTGTGATGATTCATCAGCATCGTCATACAACTCTTCTCCAGTGGAGGGTATACTTGGAGTGCCTTAAGTGCTTAGCAATCTCAGTTTTCATCCACTGATGAAGTAGGATGGATGATTCGATGGTTATTACTGCTATCATTGAAAACTACGGCTCAGTCTCAGAAGCGCGGCCCTTATTTTTTCATTGACCCAAACGAATTGAGAAACTAAATTGGTTGCCACTTGCCAGCTTGCTCAGCTAGATTATTATTGTGTAACTGTGTTAGCTTTGATGGAACTCGTCCCAGGCGATGGTGGCGTTTTTATTACAACTCTGTTGTAAATTCGTTGTCATCGCCGTTACCGTAGTACCAGACAGCCAAAAATAAGAAATTTTGAGTAAAATGGCCTGTTGATTTTGGCTTGTCATCTACTGATGATTTCTGTAATCTGTAAAGATGTAGGTAACTCGGTATTTTTGTTTACCAACTCCAATTTTAGTCATTTGAAGGAACCTTGTCAGAAATGTTGGTACGAGTATACTGGTAACCGGCATGTACTTACAGAAGGGCATCCTAGGCGTATGCAATGAATCTGCCGAACCCTCACTATATTTCGCCAATATTTCCGCTGAAAGAGTATGGTGAGGAACAGGCGCGTAATCTCATTTTTTTTCAGGGGGGGCAAGGTTCAAGCAAGCCAATAGTCGGTAGGGTTCATCCGATTTTGCTCAAATTCGGTATATAGGTACCTAATCCTAATGTAGACATGTTTTTAGATAAATTTTGATAACTCAAAAATTGCGCCTGCTATTGTCAAAAAAAGGCAAAAAAATCGTGTTTTTTGACAGTTAGGAAGGGCTGGAGGCTATGTATATCAAGTTGGAACTTTGAAAACTTGTAAAAGTGTTTTTGAATAGATGTTTTTAGGTCAGTTACAACCATTTGGAGGTGGGCTAATAACTTGGCACGGTTTTGGCCAAAACGTGTTGGTCATCACTCCGGTGGCACTGTTCAACCGATTTCAATAGAAATTGGTAGGGAGGTATACTTTAACCTTGTTTGAAGTTTTAACGGACCAAATTTATCTAACGTAATAATTATGGCCAATATTGACATTATCGTAGGAAAATTTTCCAAAAATGGAAGTCACGTTTGTGATTGGTTAGGTCACATTTGCAACAACGCTAATCGACGGATTTTCTTGAAAATTGGTGAAAGTGGTCTCAGATAGATGCTTCGAGGTGATTTTCAATAAATTTTCAATTACGTGAAAATTAAGACCGTGACATGCAAAATAGGAAACATGTCCTTTGCGCGTCGAATGACACTTCACTGTTTGACGGATATTATGTTTGAAATTCGGTACACAGGTGTCTAGAATTGTTGTCCAGCGTGTTGCAAAATGTTTTTCAGAAGAAGGTAAAATTCTGGCCAAAAAAAATAATTGACTTAAAAATCAAAATTTTCGATGCCGCTGGCGTAAAATTGCGAGAAAGTCAAGTGCGACCATTGTCGGACCCTTTATTTCAAATTCACTTCATCCGAGGAGACAGATTTCAGGGGGGGCGCGTGCCCCCTTGCCCCCCCCCCCCCCCCCCAGATTACGTCCATGGTGAGGAAGATTCCCTTTAGTAATTCTGAAGGGCGAAGGCAAGTCCGATGGGCCTAAATCGGCTCTCAGAGTGATTGGCAGCGGGCAGGGAATGCATTGTGTAACGAAGTGAGTCAGAGAGCCGGGAGCGTTGGATGGTTAGCACTTGTTTGTTAGCACATTTACAGTAGCACTTGGTTCGCACTTGTTTATCAGCGCAGAGTGAGTGCTTATAGTGCTAATCACCTCTGGAATGTGCTCCCATTGTAACGGGGTTAACCCTACGCCTACGTCAAGGGCTTACTACTCAGGTTAGACCTGTACAAGATACCTGGAGGTGGCTCCACGGATATGACTTCAGACCTAAAGGTTAAAGTTAGAGTGACGTTATTTGCCTCGCTGCTTCAAAAACCGTTGCTCATGTACTTTTACTTGTTCTCCTATCCGGAATCCGCATTGACGATTCCACATTCGGCGTTACGTTGTGTCGATTATAATTGCCCTCTGATCAGACTGTTATTTACCTATTATCTAAATGTGAGTAATGACCAGTAATAGGATAGGAATGTGAGAATACTGATCAGGGGTCAGTACTGTAAGTAGGGTCAAGTTCATTAATTTGACCTTGTTTATGGCCCTATCAAGCCGATCTGAGGACCTTTGCCATCTTCTTGGGCGAACCGCAACTATTGGTTTAAATGGCCACACCGAACTTCAGGCCTGGAACAATTACAACTCATGTCCAGTCAAGTGGCAAGACTATAAGCTCTTGTTTGGCAGTTATTTATGGTTCTCTGACTTTTCTCTTAGCGTTTACCTCAACACTACATTCTTATCAGTGCTATTAGACATTGATAACGCTTGATTTATTAAAGCTTCAATATTTGGTTGATGATAGTAATAATTAATGTGAAGAACAGTTCAGCTGTAGAAAACGTCAGGTCCCTACAACTACTCTACAAAGCTGAGAATATCCGGCCAACAGCAAATTACCAGCTGATTCATAATATCATAATATTTATTTTTCTGTTATCAGACAAAACCACGGTGGTCGTCTGAAGCCCATATTGAGCCTGAAGAACGAAGAAGAAGTGACCGAAGTGTTCCTACCGAATGGCGCGTCCACGCCGATACTGTCGCGGTCCCCGCACCACCATAGCAAGCTGACCACTACGGCAAACCACGTGTTCCATCACCACCATAGCAAGCACACGGTGCGCGCCACCCGACACAAGAAAACCCAGTCCGAGCCTTTTACTATGGTGCGCTCACTCAGGCACAGGCGCTCCACCCCTTATAAGGTACAGCTTAAACGTGAGCTTGCTTGAGAAAGCTCTGAATTTTAACGTAGACGTTGCCTCAGAAGAAATTTGTTGTGTATAAATAAAGGTTAGTGCATATTTACGAGGACAAGTATGCTGCCCAGTAACCCACAGAAATGTTTTTTTAGCCATTCAATTTGGACGCATATACCTACATTCAACTGATGACACGAATTTGAACGTTTGCTTTTAGGAGCCAACAGAGACAGTACCACTGTGCGCTTGCTCTACTGCAGCGGACACAATGCACTGGGTTTCGTGTCACGCAAGAGTGCCTGGTGCCACGTTACGACGTGCCTTTAGCGACATAAACCTGCCACGACATCCCGCGGATCCCACCAACCTGAAGCTGGTCGTATCCCGCGGCTACGCCACTGACCCCAACGATGACTTCACTATCCGCCCTATGATTTAAGTATATACAGACTGGCGCAGCCATGTTGTTGGGTTGAAAAAATTACGTGTTTTTTGCATCTCCACATACAAATCACATCCCAAGCCATATCCCATTATCCCATACATACATACATACATACAACAGTTGACATATAAATAAGGGTTTGGTTTTATTGTTCGCTATAGAAAACCCAGTCATTAACTGAACGACCCAAGGTGCACTGTGGGTAGCTACTGTGGCGATTTGGCCTGTGGATGTGCGAAATTATTCCTTCAGTTTTTTCAACTAGTCTGTATGTTCAGTCTACAAAATGTATTGTGTGCAACCAAGTGACGAGTGAGCAACAGCCTCCTTCATTTTCATTCAAACTCAACTGTTTTTCCCCAGAAGTAACCCCCTTCCCTCCATTACAAATGGACTGAACATTGTTTTATACATTGTGGCAAATTAAGAACATTTGGACGGCTTACCTAATTTTAATCTAATGCTGAATTTCGGTTGGAAGGGTTCTGGTTAAAAACGTTGGTTAAGTTTTTTTATCCTCTGGTCAGTCAAAATGTTTAGATGGAAATTGAGGAGGTTTCAGCTTTCTGTTGTAGGACAAGTTATGAGAAATTCTGCCAAAAGTAGCTTTTTGGCTTTCATTTCTCTCTCAAGGAACAAAGTGACCCTTCCCCTCCCTTTCATAAATCGGTCCTCACAGACCAGGCTGTGCTGACTCTTATTGTATTCTTATTTTAGTCAAACCTAAGTGTACGACAGTTCTGTTAAGTCATAGTGCTTAAGTACCCAGAGTTGTGAAAAGTCAAGAATGGATCAACGAAACAGACAAAACATTGTCTCAGAGTCTTCATCACAAGCCCATCTGTGCTGATTCTATGGGCTGTGATGGGATTGGAGCCTCATATTTACCTAAATGATCCGATTTCATTTTATGACAGTTCCAAGCGTTTCTCTCAAATTTTTAGGATTTCAGAAAAAATGATTCTTCTTCAGTAGGCACGGTCAGATACAGCGTTTTTGAGCGATTTTCTTTAAGCTACTAGCCTGTTGTGGCCGACACATATATTTGTACCTACACTTCATTACTGGAAACCCCAGTCCAAGTGCCATTTTATTTTTACTGTAGGTATGGTTAACGATTATTTTAAAAATTCTAATTTCCTCCTTTGGATCTGGACCAATTAAGTGCCTTTATTTGCGAACCATTGGTTACACATCAACAGAATTACGGAATTTTTATTCGATAGTTCAATGAAATTGGCACTTCTCCTTCCCCATTAAATGTAAATAGGCGCGGGCCGTCAATGGTTAGTCAGTTAACTGGATTGATGTGTGAAACTCCACATAGGGTATAAAAATTTAGAAGGATAGTTCGACCCGAGACACTTTCACACTTCATCACCCGAGTATTAACATATTATGTTAAGAATGATCCCCAGAGGGAAAGTACCTTCCCAGTGAATTACTTTAATCCGCTTGGAATCGTCAGTCCATGGATATATCAGAGTCATTGTTTATAATATTTTAAGTAGATCAATATTTGTATTTATTTTAAGAGGGTAGTTTACCTTGTGACATCACATGAATTAAAACTTTTAAAGTTACGAGAGACGAATACATAATCAGTTACAGTTACCAATTCTCTGAACTCATTACAAAAACCCAGAGCTGTGTCACCGTTAGCTGCTTTACAATATTTTTTTAAAGTTTTTCTTGGTAACACGTGATGATGGTTCCGAAAACATACACATACCTGTCTAAATTTTGTATTAGTTTTTAACGCAATTTTCAGTGTTATGTATGTACGACGTCACATGTTAAAGTACCATCTTAAGCAAATATTAAATCTCATTTGATATTCATATCCGTTTTATCTTAAAGCGGTTTGCTATTAGATGTACTGAAAATTGTCCAGAAAACGAACGTGCTCTTGCACTTTTCATCAAGTTAAATTAATAATTATTTTTATGTGCCTCACGACTGATTATTTCTCTTGTTCTGCTGTGTATTTTTACCAATTATTGTGGGCCCTTTCTCTGGCACTTACTGAGACCAGGCTGCTTATTAAAGTCTGCATTGTAACTGAAGTTTAGGATTCGGTGGCGCCTAAACAATTTTAGCTCTGGAGATCGAAAGTCAATGCACCGTGTCAAAAGTCCCCTCCAATGCGAAAAGGTGATCGTGGTACTATGTCAAAAACCGAACCTCACTAGATAGATACTCTTATGAAAATGCCCAAGATAAATGAAAGTAGAACTGATACAGAGATGGGAAAAACGACGTTTCAAGCCACGTCGGGACAAAGTTTCGGGCAAGCTTTGCCTCTTTTCTAAATTCGACTTGACATTGCCATAAGAGCATCTCGTGTAAAGTCCCCTTAGATTTTAATAATTGTAAATATTGCGACACTTTGTAAATATTTTAGGAGGTAGGTACGTGTGTCTTAAAATGAAATCCCCATTAAAATTAACTTTTTTATGCCTCAGTTCAAAGTTCTAGAGGGAATTCACCTGGACTGTTTCGTATTGTACCTACATTACGTTGCTAAAGATAAAAACTATTGTAAAGCACCTACGTACCTATTAATATTTTTAAGTTCTTACATTAAAAATATTCATTTTTATACAAAATCGTCATACTATATTCCACCTTCAACTCAGCCCAACCTACTTACTCAGAGACCAAAAGCATAGGCATTAGGCAGTCATAAGTCATAATAAAGAAACATTTACAGAAAACCACAACATTTAAAAACTACTTGTCTGTGAACTGACAACGAAACTCTGTAAACCAAACATTGTCATGAAGCCTATTTCCAAAGTTCCCAGTGTAGCGACTGTTTTCTGAGAAGAGAGCCAGGCATAAAATGAAATAAGTCGTAGGCGCTTAACGACGCCATAATAAAGTAAGCTACATGTTCAGTAACTGGAGACGCTCGCTTCAAATTTGAACAACTGACAACTGTTCTTGGTAGTTATTAGGACCATACGAAAGCTGACCCTACCACTGAGGAGTTATTTAGTGAGTCTTCGAGGCAGCACTGCTTTCGTCATTCGCCACTAGGGGCACTAGGGAATGGCTGGACAAATGCACAAATGCCCTTATAACTAACTACTATAAGTAGTGACTGACCAACATTCATTTATGGGGACCGATGACCAACCTTTGGGTACCACACCCACATCCTCAGTCTGTTGCCTATTAATAATTTTATCCTAGTGCTGTCTCAGCTTGAACATCGTCGCTGCACACAAAGCCGTCGTTAGTTAAATGTAAACTTCCATTCTAGAGCCAATATTTCGCTGGCAAAGAGGGCAACATGCCAGTTTATGTGAGCAACACGTACAGACACACAAGTGTTTACATGGTAAGAAGAGTACCTTCTTAGTCTCCATCATACAGACGACACATCGCTCCTTGAAAACAAAACAGTTATATCTGCAAAAAATCGATTTTTTTTTTATTACACTAAAATTTTTTATTTTTTTTTCTCTTTTTTTTGGTAGAAGTGTTATATCTGTAAGTCGGATATTTACCGCTTGGTAGCATTGCAACTCTTTGTATTTAGCGCGAAAATTAGGCCGGCTGAAGCAAAAGACAGTTGCATCCGCCGTTGGATCAGTTGCCTCGTAACAACCAGAGGGAAACGTCACAATTTTTGGTGAGTAAACTGTTGTATCATCGGATGCTCTGTTTTGTAGGCTAATATAACTCTTTACCGTAAATTCTGTGCTCCTGAGACCTCCCAAAGTATATTGTAATAAGTGTTATATTGGTAGATGCAACTTTTTAACTTTCAATTCCCGGCTCCATGCCATCATGAAAAAAATGTTGTATTGATAGATGCAACTCTTAGACTGTCAATCTGAGTTTTTAGTGATACTTTTGCTGCATGCTATTAAGGGCTGATCATTGTGATAACTAATAATATTGATAATAATTTTTGTTTTCAGAAAATAAAACGTCGGACGGATGAGCTTATTTTAAAACTAGCAAAAAAGCAGCGAACATACGAGAATGCCGATATGAACACAAACGCTATCTGGAGGTGTATTCCCTTTCTCGAACGCCAGAAAACCCACCCAACTAACACATTCAAAAATTATTGTAAGAAGATAAGGGACGCCATGATGCAATACATGGAGAACAGTTCTTCTTACAATACCTTTTGTAGGTGTTAGTTGAGTGGGTTTTCTGGCGTTCGAGAAAGGGAATACACCTGCTGGAGTATTCTGAATGACGAAGATAAAAACCAAAGCCCTGAAGAGTGGACCTATATAGATACCTACCTTTTTGCCGCCCATAAGATTAACACTGACAGCAGTAAATTTATATTCGACTTATTTATTTTTTCTGTTAAAAATAATTCACTACTCACAGAGTCAATGTTATAGGTGGCAATAGTTTATCTATCTATAAGAAAACAGAAGCCGATTAAACTTCTTTTTTACGTTTTACTTATTTTCTAAGTGCCTATTTGTTATTTTATACTGTGGTTTCCTATTTCACCGTTACTTTGTATTACAAAAATTGATACCAGTGAATAATTCCGTATTATTTTCTACCCTCAAAGCCTCAATGCACAGAAAGTAGAAGTGTTGTATTGGCATTTGGGCCAATCCACGCGAGGCCTTTTTGAAGGTAAAACCGTTACAAGTTTTTTAAAAAATTAAATTGGTGATGAATATTGACTTTCATGGACTAGTTAGTCAGACTGAATAAATGAAAAAGAAAAAAGCTTTTTTTCGGTAAAAAAAAAATCTTTAAGATATTCCATACCAAAGTCGTAATTAAATAAAAAACACTTCCAAAAACTTTGAAACGCTCTCCTGCGAAATCACCTTTTTGCAGATATAACTGTTTTGTTTTCAAGGAGCGACATGTCAACAGATCTAAAACAGAAGGCTCCAGACAAGGATTACTAGGTCCGGGCTTTTCATTAGGTTTCTTAATTTTAGAAGACGCATGAGTCGGGAATCCAGTTTTAGGCTCGTGAAAAGACTTACGCCGGTTTCTTCCGTGGAAGGAAGCTGTCGATGGACCCGCTACCGTCATCATATTCTCCAAATATCCTCTAGGCTCGAAGTGTGAATCGCGCCTCTGATCTGTAGCTCTCCGGTAATTCTCTGAATGATGTCTAGGTTCACTGTCTATAAATCCCACTAATCTAAGCAGGCCACGAGCGAATGGAGCAAGTGGGTCCTCCCTCGGTTGATTTTCAAGGGACACAACTATTCTTCTACAGATTTCAAGAATTTTTCTTTCGGCAGCATTACGGGCTCGAAGTAGAAAATAGAAGCAAAAAATGGTTATGAAAAAGTAGGCAAGAATATCCGGCATTTCCTCCAAGCACACACTCGCAGAATAAACTTATTTTCAGATTAAAAAGAGAAAGAGAAATTTTTAGTTGTTATTATTTATAAACATTTTTATGATGCCACTCACGTCAGGTATGGAGCTAGATTAACAGGTACTATCGACACCATATTCACCGCCTTCAATATATGGCGCAGTTTCACAAAGTCGACGCAACGTCGACCTCAACCGCCTTCTATATTCTTGTTTCTTGCTTGTAAACACAAACACTGGCACGACTTCAACAAGGCATTGCCCTGCTTAGTTCTAAATAAATACACTTCGCAATGAACTACTTTTGAAACACAACAGCACATCCTAACTCATTTCGAAAACCAGCCAAAAAAGGCAAAAGGAAAATGGAAAACCTTGAAAGCACTCACTTGTTTACTTTTCAATTTCAATAAACATAAACAATTTTCAATTTCAGGACGCCAACCTATTTTTTCTGTTACGGCGGTTGCGACAATAATGTTGTGGCGACAATATGGTGTTGCAATTTCCATATAAATACAGTGCTTAACGTCAGGTTGGCCAACGGCAACGACTGAAAAAAATTTCCCTTCTCTTTCTGCCAAGATTCCCGCCCTTTTTAAATAAAAATATCCCGAACGATTTCTACACTACTGACTCTAAAGCTGTCTTTTTTGTAAGGTGTAATCGGGGCCTTTCAGTTTTATGTAAGCGTAGGTGGCTTAGGTATACGTTGATATGTACCACAGAGATATTTTTAAGAGGTACCTTACTTACATGTTTTTATGCAAGGTACCTACCTACAGCAGTACATATACCTAGGTAGGTAGATATTCCCTTTTCATTTATTTTAAAAAATCACCAACATAGTAGCCAAATCACTAAATGGTAGGCACGTTCAGGTTCGCAACTCCATATAGTACCTGCTGTTCTATACGAGAGTCGTAGAAATATACGTAGGTGTAGGGTGTAGGTGGGTAGGGTAAGAAGTATCTTTGCTTATGATCTTTCGGCTCTAAGGTGTTCCTAGGGACCACACTTTGACAGAGTCAATTTGTAAGACCGTCTCTTTCCCCTGCCACGTAGGGAGCCACTGATCCTTGGCCTTCCAGAAGTTCAGCATTGCTTTGGGACTAGGATTCCGCCAGGGCTTCGGTAACCCGCCACTAAGGCACCCGTCTGGGAAGCGTTGGATTCCTCCAACGCCAACGCCCAGCGCGATCTCAAGCTCCTCGTCCAGAGGAGCATCACCAGTCATTGGAGGCGGGAGAAGACCGGATGTGGAAACTGATCCTTTACCAATGCGTTCGCCGTCCACCGAGAAGGTCAATTTACCTAAACATTAATTTGAGCTTGTAAGTGGGTACGCACAGAAGGGTTGGGGAAAAGCAGTACCGCGCGACCTCACCATTTCAGTAATTTTATATTCTGCTCAGATGGCCGTATTACCTATTACCTACGCATTGACTCCACAACAGTTAGGCTAGAGGCTAGATGAAAGAATGCCTATCCCAAAAGATCCCTATGAAAGGATATGCTATACTGGCCGGGTTGGTAAACGACAGAGATATAGAAGCACTTTTCTGCCATTCCTCTCACTATACAATTTGCCTTGCAATAACTCTATCTCTATCAGTTGGCCTAAAGAGATCTGAAAATAGTTCAAAGGAAACGATGGAAAACTTCGTAAGATGGATACCTAGGTATAGAGATACCATATCACGTAGGTACAGTGTAGTGCTCACTAGGAAAATAACTACTCGTACGAATCGGTTGACGCTACAGCCAAACTGGGACGCACTATAAAAGAAAGTAGAATACCTAAGGTAATTCTATAAGGTTGTTTTAAAATTCTAGGAATTTTAAATACTCATGAGACTCACCAGGCACCCAATCGACTCGATAGGTATGGAACTCTTTATGCCAACCAGTGACGTTGAGGAGAGCCACCATAGTGGGTGTCTTTTGAGGAGAGTACGTCCCCGCAAACACGCCCGCCTCCAGCCAGCTGCTCCCGAAGTTGAGGCGATCGTCATAACCCGGCATCTTGAGGTTTTCATTGCCTCTTACCATCGCGATGACGACTTTCCCGGATGACTGTCCGTAACGGGAGACGCCGGCGGGTGGTGCGAGCTCGATTTCTGAATTTAAAATTGGACATTAGGTACAGGTCCGTAGATTAGGGTGACAAGTTATTTATATGTACAATACTGTTGATAACTAACGGTACGTTTCTGTGGAGACTGTTAGGTACATGAGCATAGTAGGTACGTGTATTCTGAAATACAGCACGTCTTTTTAATACCAAAAACTACTAGACTCAAAATGAAGTAGGTACGTAAGTTATCTCTGTACGTAGGTCCGTTAGACTATATCCAAAGGAGACAATTTCAGGACTTAAAATGGATTTTGAGCAGGTACTTACGCGAGTATATCCAGTCACCTCGCGGGACTCTGGCGCGGATTTCGACGGACCCATACCGGAAACGGAACTTGGATGAAATACGGGCGGACACAATGGGTGGCAAGATTTGAAATCCGTTTGCCTTTCTGTGGCAGAAACCACTGTCTGGCCTCAGAGTGCAATGGGCGTTTTTCGGTCTGAAATCGATCAAGTTATGATTACAAACACAAAATAACGGATCATTAAGTAGGTAAGGTTACCGACTGTTTTAGCGGCATATATAGGTATAACTTCTTTTAGATCGGAATGTGCTTCCTTGGCTTGTTCTATCTGTCTTCCTACTGCTACTTCTTTACTCACGGGTAAGTGTTGAGATCTATTTCCCCCTTACGAAGAAATTCCTCCCCTTTAGCGTCGGCCAGAATAGACGGCTTCAAATACAGAACTCCATCTGCTACGTTCAGGTTTCCTTTTGTTTTATCGTACATAACAAACTCATAGTCCTGGAAAAAAAAACTCAGTGAGCCACAACCTGCTTTAAACCTCTTTACGATAGGTAACTGAAAATTTTCTCTGTGATGTCTTTTGTCACTTAGATCTTACCGGGTACCCAGCGAATCGCACGACGTGCCTCCATTTGCCATAGATGTCTTTGCCACTAAAATCATCTTCAAATATAATTTTCTTTTCACACACTTCTCGATTAAGATTGACGGTTGTGCCTCCTTTACATGTTGCCAGAGCTGCAACAAGAAGAATATCACTGATCTATAGCTCCAGAGGGTTTGAACCTTTTTTCGACATGGAACCCTTTTATGAGGTGGAGTCTCTCGCGGAATCCGATCTTCTTATTGTGATATGAGGTCTAAATATACTGACACAGCAACTGGCGGGAGCCTCACATGGGTCACTATCCCAGATAACCTCAGCAAGATCAGAGACAATTTACATGGGCCATCAAGGATAATATAATCAACCTCTGACGAGTCTTTCAGTTATGTGCAATCGAACGATTTGGCCCGCCAGCTTTTGAAGGTTTAAACTCCAGTCGCCTTCCGGAGTAACCAAAATCATGCGGCCGAAGATATGCTGTGTAGCGCAGACTAGGAATCATAATAGTACCTATACCTATAAAGCTCACTGAGGTAAAAATGGGTTTGTGATCATCACTCAACTGCATACCACCAACGCACAAATCAATTTAAGGTTTTTAAGACACTGGTAAGGAAGGACACATCTAAATAATTAAACCAAAATACTTATACCTACTTAAGTATAGGTAGGTACTCAACAAAATAGACTAGAAGACACACCTGATTGAGTAGAAACGACTACAAAGATGAGATAAGTTGACAACACCGTCGACCACATCCCGCAGGGCAACTAATGAACAGCGAGACCGAGAACTACGGTATCGAGGTAACCACTATATCGTAGAGTAGTGGTTACATTAGGCTTGGGTCTCGAGCGAGGAGAGACTGGCCAGTCGCTACTTAGAGCAGTCCAGTCAGGTCTCGGATTTTCCTCCATGTCAGTGCCGCAGTTAGCTTTACATTACATGTCGTCTACCAACCAACCAACCTATCTACATTATTATCTAGTATATAGGAAATTTTATGTACCTAATAGCGGCAATAGGTATGATACGTTAGAAAAATAGTAGGTACAGTACTTAGGTAATAGTAGGTATATATGGAAAAGAAGGTGTTAGGAGCATTCAAGAGGAAGAGATAAAAAACCACCACCGAGTTCCAGGCAAATATACAAAAATGACCCACGTTTTACACGCTGCATTCAAACAGAACATCTTTCAGGCGTAAGCTTTGATTAATGCCTGATTCAAGTCCTGAATGATGTCGTCCACGTCTTCTAGCCCCACCGAAATGCGGATAAAGTTCGGAACGAGCGTTCTTTGTGAAATATACTTCTCCTCTAGCTCATCCCCAGTCATGGAGCCAGGCGCCGCCACGGTAGTTATAGTGCCACCAAGACTGGTTGCCAACAGAACCACCTGCAATCATGTACCAAGAACATCAGATCTCTTATATTTTTTTTAAAAGAAACTCATGGCTACAACCACCCAAGAATGTCCCTGAATACAGGTGGTAATACCTTAAGAGATGTCATGAAAATTCGTGCGTTAGCAGGAGTGCCTGATAGAAGAAAGGATACCATGCCACTGTGTCGGCCATTCTGCTGAGCGATGGCGCGCTGGTTCTGGGCATGGGACGGTAGCAGCGGGTGGTTAACGTTCACCACGCGAGGGTGGCTCTCCAGAAATTTAGCTACCGCCAACCCGTTCACCTGGTGACGTTCCATGCGCAGAGGGAGCGTCTTCAAACTCCGAATCACCTAAAACCAATCAAATTATATTTTCTTTTGCACTACCTCTCTTTCACATTATATTCCTAGGTAACGAATAAATTTGCCTTTTTTTCTGTTGTAGTAATTCAAAAAGACTCACTTGGTAGCAGTCACTAGCGGGAGGAACCGCTCCAAGCGACCTCTGAAGGAACAGTAGGCGTTCATAAAGGTCCTCACGCGTCACAGTGAGAGAGCCCATGATGATGTCATGATGTCCATTGATGTATTTACTGCAGGACATAAGGCTGATATCCACACCCAGGTCCAGAGGACGCAGCAGGCAAGGAGTGAGGAAGGTATTGTCTACCTGCAAAATTATTTACGATCTACGAAAATCACAACATTAAAAAAGCCGCACCACCAGCTGAGCGTTATTGGGTCAGCAATGTTTTTAGCTTATGGATCTCAGGAGAAACATATTTACCAGGAACCAACATCCTCTCAACGCATCAGATTTATAATAATACCCACCACTACAAGAACATCCGGGTTTTTACTGCGGGCTTGCTCGACTACATCTCGGACGTCGACTATTTTCAATTTTGGGTTGGACGCCACCTCCAGCCAGATCATTTTTGTGTTGGGTCTCATGGCTGCTGTCACGTTCTCCGCGTTAGTCCCATCTACGAATGTCGTTTCTATGTTCATTCGGTTAGCTATCTGCAAAACGAAAAATAATAAACTGGTGTAACAGGTACCTAGGTATTTTCCATCATAAGGTACACTAACTAGGTAGTATAGGCACCTAAAATATTTCAACAGGGAATTGGCATTAAAAAGTACTTAATTTTATTGTTCAGATCACCTTTTTTTGCTAACTGAAGTTACCTGAGTAAGGTAGACCATCGTTCCGGGGTAGAGATCATCCACCGACACGACATGGTCCCCGGCGCTGAGAAGGTGAACCGCCGCCACAATGGCTGCAGTTCCAGACGAAAATACGAGGCCGTGTTTTCCATGTTCTAGCTGAGCCAAAGCTGTCTCCAGCACTGCTCGCGTAGGGTTGCCAAAGCGGGAATAGTCAAATCTAGACACACAAATCCCAAATGTTGGTCGAGGGAATTCTGTAAGCATTCTAAGCAACGTAAAGACCCGCCAATGGTCATCAGGGTGGAACTGGAAGAATAGTGTCCAACATACCTAATTATAGGTAGGTATGGAACTCTTATAGGGAAACAGACAACTAATTTATTTTTCTATAGGTAGGTGCACATGATTTTTCTCACCAGTTTACTCGGTTTCTCACCTTTTGAATTCTCCCGGGCCGACTTGTTTATAGATGGAAGTAGCAGAAATAGGTGGCATGACGTCCCAGTCCTTCCATTGCTCCGGATCGCTCCCAGCCCAAATAGCAGTCGTGTTCAGCCCAAGTCCGTCCATCCTCGCTGGCTGCCCAGTGTGAAAGAGGGCGAACGCTAACTGCCCACTTATGTTGCTGAACTTGGCGACCTTGGCTCCAATGATTGGGTTATCATCTCCAATGCAAACAGAAACAGAGGATGATGAAGTGTGACAGAATAATTTCGAGATGACTCAGATAAGCGGTGGATACTCAAAAAACGTTGTCATAACACTTCGGGACATTATGGATGAAGTGACACATGACATTTTAAAATTACTGCCGCGACTTTAAATATAGTCCTGCCCAAAAAAAGACTAGGTAGGTAGGTACTTATCGTGGAATACTTACACAAACGAACGACGAGTAATTTATAATAAAAATCAGGTATTATTTTCTTGGTTTACCCTTCACTTTTATTATATTATTGTAATTTCCTTTGTTACTCCGATTTTTCGTGCTAAAACTGTTAAAGTGAAAAGTAAACAAAAATTAAAAGTTTGCCGCACTTTTTGTCGCCTCCATTTTTGTTGTCTAGTCTATAATTCTGCTGCCACGGCGCACGAACTGAACCAAGAAAAATATCATTTTTTGACAAGTTTCAAGCTTATAGCCAAAACCAAACGTTTAGAGAAGCCCTCCTGACTGGATTAACCGGGTTGTTGTTGTTGTTGTCCTCGGCCTTGCTTTTTCGATTTTATCTAGCTTTCCCTGCTATTCTGTTATGTCTGGCCCGGGTCCTTCAAGTAGCTCTGAGCCACAAAGCTCCATGGCTCAGAAAACATGGGAAATGGCCAACAACGTTGAAGCTGTTCACGCTGTCGATGATATTTACCGCTACGACAGAAAGCAGCAGCAAGACATCCTGGCTGCTCGACCATGGGAAAAAGAGTAAGTACCTACCTACCTTCTTACTTAGCCAGTAAAAAGAAAGGAAAAATTCTACTTACCTGTAAATCTGTGTAGACTGACTGAACTGTATGTTGTATTTTCAGTCCACATTTCTTCAAAGATATAAAAATTTCGGCATTGGCTTTGCTGAAGATGGTGATGCACGCTCGGTCCGGAGGAACCTTAGAGGTTATGGGCTTACTTATCGGCAAAGTAGATGCCAACACGATGATCGTCATGGATTCTTTTGCACTGCCCGTGGAAGGAACGGAAACTAGGGTGAATGCTCAGGCTCAGGCCTATGAGTACATGACTGCGTACATGGAAGCTGCCAAATCTGTAAGTATTTTTTAGATAAAAAATTTTTATTTACGAGATGATGACACTTGATAACTTCCATTTAAAACCTAAGATTTGGAATGATCTACTTATTACTTCTGTATCTGTCTCTGTGTAGGTGGGCCGTCAAGAGAACGCGATTGGTTGGTACCACAGCCATCCTGGGTACGGCTGCTGGTTGTCCGGCATTGATGTCTCAACACAGATGCTCAACCAGAACTTCCAGGAACCCTTCGTGGCGATTGTCATCGACCCTGTGAGGACTATCTCGGCTGGAAAGGTTTGCCTGGGGGCTTTCCGCACATACCCCAAGGTAGGTAGTCGCTCAACGTTTGTCATCAGCACTAATCTGCATCACCATTATCGCAGTAATATCTTTTTTACGTCCGAAACTATTTGGCTGAATTTAAATTTAAGAGCTGAGTGATTTTTATACTAGTTGATCCTAGCTTTCAGTTTTCTCATATCAATTTCTTATCTCATTTATAAGGTCTAACTAGAAACATTTCATGTTGCTTAGTGACTTCAGTTTCGCGATCGTTTTTCAGGGTTACAAGCCAGCGAATGAAGAACCCTCAGAGTACCAGACTATCCCTCTCAACAAAATCGAAGATTTTGGGGTGCACTGCAAGCAGTACTACTCTTTGGACGTCACTTACTTCAAGTCTTCCCTTGACCGTCGCCTGCTTGACTCGCTCTGGAACAAATACTGGGTATGTGATACTACAGCTTTCATTTTCAGATCGGGAAACTCGGCAGAACAGTCTCAGCCTGAAATGCTAGAGGAACCACCTGATAGAAAAATAAATGAAGCGTCGATGTGTTAAGCCTTGCCGCTATGCTAAGTGGAATTTCTTAGTGAGAGTTAACTAAAAGCGACGAACGAAATTCAGTTTCCTATGGGAAAAATGTAAACAAATTTGATTTACGTTTATTGTACATTGATGCCAGTGTCTGGCGAGCCCACTAAATTTCCCTGGATTTTTGCAGGTGAATACTCTTAGTTCCTCAAGCCTCCTGACAAATGCAGAATACACGACAGGTCAAATTTGTGACTTGTCAGAGAAGTTGGAGCAGTCTGAGGCGGCTGTGGGGCGCGCTGGTTACATGTTGGGAGGAGCGGAGCCTCTGGACAAACGCACGGAGGACAAACTCATGAAGGCTACGAAGGACAGTTGCAAAACCACCATTGAAATTATTCACGGACTCATGGCACAAATGATTAAGGATAGACTTTTCAATCAAATCCGCCCGCGCAATGACGCCTAATAATGTATTGTGAGCTAAGCTTGTAAAAATCACTCCTCAGAACTAAGAACGCTGTCCGCGAGGTATTCTAGGGGTTGTCTCATTCGAATATGAGTTCGAGCCCCCGGTGTCATTAAATCACAGAACACGATCGAAATAATTGAGAGATCTCACCCTAAACAGCACCAGACCTATAAATAGACAGCTTAAAACATTAAGTAACGAGGCATTTGTAAGTAAATACGTTTGGGTTTCTCGTACTATGGAAAGACACTGACACCCGTTCATATTTAAAATACAAAATTAACTTTCAACACTTTTAATAGTGATGAGTTCTTTTTTTACAGTATTTACAATAATTATTTTGTGTGTATCCAAATAGGTGGCAGTTGCAAAGACGTTGATCACTGGTTGAGGTTCCTTTCGGATAATTTTACAAATAATTTACATCTAGCTTTTACCAAGTATAACTCCAAGTACATGCTTCCTGTCCAGCCAGGACTCAACCGATTCAACCGAATCATGTTGAAAGAACCACCGACACACTTGTTGATGTTGGTACTTTTCCCAGTTTCTAGATAGTGAGGATGGCAGAAATCACAAAACCATAAAGCAATTTGTGTAAAGATTCGCACTAGATCGTGACAAAGGTCGTTGAACTCGTAATTAATTATCTTCCCGAGATAAGAGGGTGGTTGCAGGCAGCTTCTCTCCAATCACAGTTGACTATTGACTTCAATATCTACACTGGGCTGACATTACGATTTCCACTATGGCAGATGGCAGATGGCTGACTTAAATTTAGGTGGTTGCAAATGTTTGTCTTCGCCGCCGGTGCCTACACGTCGCAGTGTAAAATTAATGTCAGCTGGTTTCGAAGTTAGGGAAGCGTACAAAATACTGTGTAAAAGTAGTTCGCAATGTATTTTTACTAACAAACCGAGGTTCGTGTTTAAATACCAAAATAGTCAAGGCATTGGTGAAATTGCCCTGTATAAACATTCATTGGGAGGAGACGCCATCCAAGAAGCTAACAAGGGCGAAGCGCGGGGATGGAGATCAAACGACGTCTTGGAAAGTAAATAAGAGGTGAAACAAAATATCACGAAAACGTCTGATCCTGTCGAGTAACGGTGACGCTAGGAATGTGTAATTTTTTAGTCCTTGGATTCAACCCAGGCATATTTAAATCAAGGAACGCTGTTAAAATAATAGTACGTAATAAATAAATAAATAAAATCGGAATGGACGGCCCGTAGATATAACAAGCATAGTCGTGCATAAAAGAGTGAGAAATCTTACTCTCGCAGGAAGATGCAGAACGAATAAATAATAGTTTGCACAGGAAATGTACTACGGCACTGATATCAATACCTCAAGGATGAATTTTTTATTTTTATTTATTATTTTTTTAAACAAAATATGCTGTTTAGAGTGTAACGTTCACACGCCCTCGAACAGTTAATAGCGCATTTTCCAATTCAACAAGGGTTTCCCTTCCCCAGCAAAGCCTTGTTTGTGAGCGTTTTTATTGCAATCGGCTTACGCACACTTAAGTAGGTATCCATAATATTCACATTATATATGAGCGGCATGATTCGAATTTCTTCTCCCATGCCCACGTCTACACGCGTCTTTTATTAGCCACTGAACAGCAGCGTACGTGACTGAGCAACATTTTTAAAATTTTAAAATCAATACCTTCTTTCTTGATAAATAAAATTAATATTTCTGCTTGGATTCTTCTGCACTTTGAAGCAACCCCTTTATGTTACTCCTCAGACATACTTTCGTGTTCTAATCCAATGAAAATATAAGTATAACAACTCAGAATTAATAAATCGTTAGATTGGTTCCTATTTCAATTCACAGAAGAATGGTGTCACTAACATTCCTTGATGAAGAATGACACCAGGAGGTGCTCAGTTCCCAGTGGCTGGGGGACTTACTGCCAACTCCAGGGAGGAAAATTACTGACATCCGCTTGATCTTGCACAGCCTGTCCGTCAACAGTGTACGATATCCTGATCCGCATTTTCAAGGCTACCTGTAAACCAAAATGATAACGCTAAAACATAATATCCCTTGTTTATCCTTTGGCATAGGGCCGTTCATAAACTGGCAGTCTATAAAAATTCAGCTAAATAAATAAATAATATCTTTTGTTTTGCTTTGGTAGTGAGAAGAGCTGCATGAGAGTGGAACATTACCTTGGTAGGGTTAGTCAGTCGAAGGGTTTGCGTGATTTGGCCATGAGGTGAAAGAACAGATCCTGACGGTGTCATCATCTGTAGCTGCATTGTACGAGGTACGGCCGCCTGAAATAATCAAACGTAAATATTTATGGAACCCTCACCCAGGATTATTCTGAACGCAGTTCCTTATAACTTATAGTTAAGATCGTTTTTTGGGAAAGATTAAAACCAACCTGAAAGAGGAAATCGGTGATGGTAGCTTCTGATGAGGAGTTAGTGGCTACTAAATACACCAAGACGGTGTCCGTAGCGTCGGGAGCTCGTTCTAGGTTAAAGGTGATCTCGAGGCCGTTCTTTTCATACGCCGTCAGTGATGCATCACTACGCGTCAGTGAGTTATTACTCAGAGCCGAGAGTCCAGAGAGGGGAGGGTCGGCCAGCCCTGATAGGGGGGAATCCACAAGCCCTGATAGGCGGGAATCCACAAGCCCTGATAGGGGGGAATCCACAAGCCCCGAAAGAGGCGAGTCCACGAGCCCAAGTTGCGACAGCCCAGAGCTATTGATGTGATTGTTATTCTGTATCGTAAGCGTCGTTTCAGACTGAGAGCTCAGGTCGAGTCCACCTGGAAGGGACAAAAACTGCATTACTGTTGAAGCTCAGCCTATGGGAGAAGCTCTTGGGAGAGACTAAACAAGATACTGATCATAATAACGTCGAAATTAATAATCACTTATCCGTCTTTCAAAATATGAGCATTCAAAATCTACTGCTGTCACAGTATCGCTTTTCTGTTTTTCTGATTCAAATTCATCATCTACGTGTACCTAGTTATAGGTACAATATCTCAAAGAAGCAGTAACTCTTCAATTACATAGCTATACTAAACAACTATTATGGGTTCTTTCCATGAATATTTCCGAAAGATATTTGCCATTTGATGCCTGCAGCCTGCATCTCATCGAACTAAATTCAACACGATCTACTTCAGCAGGTAATATGCTTACCCAACAGGTCTAGGAGATCTTGGTTGCCCACTACTGGCTGTTTGATGGTTTCCGACGGGAAGGCCTCTGTCTTTTCGTCTACAGATCCTTCCAGCAAATCTAGTAAAGCGTTCTGAAACAGAAACATTATTCACAGACCTTCTCTCAAATTCTGTCCACAAATTCACCAGTGCTAAGCAATATCTTTTGACAACAATAACAATTTAAGGAAGGTAAAAAATCTCGAAAAAGTAAGTTACTCTTATAAACGGACTGTGAAGCGTTATAATCATACCGAGTGATTAGAAGTGAGAGGCGGAGATGGCGGGCTGTCGTCCACATCGCCATTAGGTTGGCTGCCATACTGAATAGCGTCAGGGGGTCGAGCTGTCTCCATGGGCGGCATGCGTTCCAGCAGCGCCCCTCGTAAGTGATCGTACTTCCGAAATAACTGTGTGAACTCCACTCCCCGCTGCTGCAGCTCCACGTGTAAATGCGTACCGAAACTTTCCACTAATTCCTGAATCCGGCTGAAACGGGATAGACTAGATTATAGAATCCGTAACTCAGATAAATATTTTTCATTCAAAATCAGAGCTCAGCCTCAGAAGCTAAATCGCTCAAAACAAAGCGCCCTTAGCCGCGAATGATATTGGGCAAATACTGGCGCTTCGGAAAGGGCCAAAACAAAGATTGAAAACCATAACAGAACTGTTGCATCCGAGGGGGCACCAAACTGACTGTTTCAGATTTTCCACACATAACACTCATAATAGAGCTAGCTTACTCGACACCGGCGTGGAAGCGAGTGCTGAGCTTCATGAGGCTGAGGAGTGCATACTGCTTTGTCACGGCCGAGTGTTGTTGAGACGCGAGCAGTCGCTGGTACACAGTCACCACCTCGTCCTCGGTTATCTGTCACAGGTACAACATTGGTTAAGAGTGGCTACCCAGTTTGTTTGTTTATATTTCTTACTGATATATTTCTGAAGAAACTGTGAGATATTTTAACATCGTAGTAAAATCAGAGACTAGCTAGGAGTTAATTAAGTGATTTTTTGAAAGATTTTGCTGACTGGTAAGCGGGATAAATGAGAAAAAACTAAACACTGAAACCGAGAACAAACAGTAATTAAGTAGTTTTGTAGTACCTTCGGTTGTCCCTCAGCCTGATGGTAAAGCAGCAGATCACCGTACTCGCCGATGGTCCAAGTGGCGATTTGTGTGAGCGGCTGCCGGTCAGCGATGTCACTCTCGAGCGCGCGCCACAGCTCCCCAGCGATGTATCCCTGCTCGTCGGGTGAGTCTGATATCAGCTGGATTGTGCAAGACACTACATCGTCTCGCACATAGTTTCCAGTCTAAAAATAAAAAAGTAGAAAGATTACGGCTGCGTAGACAGTGGCAGTGACATTTTACAAACTGCACAACTAAGATGGACCGACTGGACAGAAGCTATCACGTTAGCAAGTTTGACTGTATGCGTACTGTTGACTTTGTCTCTCCTAAGACGGGAAGATTACTTAAAGCAGGTATAAAAAGCCTTTTTTGTAAAAATCCCAAATTGAGAAATTCTTGGAAAATATAATTTTAGCAATTTTTAGAATACCGATAAACTGTCTTCCAGTTTTGATTTTAATTGGGAGGACGATATATTGTTTAGTTCCAGTAGTTAGGTCAATGATTTCGAGATAAGGTGCTAGAAAATAAATATGAATCTGACTTACAGCAACAAGGACTTTGAGCAGGGTGTCAAGATGCCATCGCTTATCAGGCGCATATCGCTCAGCAGACAAAACAATGTTTGACGAACAAACCGCCTTGAACTCGGGCTCAGCTCGCTCGAGGAAGCTCACCAGCTCCTTCATCATAATACGAATGTTGTTGCCATTAATCAACGCGAAGCTGAGCTCCATCGCTCGCCGGCGGATTGAAACATCCGGATCTTTCAGGCACTCCAAGATGGTAGAGCGGTGTCTTTGCACCGCGCTTGTGTCTAGGAATACTGTCTTTAGAAGTGTGTTTAATGCGACATATCTGAAAAAATATAAATCCTTCTTCAGCAGAATATTGGTGATTAGACATTTGCCAATGGTGCAGCCAAGCCTTAACCTTTAACAAAGAGTTCTGATTTAAGTCACCTGATATTTTTATCATTGTTGAGCAGGAATCGGCCGAGAATATTGACAGCCAACACGCGAAGTCCCGATTCGGAGCGAATATCCATGATGGACAGAACCGTCTCATACAATATGGTATTGCCCACGTTTTTACTTGTTTCTGTGTTGGTTGCAACCTGCGCTAAAATGTCATTCATCGCGTCGCTCGCGTCACCGTCGTTCCGACCTAGAATTCTCAGGAGCCGCAAGATTTTCACCTAAAATTTTAAATGGGCAGGTTTAATTTCAGGCTGGCAGCATAGGTAAAATAGCTACTTTAGAGTATTCATTGAGTAAGCCTTCAGAACTGGAGAACGTACAAAGAGAAATTGGCGTATTACCTGAAGGAATGGATCACTGACACCGGATACATCATGTTCTGGAGAATATCCAGCCAAAATAAGGTTTTTCAAAATCCTGACGAGGTTAGGCACGATCTGAAAATATTAAATTAATATTGAAATGAAGCTAAATATTCTACTACGATATTCTAT
Source organism: Mesopsocus fuscifrons (assembly GCA_950004255.1). Taxonomy (NCBI): domain Eukaryota; kingdom Metazoa; phylum Arthropoda; class Insecta; order Psocodea; family Mesopsocidae; genus Mesopsocus; species Mesopsocus fuscifrons. The sequence continues at coordinate 6,983,881 of OX465380.1, forward strand.
TATTATTGTAACATGAATCAATACTTAAAGTGGAAAACTTTATATTTACAAAAGATGAGCTAATAAAATTTAATAATGAATAGGAAACATTCAAATATCTCATGCAACTATAGAGAGGTCCTCAGATAGTACCAGTAAGGGTTAAAAGTGTTTAAAAGTAATTTTTGAAAAATATAAGTATATACTAAAGAAGATGAAAGGTTGATATTAAAAGTTTTGCACGTTTTGTCGTCAGTAAAGAAATCAGTAAATGGGGGTTTCACGAGCATGAATGCGGGACGTCCCACGCAGTGGCAGACCATATCCGTTGGGGGCTTTATCTTTTGATGAACAAGCGACGCACGATTGTGCCAGTCAGCCAGAGAAAAAAAATCAAAAGTATACGAGACATACATTTCCACGTCAGAAGCAACCTTACCTCGTGCAGACCAAGGCCAATATGGGTAGGAATTTTAGGTGGGACATCCCGTATGACGATTATGTTTGCTCAGGGGCGGATATCGCCAAGATAACGGCATTCGTGAAAGGGAAGCTTTCCTTTTGCCGCTCCTATCACTACTAAAAAGGCTCTATTTTCAACTATTAATTATTCAGTTGCCTTCGGTGGTTTGAAGACAACTTACAGCTAGTAAAAATCAACTGAGAAAAGTTGGTCTAAATTCCAGCAGCCTCAAACAAATTATCGTCTTTTCACAGTAGCATGCCGCTTTACATAAAATATTTTCGAACGACTGAAGAGAATAAACAACTGTCACACACGAATTTTTTAATATTTGCATTTCTAGTGTTAGGAGCGACAAAAACGGATTTCTCGGTGACTTTTCTACCCCACAAAGCATTACAAATTTCTCAAAATTTCAGGGATAGAAGCCCCCAAATACAAAGTAACCCTGAACGAAGAATTTATGATGACGGCAGGCGACATCCATGCGTCATGCTATAGAGGTACTATTAAACGAGTTATGGGAAGGAAATGCCTACCTCTTGGTGACCCACATCCTGCAGGTACCAAAACAAACATTGCCCATTAATTACTGCAATGAACAATTGTGTTATTGAATAAAATCTGCAATCATTTTCAAACACAGTGTACTTTGCATAGGTTTATGTGATTATCCCGTTTATACGCACTTGTTATGTCTTTTAATTACTTGTTTCCAAGACTTTTATGCTTCTGACTTTACGTCCGTACTTTCCCCTAAGGTGCCTCACTACTTTCCAGAACTGTCGGTCGTCTCGCTTGAAATTCTCCTCCAGCTTTTCTCCGAACTGCTCCCACGACCTTCGCTTTGCCTCCTTCACCTTCCTTTTGCAGTCATTCCGCTTCTGGACGTATATTTCATATTCCACTCGACCTCTAGTTCTGTTCCATCTCTGCCAAGCTGCCTTCTTCTCCGCCACTGCAGCCTTGACTTCCGGACTCCACCACTTGGTGCTTTTGACTCCTTCTTTCACCACTTTCATTCCGCACACCTCTTCGCTCACCTTCAAAATAGCAGTCTTCAAGTTTTTCCATCTCTCCTCAACCTCATCAACTCCCGCAGGCAGATCTCTTCTTTCCAACCAAATCTTTCTTTCATATTCAGCCTTGGTGTCTTCGTTTCTCAGCGATTCCCATTTCACCCTTGCGTAACTTGTCCTTTTCTTGGGCTTCGCATTCACAAAGATCGTATCGGCTACCAGCAATTTGTGGTCTGTAGATAACTCTGCTCCTCTAATCACCTTCACATCCTTAAACGAGTCTAATCACCTTCACATCCTTAAACGACAAGAATAACTGCTTAAAAGAAGACCCGGAGGAGGTTTTAGAGGTATGGCGATCACATTATGAAGAGAAGTTCAAGGAGAGTAGACCACAGGGGACAGATGTAACGCGAAGGAGGCAGATAAGTCAACAGTCTCAAGAGGTGGAACAGCCGATATCGCTCGAAGAAGTGAGAAACGCAATCAAAAGGATGAAGAACGGGAAGGCAGCTGGAGAAGACAATATAGTGCCTGAAATGGTTAAGGCTGGTGGCAGCGCCTTAGCTGAAGAAATACAGGACCTCTTCCAAGCTGTGTGGCAACTCGGACGAATTCCAGAAGATTGGCAGCGTAATATAATAGTTCCACTGTACAAGAAGGGAGACTCAGCGCAATGCGAAAACTATCGTGCGATCTGTCTCATAAGCGTCATTGCGAAGCTGTACTCTAGTGTGCTGGAAAAGAGACTGAGAGCATGTGTGGAAGCAGACCTCGATGATGAGCAAGCAGGGTTCAGACCGGGGAGACAAACACAGGACCTGATATTTTCCCTACGATGCATCACTGATAAGTGGATAAGTAGGGGGAAGGCTGCGTACCTTGCATTTCTTGATATGCATTCCGCGTTCGACGAAGTGCCCAGGCACGAACTGTGGAAAGCACTAGAGGAAAAAGGAACCCCCCCGCAGCTGCTGCGAGCCATCAAGTCTATGTTTGAACAAGTCAAGGGGGTGGTGAGACTAAATGGACAGTCTTCTGGCGCATTTTCTATGGAAAAGGGCGTGAGACAGGGAGACAGCTTGTCGCCATTGCTCTTCGTTATCTTCATGGACGAGGTAGTCAAGACATGCAAAAGACGAACAGAAACCTCTGTGGTCGGAATGCTGAACCTGAGACCAGTCACTTGCCAAGCTCTAACATATGCGGACGATGTTGTCCTTATCGCTGATTCTGAGAGGAAGCTACAAAAGGCCGTGCTAGAATGGACCGAGACGCTCAAAGAGAGGGGCATGACCTTAAACAAGGTCAAGAGCCAGGTTATGATGGTGGCACGGACTGAAGAACAAGTTGAAGCAATCAATATACAGTGTGACGGTCAACAGCTCAAGCAGGTGGAAAGCTACCAGTATCTGGGCACAACAGTGCACCAGACGGGGAAGTTGATAGGGGAGGTGCGCAACAGGGTAAACAAGGCAACGAACGCATATTATGCACTAAGCAGATGTGTCTTCGGCAAGGATGAAATCAGCCGTAAAACGAAAACAAGGGTTTACCAGGCCGTCATAGAACCTATACTAATATATGGCAGTGAGAGTTGGGTGCCGACAAAAGAGAGCGTGAGCAGAGTTAACGCAGTTCAGATGAAAGTCCTCCGAAGAGTTATGGGAAAAACCAGGAGAGACAGGATCAGGAATGAGCGTATCCGCGATGAACTTGAGCAGCAACCGGTGGAAAAGCGAATGGAGGACAGGCAACTTTCCTGGTTTGGTCACGTGGCAAGAATGGGGAGAGAACGGAAACCGCGAATGTACATGGAGGCGAAGGCACAGGGCAGGAGACCGACCGGAAGACCAAGGAGAACGTGGGAGGAGGGAGTGGAGAAGGTCGCAGCGAGTCGGGGAAAGAACCTGCAGCAGCTGCGCAGACTCGCCAGGGACAGAGTGGAGTACAAGAGCTGGGTCCGAGGTGATCCCCCAACGCTGCGCTAGCGGCATAATGGGGCAGAAAAAGAAGAAGAAGAAGTTTCCAAGACTAAATATTTTTCCGCTCTGAAATACAATATGTACATAATTGCAACGTCTTGATAGGGTAAACAAAGCGTTAGTGTGGTGAATGGGTTAAGTCTCTTGAGGTATTAATTTTTGAACAAATGATCACCAGGGTCCAAGTTCAGGGTATTTTTTGTTTGGACCATTCACAAAGTCGTCACAAGAATCGGTGAATAGAAAATGTGTGAAAATACTCCGCAAGAGGCATCGATTCTGCTTATACTGAAGGACTGAAACTCGTAAGAAGACGCAATACTGTAGAGTGGAAATAGAGCTGACCTTTTTGAAGTGCTGGAGGGAATCTGGACTCTGCTCACACATCTCCGTCATGAGGGACACCCCGGTTATAAGAACGCCATGGTTTTTCTCCGACAGCAGGGACCTTGTGGACGGCAGGAACATTTCCATCAGCTCGGGAACTTTTTTTATTATTCTGCAATACAAATTGCAGTTCCATTCAAATTTCACTAAACCTAAACGACTCCAAAAATACTACATTTTATCAATTTTTTATCATCGGGTCAGACACTAAAATATTCCCCACATACAGATATATACAGGGTACTGGGTATACCTGTAGGCGCAGAGAGCAGCCTTCTTCTTGATATAAGCGTTTGGACTCTTGATGAGCCGCTCCACTTCTGCCGCAAGGTCACGCGACATCTCAGGGGACGCGATGGCTCCGAGTGTGCAGAGCGCCAGACCGACTACAAACTGAGTAGAGCTGTTCAAATCGCTACAAAAGAACACATAGTACAAATGAATAACTATCCACAGTAAAATAGTGACATCATGGTGATGACTTCCCCTAAGCTATCTGGATGCTGAACAGGATAAGCAACCATAAGTTAAATCCTATTCCATAAACTGAAAAGACTTACAACTGGAAATGTACAGTGGATTCTAACAAATTATATTGTTTGACTGTCTAACGGGAAGTGCAACAGGACTATCAAAAAGGCTACCAGATGAAATCCTCGTAAGGTGGTGCCTCTGCTGATGGTTATTTTTGCCGCTCATAATATAAACACTACACTATCCTCGCACGTAAAGCTGGAAACTCCCAGTGACTTACTTCTTTAGTGAGTTAGTGATAAGAAGATGAACATCCTGACGTTCATCGAGCAGCAGCATTGCACCCAAGTAGCCGATCCTCTTGTCAGTAAACCGTGGTGAGGCGATCAGCTTGAGGCATTCGAGCTGACCAAAATGAGCCGGGTAGCCCAGCATGTGAATGTAGAGCAGTTTCGCAATGTTTCGACACCTCCACATACTGTCTTCTTCTCGGAATGTAGACCTGTAGAGTTTTAAACAGTTTTACATCCAATTATACTTGAATTTAATTTTTTACGTATTTCTCCCTTATTAACTTTTAATGTACTTTTTATTACGTAAACCTACCCAAAATGTGATACTTTTTCGGTATCGTTATTGATATTCATCATTTATTTTATACAACAGCCAACATGTCTGTCCCTACCTACATACCTACCTAATATAAACACATTCTTTGTTGTTATTAATAGGTATTTATCATAATATTTATTTTATACAACATGTCTGTCCGTCCCAACATACTTACCTAATATAAGCACATTCTTTGTTGACAACAGCCCTCTCCTCTGCCGCAGTCCTAGCGGCTCGGATTTGCCTAATGAGGTCACGGAGTCGCATGGGTGTCGGCATCCTGACCCTCTCCACCGCTTCATTGATGACCTGCTTTATCGTGGCCATGTTAAATGCCGGGTTAAACCTGAAAAAACACAAGTAAAATTTGATATTATACGACCAATAATAACTGAAGTTCATGATCAGATGATGAAGGGCTCCGGCAATGTGAGCAAAAAATAATAAAATAATAACTATTTTTCCCTAAACTTGCAGCTGCTCCTCATTTTGAGTCCTTGAACTGAGTATTCTTTTCACGTTAAAAATTCTTAGTAGCACAGGGTATGTAGGTACCTACCTCACTCAGATATATAATTAAAAAGCTGTTTCGTGTGACTGTGAGTCTCCAAAGGCTCTCCTGACTATTTACTTAGCCATTTTACGTCGTCAAAAACGAGAAACAGAATGACTGTCTTTATATCTTATTGACAAAAATGACAACACCGTTATCTAAAATAATCTAAATCCTCTAAAACCAAAGGGCGTCTATGTCTATAAAAATGTCACGTTTTGTTTACTTGACCTTTCCATACGTTAGCAAGAAGTGACACGGCAATGCTCTGAATATAAGAAGTCGACATGAATACACATTATTACCCGTGATCTGAAGGATTCATTTTCTTAGTTTTCTTTAGTAGGAAAACGTAACAGCCTTCTTCAAGGTACAAATTAGGCTCGTTTCAGGTCCTACTGCCAACCGCACACGTATGGATAACAATGTCCAAAACACGCGAAAACGATGCGAGGGCAAAATTTAAAATGCTCCTCGAGGTAGTAAATTAATTAAGTACATCTCTATACTTCTCACAACTACACAAAATATACAGTAAGAAAATAAATAAATATAAATAACTTCTTAATTTTTTCACGACGGCCTCTTCCGTCGGTAACATGGCGACTGCTATCACTGGTGCCAACCAAACAAAGGGGAAACAAATTGTTTAGGGCCCTTTCCCGCCAAAAATCCTCCGCACAGGGTCTTTGATAAGCTTTTCAGTTTTAAGGGTGGAGTAATTCTGATTTTCGATTAATACGACAAAATTTGATTGCTTTGTGTCGTTTGAGACATTATTACACTTATAGTGGAATTAATAAAAAAAAATCGAACTGAACTTACACCAAATATACCTACCTATATAAGTAGGTATCTACCTACAGGTAGGTAAGAGAGGTAAGTAATACGCCTGAACCTAGGTCTAATGCACCTAATTAGCATAACTACCCTACAAATAAAAAATACTGAAGGTTATTGGGAGCAAAAGCTACAAAATATATGAGTGAGACACAATCATTACCTGTTGAGTTGTTGAGTTTCAGTCGTCATCTGTAGATAAGTCTCCCAAACTATCTGAGAGATGTCCTCAGTAAACGAAGAATCAGACATGACAGTTTGGTGCAAACGACAAATTAATAAAGAAATGTAAATTAATCAGTACATTTCAGACTGACGTGACTGACCTTCTGTTTTGATCTGGCGGCAGAATGCCTTCGTCCGATGAGAAGTCGTACGGCCACATGACAGGTTATCGCCATCATTCACCACATCACAGTCTACTCTGAGGTGTAGCCGAAGTTCAGTTCCCATAAACTTGATAACGAGTGCCTTATCAGCGATTCACTGCTATAAGTAGATATTTCTCAACTGCACGAATTTGTAGGTAGGTACTTTCTACTGCGGGTTCGAAGCCCATAGGCAACTACCTACAATACCTACAGGTAGGTAAATAACTGAATCAACATGTACCCGACGCTGATGAGATGGTCGAATCAATCAGACACTATAACTTATACCTACCTACCTACTTATATTATATGATACCTACTTCCTACTTACCTAGCAAGTTATCAGCTCTTACGCATTAAAGAAAAGATAGGAACAAACTTCCATGTGGATAGACAGCGATCACATGAAAAATAAGATTTTATTAAATTCCCTCACACAGATATAGAATTTGTCAAACATCACATAAAGTAGATTTTATAAATAAATGGTAGAAACTAGCTACCCACCACGAGCTCACAAATAGGTAGGTACCTACAAGAGTGGACAAATTACGAGTAGCTGTACCTCTAGTTGGGCTGCGAAGCAAGTAATTAAGCAGGTAGGCAGGTCTAATAAATTTTTTAAATAATAACAATAGAAATTAGGGCCTGAAACTGGAGTAGGAACCTATACGACAGTAGGTAGTTTGTAACTTTAAAGGTTCCCGTTTGTCTAGCCGCATCGCCGTTTCTGATAGCAGGGCGTAGGATGGAAAGCTTAGCGGTGCATCAACTCTGCTGCCTCCCTCCTACCTCGAGCTATCGAAAACGGCGGTGCGGTACGGCTAGATGGATGGAGACCTTAAGTAGGCAAAGGTTTTGTTTAAGTTAATATGTTAAGTACTTAAATATCTACTAATCAGGTATTTATAATATCAGATAGAGGTACCAAACACAAAGGAACAAAAATGACTAACTACCACAAATGGTCCAATGGTCGCAGACTGCAACTATAAGTGCTTAGGTATCAAAATAAATCAACATAGCCAAGAACGATGTACGACCTCACAGATAGGACATTGATCCCCAAAGAAAGTTACGGACAGTTACAGTGCATCGCTCTGAATTAGCCACATCACATTTCCAAAAGTCATAATCAGGGGCGTCAAGTTCTGTAAATCGAGAGGGAAGGCGAACACCCATATTGTGCCTATCCAAAACAAATTCTGCTGAGAAAGCGAAGACCACCCCAGTAATCACTGAATCCCTTCCCACTACTACGGTTATAGAACCGTTCATAGGAACAGTGACCAGTGGGTTTGTGGAACATATAGCATTTAGAGCTCATCTAAACTTTTCGACGCAGGTTGAGACTGGGTGGGGGGATGGTGGGCAAGTGACAATAACAAAGTCATAGTAGAATTCTTTTCGCCTACCAAGAATTTTCCAACTAATACCCATGACCGACTTGAGTGCTCAATCTTACCAAAAATATCTCTAAGTAGTGAAGAAGAATATCACAAAAAAATTATTGGTTCATTTAAAAAACATCCGTTTTAGTCAAAAGCACTACCTACTTACCACAAGATGTGGGTGTCATTGTTTGAACAGGTATCTAAATTTGTGCAACAGTATATCAAAATATTTAGAAACAATGCACTGGTGCATGAACCCACGGGTGGATCTGACAGATTTAGAGACAATTTTTACTCTACTTATCCGAAGTTGCAATATATTCTAATTCGTGGATCGACATTACAAACGTCTTGTGCAACTGAAGTAATAATTTAGATTAACACTGAGAGGGACTATGAATCTCCTGTCAGTCTCCATATGACACACTAAATATGACATTAATAAGAAAAACATAATGGAACCTACTCAAGACGAAGTATCACGGAAATTACAAAAACGGACGGTCAGACTCGCGCAACACTCAGCTTGGTTTAAGGAAATCTAAGTGGGTTTATCTCGGACTTCCAACTCCAGGTTAGATAAGAAAAAGAGCGCAGCGAACAGGACTGCGCAGAAGACGCTGACAATGCATCTGAAAGCAAAGAGCCACCCATGCTTTTACTACTAAGCCACACACCATAACATGCACTTAGTAAAGGCCCGGATGTAAACCGTACCAAGGTCCGCACACCCCTAAGTTAGCTTAACAGCGCAGGGTAATTCGGTAAGCTAAGTATTAAAAGGAGCTTGATATGGCTTGTGTCTTGGAGGCGCAATAACAAGACTGAGAACAAAAGGCACATTGTGTTGACCCCACCTTTAAGGCCGAAGAGAAATAAACATGGCAGGGCGCCTAACAATGTTTGTACTAAGTATGCAACAAACATCTATTCAAAGCTTTTATCAAGTGACTTATTCATTGTTAAAGAATGAGGGGTGCGCGTGACTGCATGGTCACTTCGGTTTACATCCAAGAAGTAAGCAAGTGTCCAATAGTTACTCGATCAGGCTTTAGCATCAGTATAAAGAAATAGAATAGGTGTTACTGATTAATATAAAAGCCAACCGGAAGTCAACAGCAAATTATAAGCATTCGCAAGGACGCCTACTTTTTCGTTTATTCAGGGGTACGTTAATCTCGGTAATACTGAAACGTTATGGGAACAGCACAAGGGGAGAATTTTAGAAATGAGGTTCAATCTCAAGGACTTTGCAAACACTTCATAGACAGTACCAGCACCAAATGCAAAGTCAGCAGTGCTAGAAAAAGCAAGCGTGAAATAGGTTATTCATCAGCACAAATAAGCTCTATATTGACCAAGGGACTTTAGGGATAAATGCTAAGTCGTTCCTGAAACTCTCATTTACCGTCAACTTTTCTGGTCTCTGTGGCTTCTCACTTTATGTGGTTCTAAAAATCAACGGAACAATGTAGTGTTAAGGGGTCTTTTACGTTAAGAAACGACAGCATATAAGTCCCTAAGTCACAGCACCGCTTCGCCTCCCGAGAGAAACACCAACACTGAAAATGAGAAGGCAGCAGAACAGGAGGTACCAACTGACGACAAATGGCAACACGTGCTCGGGTGACGTGGGCCATCGAAATCGCGCCAACTGTAAGTACTCCAGGTGAGCCCCCACTATTGTTCTGAAAAACATACCCCCATTAGTTAAAACGGAGGCGAGATTAAGCTGTAAGATTTTTGTAATATGCAGAAATAATAAAAAACGAGATCATTTCGGCAAAATTAAAAATTTTGGAACAAAATTTTCAACTAAAAAAATGCGACACGTTTAGCCGTAAACTTTATATACATATACTTATATAAAAAATGGAACGGATTTTTTGTTTTATTTTATATGTGGAGATACCTGCAAATGGGAGCGAAGCGCAGCTGCAGCTGTTCAGGCTTGTCGAGCTCTGCGTTGCTGGGTTGAGGGGCAGCAGGACTCAGGGAGCAGGAACATGGTGTACTGGGCGGACTCTGCTTTTCGGGTGACTCTAAGATCTCAGCCATTGGCGCTGGGCTAGAAGTAAGAGCATAAGAGTAAACATGATACACAGATAGAAGTCGTACCAGAAGCTTTGACGTCTTTCCAAAGAAACCGTCAGAGTTTTGTTTCTTTAGGAATATTATTAAGCGCCAACACTGCTATCAGGAACATAAGCTATGTCGAAGTAAATAATCGAACCATTTTTTGTCATAAAAAAAAAAAAACATCGGTGTCATGAGATAGTCAACATTTAGTAGGCACACATAGTTAACTTGTGGCACCCTGAAACTAATAAGCAGAGTCAGAGGTCTTACTCAGGAATTCTGGTATCACGGCGCTGTCGGAGGGTCGAGTCCCTCCTGCTGAGGAGATCCAAACCAGGGCTTGATGGCTGACTAGGGCTTCCATTTCGCTACAACACAATGTTTAAGAGTGACTACTCATTATTTTGTTTACGGCTATCTTACCATAGTGAATATTGGACATATTTTTTTACACACCACAAAATGTTCTGATATATTTCTTCGAAATCTACCTAAAAATATTCTTGTATACTCCCAAATCTATACTGAGTACCTACTGATCGAATGCCGAGGCAGTATTTCGATTCCAAAGTATAGTTTCAGTCAATTAGAGTAGAATCATAAAATAGATTATTAGAAGATACGTAAATGTACCAAGAGCTGATGTGTCTCGCACCCCGCAGATTATCTTACCATTAGTTGGTATCTTCGTCTCCTTGTTAGCGTGTAATAATAAACAATGGTTAATACCTCATTTCTTTTACCTCTACAAGGAGTATATGTAAGAAAAAGTAAGGCATCCCAATGAATCCAACAGCGTTGCCATTTATCGCAGGATTACGGTGATGCCTCTTGGAGGTGCTCAGGGTGTGCGATGGTGCCCAGAATTCTGATTAACAATGCTCTCTTACCTATCTACCCAGAAATTAATGGTAGTAAGGTACTCACAAGAAGCGGAGAGGGTGGTCGTGGCAGGAAGGGGATGCTAGCCCGGCGACGTGACTCCAGACTAAGTGGCACTGCTGCCACGGATCTGCGCCGCATCACGCGTTCGTCATCCCTCGAATCCTCCCGACTTAAGAACGGACTTCTAACAATGAATCATTGGGTTAACTTTCACAGTACGTTCCACATTTTTATTTTTGGCTTTAAAGGCTTGAGCGGGCAGGTATACCTAAGTCATGACATAACCCATGGAAATTGTTTTTCCATTATTAATAAAATAAATCCACAGTTAGAGACACTCCTTACCGTGGAGACTGGAGGGGTCTTTCAAGACGGGCATTAGCCACGCTGTCGACGTAGCGGACAAGAGGTGCCACAGCAGCGGCCATTCTCTCCTCACTTTGCACAAACCCGTACGCCTCTGCTGTGGAGGAAACGCTCACAGCTGAGGCAAGAACGCAGTCCAGCTGAGTGCGTACCAGAGTCAGAGTGTCCAGTGAGTTGCAGTCAGTGCATAAGTACTGCAGGCTCTGAAAGTATACGAGAGAGAGAGAGGTTATTGTCACAAAAATTAGATGAATACAATGAGAGATGTGTCCACGAACGGTAGATTTTGATTCTTTAGGAAGAAAAGATTACAATCGGTTCCTAAGTACCCACTGACAACCACTGATTCAAACTATTACTGTTTTAAGACATACAGCAGCAATATACAATGGGGTAGTAAGAAATTACATAGATTGCAAAACAGCAACATGAGTAATTATTTTAATGTCAGCCCGTTAAAACCCCCAAAGTTTTTTGACGACCTCAACAGGAATTTTGTTTTCTAAATAAAAAGCTCTGAGGGTTCTGGTTCGAGTGGCATCAAAGCTTTAAAATAAGCAGGACTATGTTTATTTTATTCCGTTCCAACGTTGAAGGCGTAGGCGCGAACTTCCGTTGAAAGCCACATGCTTAACTTTACGGTCCAATTGCTTTCGTAGTTGGCCAATAATTTTACCCAACAGCCACATCCTGTTTACTTTCTTTCAAAATTCTTTCTGTGGGCTTTCAGAAGGACCAAACTACTACAAACAGCTTCCTACTACTTCCTCTTTCAGAGTGACTAAAAGAACACCCATCTCTGCGACACTACAGCAATGCTGTTCCAGGACTCAGTGGCTGAGTCTAGAACTACACTGGAAACTGAAACTTTTGCCTATTCCTCTCATCTCTATCACTAAGTAATAAATAAATAAATCCCTCTGTTGGGCCCACCTGCATAGCCACCCGCATACGCTCAATTTCCCGCTCCAGGTTCTTCTCAGCCAGGTCGCGATGCCTCTGCCTGAGCTGCAATCTGGGCATCAGCGTCTGCGCATCCGTTTGCAAAGCCAGGGCCAGCTGCTGAGCGCGCGACTCCACTTCATCCTCCGTCAGGGATTTTAAAGCTTCAAGTACGCTGAACAAAAACAAAAACTCACAATACTGAAAACAAATGAAGAGGACATATAAATTCCACAATCCCCCATAAGCAACACCAAGGAACTATAAAACTCAATAACGCTTCTATGGCAGAACTAGGTACGGACGGAAAATACTGAAGTACCGCAATATAAACATAGTAACGGTAATACTTACTTGGGAAGACTAATTTCCTTGCTGGGAGATGGAGCAGCCTGAAAAAAGAAAAAGTTGTTATTGCGTCATTCGTAATTTTTCTAAGAGGAAATAATTAGGTAGCAGGACTCCCTACTTATTTATTCCCAGCATCGACACTGTATCGCCCCTCATGTACCTAGTGAATACTTTCCTATCCCTGAGGGTGTAGGTATTTAAATAATGAGAAAATTGGGTAGGTACCTCAGCTCTCACTTCGGTTACCGTTTCAGACGTGACGGAGGCAACTTACAAATCTGGGAAGGAAAGTTCATGACATGAGGGAGGTTCATATTTGAGTATAAATGGTTGAAAAACGAGATTTTTCGCGAGGTATTAAACGACCGTTAAATGGGAAGTAAACTCCTTTGCACATATTTACTCGGGTGAGATTATTTTTAACTTTGATGAGTGTTTACGCCAGGATTATACTCCACATCCTGCCGACACAAGACCCACGCGACCGTGGGATTACGCCCAGGTTTATGCTAGAAAGCTCTTTAAAGCCTCTTACTCTGGATTAAAAAAAAAATGTTCAAGATTGATTGTTTAAAATATTTTTTTCCTTTTCTTAAAATTAGGTGGAGGCTCATACATTACACCAGTTTCTATACACCTAAACTCGTTAGTAGAAAGCTAACAGTGTATATTGAGTTTTGAGAATGGGCAAAGCAAGTTAAAAAGTGTCCCCCTTTTGACCCACGATACTATAGGTATACGCACCTCTTCTGGAGAGCCGTTGGCCGGCTCTGGTTCCAGTGATAGCAACTTGCAGCCCGAGTCGGAGGAGTCAGCGTCCGAGTGGCCCAGCGTCTCATTCCCAGCCTCCCTAAACAAGCAAACCAGACGGTCAAATTTACAACCGAAACATTGAAATGAGGATGGTTTTCAAATCTGAGGCCGGATGCCTCAGCACAGCATGTAAGGTAGTACCTATACCAAAGGTATAACAGATCGAATGCTTCCATTGTAAACCCCACCTCGTATTTAGTATTTTTCTCGATCCAGGACTGACATTAGTGAGTGGGCTATACTTGGATCGAGCAATGATAAGCATGAACTGGCTTACTCAGCAGCACAGGATGTGACCATAGCAACAGCAGCCTTCAAGCTATTCGTGCAAAATGAATGACTATGAACGAAAACATTTTTCGATTAAAAATGCATGCTAAACTTCCGGTTGCATGTTGCGGGAACGGGAATAAGGCACACACACTAAATGCACAGCTAAACATGACCCTCCATGTTTGATTAGTAACCTTCCTTAATAATTTTAAGAACATGCATGCACCTAATCATCGGTAATGAAGAGGCGGCGAAAGTGCAGTTGTTGCTGGCGGCCTTACTGACCGTGCACTCCTTCAGGTTGGGGAAAAACCGATCATTAACCGTTGAGGTTCAAACAGGCATGCCAGAAGGTATAGAGAGGAGGGTGAGGGTGACATGCTTCAGGTCGATTCATAAGTAGAAAATATTATACTGCCCAGACCGCCACTGCGACTGAACGATCACTGATCGTCACCATAAAAACAACCAGTGCATAGAAGTAGCCGACGCCGCCACTGATATTGTGGAAGAACGACCCTGATATAGCAGTGTTATCCAAGGGTCTGCGCCGTACTCCGTACTGCCCATACAACTTTTATCGCCCACTCCTATCCGAACTAATAGGCTTCCATCAAATGATCCGATTCGATTGCAACATAGCAGTCCACAATAGAACTGCGTACCTATGATCCGACCAGAACCAACTCTGTGGATTCTGATTATGATTCTGTATCGTTTAGAAAACGACTTATTTTTAAAAATCCAAAAGGATGAATTGAGCCAGATTTACAGGAGGGCATGAGCTGACACTCGTGACAAATTTAGAAATTAGGACAAGAGAGACCTACAATTCTCAAGTTTCTTTTTGATATTCTTGTATAGGGAGGTCACTTTAATATTCATAACGCCAGCTCCCAAACGATATTTCTCAGACCATTTTCAAGATGGCTCTGAAAATAACACATGTTGGTAATGATAATGGTCCATAGAGATGCTTCTCTGATATGACAAGCAAGGCATCTTAGAAATGTAGCAATTTTCACATGCATTTCTAATGGCCCAAGGTCTGATTCTGTGTCACAACGCTGGGAAAGGTTATCCTTTGCGACACAACAATATACGGTTCAGTTATGTATCAGATTTTCATAAATAATAGCTCCAATGTGTATATATTCTTTCCATGTAGGCACCTACCAATACGGGCAATTCAGAGAATGTTTTCTCCTTATTACCAAGTTAATTTTATGCTGGCGGCATGGCCGTCTCAGTACCTGACATACCTGATTCCATGCCACTCATTGTCGCTCATATATCAACCGATTTGTATCCATCTCACTATAAGATACAATCCCAACATTCCCATTAAGAGCAACTATCCAGGAGAATAATAAGAGATCTGGCAACGATCTGAGCAACTGGATGACGATAGCGGTTCACATATCACGGAAGGCAAGTTTATTCTTCAGGTTCGTCACGCATTGAAATGAGTTCAATCTTAGGGCGCTGGCAGACGCAAAGTAAAGGGGGAATAATGAAAAAAAAATCTGACAATTCGACATTTCCCCTGCAAGAATAAGGGCCTTCTCAGACGGCGCCAGGAGGTTTACATCAGTGGTTTCTGGAAGCCTGTATAGGGCTGAGTTAGCAAAGCTATATGATTTTTCAAATTGAAAATATTCTGATCGTGAGAAGTCTGACAACTGAGCTCCATAAAAGTACTTGTTTTTCACGATTTGATAGAATCCTTTTTCGCTCTAATATGGCAACAAACTTTCCCATGCATGGGACCATTCGTCCAGTTACCCTCCAGTCCCCCACGGTTTCGATAAAGTTTCGATTTCCACTCACGAAAAATTTACCAAAACTATTGTCTCTAATACAGACCGGAAAGATTTAGATAGCTTTTTTGAGGTATATGAATGTCAAAATCAGTACTTGCTTACTTTTGTCAGAAATCATGAGAACATGCATCAGTCATGGGCGGAAGTAGACATGCACATAAGGCTTACGGCCTACCTCAGGGAATATCATAATATCGGAAACATGAATGTATGTGTGAACGCAGTGAACACGTTGTGCATGATGTCCTCCGTCTATAATAATAAGTCAGTCATATTCAACCATGACACACCTTGCACCCATCAACGTCACTACCACAACATTCAGAATACCACGCGAAAATCATAGAGATATCAAGTGTCAAAATGACCCATATACTGCCTCTCGGAAGTGTGGGTGCATTAAAAATTTGCACAGTGGCGTTTGTCTGTTGTCTTTGATGTTTGAAGATCCCGAAATTAATGGAGAAATACGTAGGTATAGGTTTTCAGCACCTAAGATCAAGGTAAAAACCAATATTTATCTGCCATATCATCTTGATATAGCTGACGCTGGATTGACGTCTTATTCCCAGATACAGATAGGTATAACTTAATTAAGCCACCCAGGCAGATAGACATTTAGAATGATAAGCGCTATAGAATACCATGTTGAAACAGGTCTCAGGTTGACTAAATCAACCAATTATAGAGATCGTGATGGAAATAAACGAGATAATTATGAAGTAGAATGACAATAGGATTGTTATGGACGGATTGGCATTGGCCAAAATGAGCTCAAACGTCCGTGGCCGAGTACGAGGTCACGCTGCTATATTAAGCAGTCACTATCAGTCCCGTCAATTCGGACTGCGGGAGGAGATACGAATACGAGTAGTACGAGTACCAAAGGTACCCTAATAGAGCATTCAGCTAGCTTAGACGGGCTCAAACTAAACGGATGGAGGAGCAGAACAATTTGAGAAAGTGCATGACAGGAAGAAATAAGAGTTGGCAATACTTGGCATGCACTGCGGCGGTGCGGAAGAGGCTGTAAATCTCTTTACATATGCGGATGCCTTCTCTAAGGCCTTTTCCATCGAAAATCCCCTTTAGGGGAAAATAGAAATCCAAAATAATGTTTTCAGTTAATTCGGTCATACTTTGCCATACATAAAATATGGTCCATAAGTGAAATATAGTGGTCGTAAATGTACTTATATCGTTTCCCATTTATAAATGTGCTGCACGTTAAGGTAATATGGGACATCATTTGGGACTATTTCAACTGTATTATCTCTGACCTTCGTTCACATATAATATTGCATGTGTAGTCCTCCGATTTTAGGTTTTCGAGTCCATAAGCTCTCTCGATTGATATCAGATCAAGACAGTTTCATTTTTAGAAAAATGCTTAAATCCTATATTTATTAATTTTGGATCAATTTATCAATTTATGCGTTTTTATAGCCAGGCGATTGACTACTATTCAGTCTCACCTTCATTAGGAATGATAAGGTCAACAAAAGGTGCAATATTATAAGTTTGATAAAAAAATCTTATTGGGTCATTTTTGGAGAAAAAAATAAAAATATATTTTTCTTAAAATAAACGCCTATTAGATAGTCTCTCATGTTTCAGTAAAATAAATGGAAATAGACTAACGGCTTTCTAGGTGGAGCAGTGGTTAAATGATTAAAATGTTCTCAGACTCCATTCCACTGGGTAGATAAGACCCAAATCCCAATAAACTAATTAGCACAGACGGAAATTGTGTTCTCTTCCATCGCTGTTGGTAGCACGTTCCAACATCCGAGGTGGGACACAAATGAACCACAAGCGGGGGCGAACAAAGTCCGTACCCATACTCGGTCGTGTTCAAATATACATGCATGTAGGCAAATTTGCTACCTCCCTTCGTTTAAACAGTCCTCCAATTTTAGATGTTCGTCTCTATACAACGCCCTCCCGGTTGAAATCAAATCTGAAGAAAGTTTAACAATATTTAAAAAATTGCAAAAATCGTATTAACTTGAAAATGTTTCTCATAGTTCAGAGGAATTTCTCAGTTTGTAGATTTACTGGAAATCCAGGCGTTTTATACTTTAATCCCACCTTTTTTGGGCGGGACAAGGTCAACAAAACGTATAAAAAAAAACATTCAGGTTTCTTTGAGAACTATCTTTCCAAAAAATGTTTCACCTATACTACGGACAGGTAAGTACCTACTGATTATCAAAATTTCCACTCAAAAAAACACACCTAGTTTTTGGAATAATGTAACTTCACGAAGAGACTGTACGGAATTTCCACCTACAAGATAACTTTTTTTAATGCGCTCTGAAGTTTTCAAAAAGTCCTCAAACTCAACTGAAAACAAGGGCTCCTTTCGTTAGGAAAGTGTCAGCGCCCGGGCCCTAATATTGCCAGTAATTAATCCCCCTTTCCATCGCTAAATCCATAGAAAAAATTGCAAATCCGATAAGGCCTTTCAACAACAGCGTCAGCACTTTAAAAAGCTGTTTAAAATTTCATTTTTATGACAGGAATAAAGGTCACACCGACATAAATGACACGAGTTATAGGTAATCAGAAAAATTTGATGAGAGAACCCTCTCCATCACTTCTAGAACAATATTTTATTAGTACATACACCAGTGCCATAGGTGCCTACAAAAGTCGCCATAAATTATTTGTAGTGTTTCAAATTAGGTACTTTTACCTATATACGTGACGCCATAAATCAGGCGGAAGTACCTATGCTATAGGTGCTCATAATTACATCTAGTAACTATACTTAACGACCTTTCCCGCTCAGCTGGGTTTACAAATAGAACTTTTCCCCACTTTAAGGGGAACACCATGCCTAATAGGCGACGGAAAGTTTGAAGATAGCATACCTTCAAATAAATATCTAGGTAGGTGTATCTATACAGACTATCTAGATATCTAAAACATATTTATATTGTATCCGAGGGGTTATAACCACTCCTTTGGAATCTCGTTTGGAATCTTTATGAAATCTCAGGGAATCTTGGAATTTTTTTGGAGTGGTTACCCCTTCGGGGTTCATCTTTCTATGAATATCATTGGGAATCTTTGGAAATCCTTTTGGAATCTCTGGAGTGCTTAGGTATCCCCTCGCTTACCCCCTCGATTGTATCAATAGTTATCTTTTTCTAAGTACATAATATATCATATGGGTAGGTATATGTGTCATTGCACGGCACCGGCAGTTTTTCAAGCGATCCATACTCAACATCGGAGTCCTCCCGAAAACCTTCTTCGTACTTTATTTTTCGTTTTTTGGTCGCAGAACTTGTTCCACGTATTACTACAATAGATATTGTGTCAGTGAGTAGTAATGGACTATCCCACTCACTCATGAGGAACTGTGCGTGTTGGCCACTCACGTAAGCATACCTAATCATGTCTCCAACAATGCAATGTCAATGTCTTCCCATACTGGCAAATTAATGTGATATCCGCGCGCCACTATATACCTTGTTTGACTGATTACTACCATATTGTGAAATACCATGCAACAAGGACTAGTACCGAGTCACTTAACCTTGCGTCGCCCATACCTACGCTTTAATAACCATTGCAATAGGAACAGTCTTCAACTAATCAGGAGTCATCAAAGTCATCAGCTATACCTGCCACTGCTAGTCGAGCGAGGAGTAGGACGATATTATACGAGTATTGGTATGGTCAAGAGTAGAGATTAGATAAATAAGGTAAACAAACAAATAAGAACGCTTGGACGTTGGAATTGGAGGAAATGTCTCACCTCGACTCTATACTTATATGGACGTCTACATAAACACTAGAAAATCTAAGATATTCGATTGTTCTTACTTAAATTTTGAGTTTTCCCATCTCAATTAAAGTAACGAATTACCTATACTTTTGCTTTACCAACGAACTTCAAAGGAAATGATAGAAAGAACCGGCAGGAATACCTACTTGTCTAATCAGTACATTAAGCAACCGCGCATTTCCAGATAACAAACTTATCAGGAGTTGAAATATAGGTACCATGTATGAAAAACCTAGAAAGTTTCTTTGCAGATTTTAAACATTTCCCTACACATCTCACAGCTATTGTATATTTTACTGGTATACTTAGGGTGCGTCCCACCATGCCCAGTTAAAATTAAACCGGAGATTTACCCTGTTAAATTTCACTTAAAAGTTAAATTTAACATGGGAAACCTATAGGACAAAATCTCCAGTTTAATTTTAACTGAGCATGGTGGGACGCACCCTTAGGTAACCAAAAACAGCCTTAAAAGTACTTAGAAGCTTTCAGTGGGCCGAGTTCATTAATCAATGCTCCGTTAAAGCGACTGTGAGCGATATATCACTGAACTGTCTTGACGAAATTTTTATAAAAAGTCTAGGGCTAGTTTTGTAAAATAATTAAAATTGGCGATTCATTTTTTAAGGCTGCACCTCACTAACTAAGCTATAGGTTTTATTTCACGATTAGATACACCTTAAACGAAGTCGGTCAAGCAGTTTGTGTTTCAGATGTTCTGACACCCAAAAAAAACCTCAAAATAGATTTTTGTAAATCTCGCATTGAATGACAGCAGGTAGGAATAACCCAAGAAAGAAAGAGAACAAGCTTACAAGAGAACTTGAAAAAACTGACCGTACCTGTGGTCCTGTCCCTCAGGCATAGCACTGTACCCACTGAATGCAGTGCACAAACATATTGAACTGACACTGTTGAACTCGTGATCCGGGCAACTACGAATGCACTGAACCAAAGCGAACCGATCTCACTCTCGGCACGCCCCACGCTCAACTCAGGACTGACTCAAGTCCAAGCCAGACTGGGTGCGATAGTGTCCAGAGAGACTTCTCACTTCTAGCAGACCTCACCAGTCTAACGCAGGGACGGAAACGGATACTTAGGTTCAAACCTGGAGTCGAATCACAACTCTTTTGCCTTCCGAATAGTCCTGTTTTAAATTTCTCGCAAGCGGCAGGAAAGCATTGTTTTCTTCTTGGTGTACACAGAGCCACTTCGGTAACTCTATGTTGCCATGCACCAAAATTGGACAGAATTCCTTAGGCTGGAACCGAAACAAAGAACTATCAGGACTTGAAGAGCAAGTGCTAACGATCACTCAGTCAATCGACCACTGTGTGACGCTCAGGCGCCGAACTTCAGTTACGGTACGGCTATCATCAATCACCACCATTTCTGCTTTGATGGACTGGTGAGGACTAATGAGTGTAACAAATCGAGAATCTGCCAATAATTCAGCGAAATGGAAAATAAGGAACATATACCTACACTGGACTGTCAAGATAGTGTCTTCGACATACCAAATTTGAAGCAACAGTTGTGGAAAAATCGTGCCCTTCAATTCACAGAAAATAAATGTGAATTCTTCTTATGAAGAATAACACTATAGATAGGTCTAGTATCTACTGGTATACAGGGACTATATAGGTATAGGTAGGCAGCGTGATAAAAATCATCATACCTAGCTGTTGTCAACGTTCGGAGACAGAGATCAGAGGTTAATTCTTTGTTCCCGTTTATAATAATCTCAATAGTCTGTAGCCAAGGTCATGGCTTTTGTATACTTTTGTAGACTTACAAGGATTTGTAACCGGCAACCGCAACGAGAAATTCGCTGAGAAAAATATTAGAGGTTCCACTCAAATGTGCTTTTGGCTTGATTCAATTCATTTACGTGCTCGTACACATATTCACATGGATTTATATTTATAGAACAAACGTCAAAAGACTCTGTAGGGATCTGCCAGCTCTGAGAGCTTAAGGGTCCGCTATACCTGACGGTGCATTTTTTGCCGCCCAGATTAACATTGCGAGCGGCGATTCATTTTCAAGGTTTACCCTTGGTTGGAAAGACACAAAATATTGCCTGTACCTATAGCCCTAACAATGTTCTAGGTAGTGTTAGAAGCAGATTTCCCATTTTTTTTACTGGTTTTCGAGATACAGCACTTTTCTTGAGGTATGCGATGCTAGCATTTGCAAAACAGTTACAATAAAAGAAACCAGTGAGAAATTGGGAAATCTGCTTCTAACACTCCCTATAGAACATTGTTAGGGCTAGGTACAGGCAAAATTTTGTGTCTTTCCAACCAAGGGTAAACCTTGAAAATGAATCGCCGCTCGCAATGTTAATCTTATGGGCGGCAAAAAATGCATCGTCAGGTATAGCGTCCTCTTAACTATAGGTACAATAAGCCAACTTGCAGCCGTATGGCAACAGCACACGGCAATGAATCACATCTTCATCTAGCTTTGATAAGGTGCGTGAAGGTATAGGAGTAGAGGATGCCTTTAGATTGATATCAGGATATCACGCTTGAACTGTGTCTGTCTGTGTGACTCGATTTATATTTCGAAGGGCACAGTTCTCGTATAAGTCGTATATCAGAAGGCGATGGGTGGATGACATGTGGGGAGCGGCCACTAATGACCAGTTTACACCTTAACGGGAATGTGAATGATATTACTGCTATTGATAGACGACAGATCAGTCCCCATTCGGGCTTGGATAGTCATCCTGCAAAATGAAAGATATACTACTGAGCATCACAAGAGGTAGATGGCAGGTAGACTATGGGTAGTGGAGTTTGTGTTTTGAATACTGAGATTATTATTTGGGGGTGTATATTTATATCAATTTAATGCATGCATGTGTGGCTCGAAGTATTGTATATTTGTGGAACACCAAAAAAAACCGATAGGTAGAGTTCTCGAAATACCATATATTCGGGAATGAGCCGAAAAATTCTTCGTTGGACAATTGGATACTGAGCAGCTCCGCAGCCGCTGTTATTACAACGCTTCATGCAATGTTGAAAATTCCCACGGGGAAAACTAGTAACGCGGATAAAGGTTTGATTTCTACCAAGGTGAAATAGGCCCGACAAGAATGGAAATGACACGGGTAAAGGACTGGTACGTCCCGGTACGTCCCGGTACGGGGCTTCTGATGAGAGGAATAGAGCTGGAAACTTCAGGTTTCAGAGATGCGAGAGGAAACACATCCATAATGCATCACCTAGCAGACGAGTGTTGGTTTTCAATGTAGCCACTGCAAAGAGAATGTCAGCCCCTGGCTTTCAGGCACCCACGCACTCCGACTGGTCATCGGGAGACCCAACTACACCTATAATATAGAGACAACCTCTCGTAAGGGTGCATACTGCATGCCTACTACATGCATGCACATTCTGAAGCCGAGCGGTTAAACAAAAAACCGGAATCATTGAGCAAAGACACAAAAATTGGCCTGAGCCGTCCATTCCACTACGTCCACGTACTGAACACTTGTGCTGGGACTTGAACCCAAACAGCAACAGCTAACGCGGTTTCCTTTTCATCAACCTGTCCCTTGTAGTTCTGAATGAATGAAACAACATCTAAATGAACGGATGAGTACTGATGGGTACTCTAAAGCCAAAATGGTAGGTAAGTACTAAAAACTAATGAATCGTTCAATATTCTACATTCCCTAGAGCCGCAATAAGCTGCCAGCTGCCCGGGGATATTCTGTGCATTCCTGAGTTGGGACATATGTCATCAGTTGCATGAGCGGAGATTTATGTCAATAAGTTCTCCCCAATGACAGTCATCCATTATACTCCTAAAAGGATACAGATTTTCGGTGACCAAATGTATAGCACGCGGCTCCTCTTCACTCAATTGAGATTGAAATGGTCTCATTCACGGTCACAACACAATAATCTGATACTAATAAATTATACATAATACTACAGTGCATGGAAATTTGTGTTAGTGGGGAGTGAGAAATCACTGAAATTAAGATTACGATACGATTTTTTTAAACCCAAAGTCACAAGCAGATCCAAAAATCGCTGGCATACCTGTCATGAAAAAATTTCCAGGGCCGCGATAGTTTAAGAAGGTGCAAAGATGGAGACGCGACAGACATGGTGACGAGAAACAAACTGGCACTCATGGAAGCGAAGCAACACGTCCAGCCGACCGCGACAACATTACTGTAGGTTACCCGTATTGTGTTTCAAAAGACTACGACCGGGCCATTGTGTTATCGCAGGGGTTGCATCTTTACCTAAATAATAAATGACGCAAGGAAGGGTGTTTCCGTTACACGCCTTGGAATTTAAGACGGTGACATGCAAAATAGAAAACATATACTTTGCGCGTCGAACGACACTTCACTGTTGGACGGATATGTTTGAAATTCGGTATGCAGATGCCTAAAAGTATCGCCCATTGTGAGGCAAAATACTTTATAGCAAAAGTTAAAATTCTGACAATTATTTACGTAAAAAAAAATCAAATTTTCGATAAAAATTGCAAGAAAGTCAAGTGCGACCATTGTCGAACCCTTTATTTTTTTTAATAACAGGGTGGTTTTCCCATTTCTAGTGGAAACCATTCTTAGCCCTTTTTATAGACCAGTTGGAGAAAAGTCTTGCTTACTGCGAGGACGAAAAGATAAGACTGTATTCTGTACTACAATAGTACGAGAGGAACCTAATTTGTTTATAAGGATTGTATCTAAAATTGGACAACTAGGAAGCATCACATCACTATAGGGGGGAGGGGGCTTCCTTTTGAAGGTGAAATAAACATAAACAAAAATTACTCTTTCCTCCTTGCATGCTCCCCCCCCCCCCCCCCCTCCCCCTTATGCTCGGATCCTAACTAACATCAACACAACTTCTCGACATCTGATATCTTACTGTACGAAATGGGAAGGTATCGAAGCAAGGGTAAAAGACAACAACAGTGCGTGCGTGCAGTGCAGACAGGGAGAGCAAGCATCGGGAAAAACGAACCAACGATTGACGACACAGCGGGAAGACAAAAGCTAGAAGCTCTAAGCAACTTACTGCGGTACTGAACTTGCCTCCGGTAAGGGGCAGGCTGGTCCAGACGAACGCATCGATGAAGAAGTCACTTCTGGATGAGACGGAAGCTGTGGTGGTACATCAATGGGGGAAACGATATCCGAAACAGGTAGTGGATACGGCGGCCTAGTTATAACCGGGGATGAAGGGACAGTAGGTATATCTGGAGAGGTGCTGTTGTTTAAATCCGAACACCTCTTTGACGAGTCTTCAGATTCCGAAGACACAGTGGAAATGACGATGGCCGGATAGTCGCAGGTGTCCGGGTCTTCCGACATACTGCAGCTTTGCCGGCTGAGTCTGGCGAGAGTAGACTTTCCCATGGAAGGAATGCAAGGTTCGGACCTACAAGTGTGCATGAGAGGTATCTCAACGATTTCCGTCTGAGACCCATTCAGATTTATAATAATTTCAGATTCTGATATGGGAAAGTCATCGTCGTCCAGGTCAATCGTGTTGGACACAGCCAGAGGCTTATTTTTAAAGATGACCGTTTTGTTTGACGTATCGGGGGTGGTGGAGGGCGATGATATTTCTTCAGACAAGTTGAGGGACGAGTCTTGAGGCTCTAAATAAATATACTCTTCAGTGCTGTTTTGCCGCGAAAGTGGCGGATGGCGTTTCATTCTTTTTTCATTGAAACGACCGTCTGTTGCGCTGTCAAGGCTATTCCGTTTCACTGGCAGGTCTTCTTCACGCAAGCCTTCTTCACTCTCCAGAAAGGCTTCTAAATTCTCCACAGAATCGTTTGTTTCGTAAAACTCTAGTTTAGGCGAGTCAAAAATAATAGGATTTGCTGCAAATGTTGCCTCGGACTGGCGTCGATCAATATGGTAATTTGAATCGTTATCGTTGGAGATAGTAACGGTTTCCATGTCAGCCAAAGTCCCGGCAACTCTGGATGGTGATGCGAATGGCGACATATTTGGCGGGGTGTCGTAAATGAAGGAAGAGGCGTTGCTGATCTGCTCCAGCTTTGATCCCCGTGCGGGTGAAGACGAGCGCGTGTCCCTCGGACTTGGAGTGCTGCTCCCGGAGTGCATGCGTAGGTAATGACTTGCTTTCATAAAAAGCGGCGAAAATGTATCGGGTGGTGTGCAGAAACTGGCAGAGCTAGTATCAGGAGGTGTGTTATAAGGGGAGTTATTCGAATGTTCTAACAAGTCCGAGTGCTTCCGTTCTAAATGAGGAGACGCATCTGATCGCAGTGTAATGTAGGTACCTGAGTCATCCTCGCTGTAGGTTTGAAGTTCAGACCTAACAGTCACATAAGTGTCTGATTCATAGTCCGAACTGAATAAAAGTGGATCGGATTTCACCGTTACGTAAGTTACTGTGTCTGAAATTTCAGACAGTTCATCTTCCTCTTCGATGTGTTTTGGCAGTAGTCTATGTTTGACATCAGGAGAGTCATAGGACTCAAAACTAGCTAGATTTTTTAGAACAGTCGGAGACTTGGAAAGACCAATGCCTTTAGCAGGCGCGTCCTCACTCATGGGGGTGAGTTCGCTTACGGCAGTGCAAAAGGTTCCGGAAGAACTATTCGATGGACTCGTAGAAAAAACATCAGGGCCATTACTAGAGTTTGTCGGAGAAGTCACCTCCATTTCTGGCTCCTCCAATGAACTCATAGGAGACATAACGTATGTTGCCGTATCGAAGCAGGATACTTCAGTCTGTGTTGTTCGCGATACATCTGCCATAATCTCGGCCAATTCTTCAGCATCAATATAAGGGATGTCCGTATCACTAGAAGTATCACCACTTAAGTCTCTCATCACAATGCATTCACCCTTTTCGTGGAGTCGAATGGATTTGATAATAATATCACCTTCACTACTTTCTACAGAATTGCAAGAAACATCCGACTGCTTTCTTCTTTTGCATGGATAGATGTCATCGAGTAAATAGCTCCCATGCATACACGACTCAGAGGGAGGGTCTTTTGGCAAAATCTCCTCCTCTGTGGCAGATACAGCAATCGGAAGAAGTCGCTCCACGTCATCAGGAGGGCTCAAATCTTGCAGGACACTCTTTTTATAAACAACAGAATGTATCAGGGGAGGCCGTCTCCGCACTTCGGAATCTTCTAAATACAATTCCCTTTCATCTACTGCTTCCACGCGGAATCTGGACACATTGCGCGCAGGCTTTAGCATGGACACTAGCACCACTTCTTTCACACCAGCAGGCTCATCAGCCTCCTTCTCGGTCAGGTCAAACCTGACCTTTGGCACACGTTCATCTCCCTGGTCCACCACTCCATCACAAGTAAGCGTAAGAGGACGGCATGTAGACCGTGGGCGTTTAATGTAGCTTCCTCTGCGAATCAAAGGTGGCGCACAAACCGTATTTTGTGTCGGATCCGAAATCTGTCGAGGAAGACTACACGGAATTTGTTGGGGATCTAGGTAACTGTCAAACGAATGAGGCTGTCGGAAGGCATCCGAAGGGATAAGAAAAGAAAGGGGCGATATTGGAGCCGACATCTCATTGTCGTTTCTGGGCGGATCATCGGGTTCCGAAAAAGAGACAGAAATCGGGGGAGTATTTTTAGAAGAAAGCAAAATATCCGCGCACGACACTACTTTTCCGGTTCGGATAGGTGGGCTCATAACGGGGTAGGAGACACTGTCTGCAGACTGCGATATGTTCGTACACAGCCGAGCAGACAGGCTGCTCCGAATGGAGGAGTTTCGGTGCAGACCCCCCTCGTCTCCCTCCTCCTCCGGAAGGACGGACAATTTCCGGCAAGACCTGTTAACATCGCCATTCACATCAACAGGGCATGACACACCCTGCGTTAGCACAATTACAGTGCACAATAAAATGACAAACATCAACATGTACTTAAATTCTTATCTACGTTCTGTTAAAATTTTGCTGAATCCGGTAGTAAAGGATAAAGCAAAAGATGTAAACAGTAGTAATAATTTGTACGCCTATTCTTAGCTTAGGAAGGAAATTCTGATACTACTGTAAACACTAACGTGATCGACAATTTATCCATCTGATAAAATATTTTGGGGAAATTCACCTCGCCATAACTTACCGGTAGATGTCCATCTCAAAGTGGTCCGTTGGGGACGGTCCGTGGTCAGCGAAGGCCTCAGCCAATTCTCGGCGACTCTCCGAAGAGTCATCCTCTGATTCAGAAAGTGAGTCCGCTCCCAACGGTGCTTCGAAGGTGCCATTTGTCTGTAACATACCTATAATGTGAGAGGTAGCCCAGAAACAGGATACTAACCGAGGGGGAAAGGAGGATCATATTTTAAAATCTCACCTCCAACCCCAATTCCTTTGCCTCTGGAGGGGGGAGGGGGGGGATCAAATTTCAAATCAGATAACTTTTATCCTTTCAGATCGGCTTCTCCAGTAGCTGAGTACCTACTGTGAAGAAGACACCAAGAGAGCAAATTCTGACACCGAACCTGGTAAGGACAGTGGCAACCTGTAGTGATTAGGTATAAAAAAGTATCAGTGCAAGGTTTCACTTCACCTGTAAAAACCAGAACGATTAATAGTAATTAGGTTTTATAGGCAAGACACGCAGAGTAGCACATTGTTTCAGTGCGCCTACGGAATCGTGATTATGTAAAGAAAAAGTCGGTGTACATACCTACTCACGACGGGGGCAACATTCACGACAATGTGAATCCCGCTTCTACTCTACCATATAGATAGGAAATTTTACTATGAACGTACTTCACCATAAGGGAGTAAACTGTAGAAAACGTTTTAAAAATGCGAACCTGAACAGCAGCCGCCAGAATAGCCACCCTCTCAGTCTGGGTTGCAATGCTGACGGTCTCGATGATGCGGACTCGCGGCTGCCCCGTCTGCACCCCATCTTTCACCACAACAGTCACCACAGATTCCTCCACATGGGGTTCTTCTTCTGGTTGCTGCTCTTTCCATCTGGAAACATCACAGTTAAGGGATTTACTTTTTGCCCTCAAACTTGCCGTCATGCGTCATACAACCCTAGTTCTAATTTCTGAATACATTTGGTTACCCTCACCTTTTTGAGCAAGTGGACAGACAGTTTCCCATGAATAATGGGCTACTCTGCCCGCACTTTCTCGTTGCATCGGATCGTTTTCTCAGTTAGAATCACACTTCACTGCGATTACATCGACGACACTGACGCTATTTCATAACTTTAGAAAAATCACAACCGTCCAAGAATCCTGACAACCTCCCAACTTTCCCAGCTCTTTTTTTTACACATACACCTACTAGTCAGAAGTTTTTGGTGCGGTTTTCTATATGGGAAAAGCGATTTATGTGAAATAGATTTCAGGGAGGAAAGCAGGCAGATTATTGGCAGGGTAGTTGGTGTTGTTTTTCTTCTTGTAAATAATATAATGCCGTCATATGGACAGGTTGGTCTTGTTTTTTCAGAGAACATATGCGCGATGAGTTGGTTTGGTAGATGTTTTTGACCGAAGCCGAAGACGAAGTGGCCGAAGCCGAATATGAGTGGGCCGAAGCCAGTTCAGTTGTGGGCCGAAGCCAATACATCCATGTCGGAAGCGGAAAATCTTTCCGTTCCGCCGGGATTCGAACCCGGACCTCTAGGACACAAAGCGGACCCCTTGACCACTCGGCCACTGAGAGGCACTGGTTGGTCTTGTATTCTGGTCATACTCATAGTATAGAGAAGAGAACGGAAGAAAGAAGAAATAACCGAAATTCTCCCACTTCGCTGACCGCTGAACGAGACGGTGTGCAATGTTTTTTAAATGGAAACTCTCCCCCACCCAACTGCTTAGATTGCTGCTGTTTATTCAGCAGCTATTCATTCATGCCGAAAATAAAGAATTAGAGCTTGGCATCACAATAGTCCCGCCCTCGAACGGGAACAGATCCAAGGGAAAGGGGGGATTTGGATGAATTTTAAATGTATTATTATTAGGTTGGGAGGAATAGAGCCGTGACGGGGATCGATCTGAATATCGGAGAGGGATGCGAGCCCCGACCTACTTACTCCCAGAGCGTTCTCCTATCCTTCTTTCGTTTTCAGATGGAATTTGACACGCAGGCATTTCAATAATCAACTGTTAATGAAAAAATTCCGAAGACGGTATAGAGTACAATATTTTAAAAGGACGACTCAGAAACCGCTCAAGATTTTGCATCCTACAGCTTCGGCTCAGAAGGTGGTAAGAAGTCAGTAACCCTTCTTGCCATGGGACACCATTTTGCATTTGAACGAAAAGGTAGTAAGTTCAGAAATTGGGGTTGAGTTCCCAATCTTGAATCTCATCTCAGTGAACTGTTAATAGGTAAATAGGAGGCGGTAGGTCGGCTCCACTTACCGCCGACAGGCAAATGGTTGTTATCGGCATCGGCACGCCACCGCCCACTCCCATACAGTGCACGCAAATTCCTTCATTTTATTACAACAGGTGCCCACAACACTTCTACGGATCAGTGAACCCTTCGGATAAATATTTTGGGTTCCAAAGTTTTTTTTTTTTTAAATTAATTTTTTAACCGCGCTAATGTCTATTGGACCACACGCACGGGTAGTTGGCGTATTTCGCCTAATGTAGTCCCTTACATTTCAGCCTCGTAATGTATGTAAGGATACCTTACGAGGGCCAACCTAATGGTTCCAAAGTTATACGACATAAAAACTGCCGAAGCTGAAGCTGAGTGCTGTTATTTTACTGACGGTACTCAAAGCACTGCTAGCGCCTGATGTTGAACTAAACTATCACCAGGGAAACTAACAAATGCAAAGTTGGTGATAATTCAGTTAAACATTAGTCAACACTTTGAGAACAGTAAGAGAGCCACTCATCATGGACTGTGCACTTAATGGCACTTGCCAGGCTCAAGTAGAACTGGCCCAACATCGGTCAACGTCAATTAGTGAACAAGTTGGTGCCGGAGGGTCCTTAAAGTGGAGGTCATCAGACTTCCCCAGCGGTCAGCACTTAAAGTCAAAAAGTAACTGGAAGATATATTCAGCAGTGACAACTGAAATTTTTTTCATGTTGGAGAGGGAAGTGAAAATACCACAGCTCCACATTTAGGGTGCGTCCCACCATACTCGGTTAACGTTTAATTTCCAGTTAAATTCAAATTATCGCACGGTGAAAGCCAAATTTAACTGGAGTTTAACCGTTAACCGAGTATGGTGGGAGGCACCCTCAGTCTGGCGTCCTGTACATAAGCCACTGAGTGGAGTTAGAACTTAGAACCCGATGGATTTCCAACAGGTGGGACCGACACAGCTACATGGAATCCGATGTGTCGTCACCGCCTAACCGAGTTACCCATCGAAAGTGATACATCTTCATTTCTCAACAGGTGTTACCGACTTTCGTCAACACGTCTCCAGTCAAATGATCAAATTAATTTTTAGGACATGATGAAGGTACCTAGGTAAATAATAGGGGGATAATAAAGTAACCAAATACTTTACAGTATAAATTAATAAAGTATAGAAAAGTACCTCATTTTCAAATAGAGCTATGGCATTCTCAGGAGATAGAAATGGAAAGTAATCGCCGGTTTCACAGCGTTTCCATGTCCTTATAAGTAGCCCCTAACCTACCTCAACAGTTTTTCAGTGCCGTCCAGCTTCAGCCCAAAAATCAACTACACTCGTACCTAGCTATTATTTCTACGGCTTGCAATAAAAACCTTGCAGAAGGTACAAATTACTAAGGTTCATACCTGGACTGATTTTTTAAACCTAAAGATTACTCAAATCTTTCACTTTTGAGTGAACCCGGAGAGACATCTACTGTTTTTCGCATTTTTAGAAAAAAAAAATTGTTCCAGCTTTACTAACAAAAGCAGATAGGTACCTACAGGTATGATTTATTTTTTGGGTCAAGTCAGTATCAACTGTCTTACGACAAGAGGTGCAATAAAACTACCAACTAAGAGATGATCTGAAAATAACTCCTCTAGTAATTTAGAGGAGTGAGGGTGAGGGTAGTTAGGTACATTTGAGAGCACAAGCACCCCGCGCCCCGGCCACAGTGAGACTGGCTTCGATCGGAGGCCTCCCCTATATTCACGTCGGCTCGCCCCCACACGCCCCCGCACCTCATACAGGGGCAATGGGGCATCATCTAATCAAATACTCATCTCAAAAGAATCAGATGCACTTATTGTAAGTGGGTTTTCGGTTTTGCCCAGGATGACGTCTCCCCTTCTCACCTGCATCAGGTACCTTCATACGGTACCAGCTAATTTGTCGATTAAACAATCTTTAAACAAGTGGTAGGTACTTAGCAGTCTCGCAGTTAAACTCCGTCTCAAACAGACTGCATAGATAAGTTTGACATAAATAAATAATAATTATAAAATTAAAATCACGTGGAAAGTTACACCGTACTTACACTTTTTTCCTCTTCTTGAGGCGCAATTTGTACTTTTGTGCACGCATATTCAGTATCATCCACTTCTTTCGCCAGTCCTGTATCTGCAATTGTTTCTCCGTAATCTGCTCCTTTAGGGTCGCAATCTGAAACAATGTAACTGCAGGCATGAGGAACGACGACGGAGGTCTGAGGTTCACAGCATGGCTCTGATGAAGTTTTCAAAACCATTGGCGTCAAATAAAAAAATAAAAATAAAAATAAAAAAAATAAAACGACGAACACAATTATTATTTTTTTTTTAATCTTTATCCCCAGCGAACTTTCACCTTCTGTAGGTTCGTTTACAAGAATTAATTATTTAACTATAAGAACAGAGGATCGTAGAATCCACCCCTAAAAAAAATATCAAATTATTATAGTTAGCTTTCAGCAGTAAAAGAAAGAAGAAAAAGTAAAAATTAGAACAAAGGTTTTAATATCCAGCTGTTATTTCCTACTTGCGTGCCGAGTGAGGTCGCTTACTTTGCAAACAAAAGGCAATTGGAAGCTTTTACGTTATGCCATAAAACGGATCATACGGAGAGAGAGCTTATCCCAGAGGATTTGATTCCAAGTTCCACACGCACTCAATTCACAAACATGCAAAGGGTAGGTAATTACTTACTTCACTTGGATGAAATATGGGGTTAGTTTGTCCCCACAGACCAGCCTGTGACAGGTGGACGGAAGTAACATCGAGAAATTTATAGTAATTTGATTGATGTTAATCGATAGCCTAGTGGACAAAATGGTCGACTTTTGAGGAGCAAAGAGAGCCGGGTCACACCGGTTCGATCCCGATCCAACCAAAAAGTTTTTCTGCTCGGCATTCACCTCTGATATGTTCAGCATGTCAAGTGAAATGTATATCGAGGCTGTGGTGGTTCGGAACCCACCTAAAACTGTAGGTCCCCATCGTTTACTCGATGGCTGGGGAGCTGGTATTTGGTAGTGCTGTCAGCTGAGCACAATGGATAGTTCTTGAAAACGGTCTAGTTGCTGGGCTTGTCCCCCCAACCCTCAGCTATTATTATTATTATGCGATTCCACTGGAGGCCTACGTTACGTTAGGGAATCATATTTTCAGGGCGATCTATTCTATTTTAAGACAATAAACAAAATAAAATAAAATAGGTCACCTGGTAGTGACTGAGCGGTCTCATATGCCTCGTATCCGGACAGGACACATTTTTTCATATTAGGCAAATCTTTGTTGTTTAGTATCTGAGATTTGTAACGAAAACAACAAGACAATTTTTGAATCGTCGGAACCATTTTAAGACAGACTTACATCGGACACGAGAAGTTCAGTCCCAAGGCTCTGCTGAGACTGGAGAGAATCATGAGCGGAACCCTCAGCAAAATCCAATTGCCGAGTGGCAGTGGAGGACACTGGAGAAGTCTCCGCCACCTGGAGCAAGTCAACGAAAAATTAAACAATCTCAGCGATACAGCTTACTAAAAACCATAAGTTAATTTTAACGGCTGAAAATGACTTCGTTAGGGGGGCGTGCACCTCGAGAAATATAAAATGTTTTTATAGAAGCATTCCTTAAGGCTGAATATACATTCGCTATTCTTTTATGTTCCGATTTCAAACTTTGTGAGAAAACTATTGGATATTTAAATATTCTGAAATATAATATGTCTTCTTAAGGGCCACCATACATTCTCGACGAACTCCGCCAAAACCACTGTGCGAAAGTAAATATTCGACAAAACTAATGTTTACATTTTAGTACCACCGGAGACTGGTAATTGCAATATCGTATCGGTTGTGTCTACTCTAAAAGCTAAACATAGTGTGCTATTTGAACGCGAAACGAACGAGTGAAAGTAGGACACTATGTTTAGCTTTTACAGGAGAAAAAGTAGAGAAATGGTGTTGCAATTACGAACTTCCGTAAGTGAAATAAAAATTGTCAACATGTAACATGGCGGCGGTAAATATTACAAACATTTATCAAGCTTTTCTACTAAATGTGACGATAAAATCATACTGTTTTAATCCGAAACGTTACAAAAAAATATTTCGCGTGAGGTAGTGTTGTGTTTTCGCGATCTGTCAAAAAAACATGTGGACTGGTAGTTGACTGTTTAAAATCGCTCCTGTGGGCTTATTACTCCATTTCATGCAAAAATACAACACTACCTCACGACAAAGAGTCTCAGGTTTACATCCCCCTATAAACACTTTTCACTCGCCCTGTAACTTCGGAGTAGGGCTTGAAGTACGTAGCATTGCGAACCAAATGGGTGTATTTCCCCTTAACGTCAATACTCAATAGGCTATGTTGTGATTTCACTATCGGTTAATTTTGGACAATTTTTTGTATGACAAAAATCACTCGATCGTAAAATCACAACATAGCCTCATGAAAAATAGCAAATGTAGGTATGGTGCATGGCCCTTAAGGTGAGAAAGTAAAGGTCGTTGCTGAAAATTGGAGTGAAGATTTACCACGTTGCAAGCGGACATCTCAGCGAACAGATTGTTAGGTGTACTCAGAAGTTGTTCGAGCCTCTCTCGGGCGGCTGCCTCTCTCTCCTCCCGCATGTCATTAACAATTTGACGCAGCATCTGAAAATTAAAGAAGGATGGATATAGGTACTTGTGAAAAGCTTATACTTTGATACATTTTCATTTCTTTGAAGATCAAACAGTATTATTCCCCAGCTAGGTTAAGCAAAAGGCATATAAGGGCTCGCAAGTTCCAATGTTGGAACTTTTTGTCACATATCAAAAACAGTAAGTATAACACTACCATCATACGAGTTTCTAAGGGCCTTGAAGTTGACGTCCAAACTTAAAATAGCGAAGACGAGCTAAGACTCTGCATCTTATCAATTTTTTATCTCATGCCGTGACGCAATGGCATGCAATGTGCCGGCAAGGATAACGAGACTCGATCTAGTCGCCCGGTGTCCTCCAACCAAGTCGCTCATTCGCAATGGCAGCTACCGTACCGAAGGTAACCATCAGCAACGGTCTCAAAATCCCAGCTCTGGGTTTGGGAACGTGGAAATCGAAACCAGGTGAGGTCACCGCCGCGGTGAAAGCTGCCATCGACATCGGCTACCGTCACTTCGACTGCGCCCACGTCTATGGAAACGAAAAAGAAGTCGGAGTCGCCATCAAGGACAAAATCGCCGAAGGAGTTGTGAAGAGAGACGACCTCTGGATCACAAGCAAGCTGTGGAACGTATTCCACAGCCCCGAAAAAGTTGAACCAGCACTGAAAACCACTTTGAGTAACCTTGGATTGGAGTACCTGGATCTCTACCTTATTCACTGGCCCATGGGATTCAAAGAAGGCGGTGATCTTTTCCCTCTCAATGAAGCAGGGGACAAAATCCTCTACAGCGATGTGGACTACGTTGATACGTGGAAGGCCATGGAAGAAGTTGTTAAGAAAGGTTTGACCAAATCTATCGGCCTGTCCAACTTCAACACGGTTCAAACTGAAAGAGTGCTCAAGATTGCAAGCATCAAGCCGGTGACGAATCAGGTGGAATGCCACCCGTACCTGAACCAGAAGAAGCTGGCGGCGTGGAGCAAGGAGCGCGGCATCCTCCTCACTGCTTACAGTCCCCTGGGCTCCCCAGACCGCCCGTGGGCCAAACCTGATGACCCCCAGCTTCTCCAGGACCCTGAACTTCTGGCCATTGCCAAGCGACTGGGGAAGAGTCCCGCTCAGGTGTGTTTTGTACCTTTATTCTCTGCTATTTATGTATTTCTCCAGGTAAGTATATCAACCAACTGAAAAGTAATATACAAGATCTCAACGACAAGAAGTCAACGACTCAGTCAATTAGTTGGTAAGGAGTATGCGCTCCTCAGATCACCAAAAATTACAAGTAACTTTAAAGTAGTAGTGTATATGTTCAACAGTGAAGATGTAGGTATATAAAAGGTAAAAATGTTCAATTTTTGTTTTGTTTATATTTGTTAAAAAGGCGTTCTCTGAGTCCTTAAGAGTGGGGTCACCATATCACTGCATGAATGTAGAGCGAGAGTAGATAAGAAACCTCAAACTTCCATTACTAATTTGATGAAAACTTTCCTTTCTTCATCCAAATCACCCACTACTTACAAAAGGTTTCTAAAATAGGTCAATGGTTTTTGTCGCAGGTTGTTCTCCGCTACCAAATCCAGCTTGGCAACATCCCCATCCCAAAGTCTGTAACGCCCGCGAGAATTCTGGAGAACTTCCAAGTTTTCGATTTCGAGCTGAGCGCTGCAGACCTAAAGGTTCTAGATGGATTCGACCGCAATGGCCGCGTGTGTTTCGACAAGCGGCTCCCCGATCACCCTCACTACCCCTTCCACATCCCCTACTAAAACATCACTCGAGCGAGGCTTGTAACCTGAAGTTATGCAATTAATAATTCAGTTTTATATTGAACCCCAACGCGACAGTTCTCCATGCAGAAAAACTGTAATAAAAAGGAAGAAAAATCTATTAAAACCAACTTTGTAGATACCTTATCATTTATTCCTTGTCAGTAAACGCCTCTTCTAATTTATAAGCACCAAGGATTAGTAGTAAAGATTCTACAAATATCAAATGAAGGTAGCCTCACGTCAGGGTTTCTGAACCCCGAAAATTAGGGCAAATATTGGTTCCCACCTTACGCCGAACAATCGCAAGAAATACCTGACAACCGCGAACACATCTCACAGCATCACGAGTTGAAGCACACTACATAAATACCCAATGATATAGGCAGGTAGTGGTATAAGCAGGCCCTGAGGAAAATAAAAACTTTTTCGAAAAACGCCCTGCAGAAGATTGTGATTATTACCTTCCCTAACCACAAGATGTTTTATACGAGTATGCAGATAGAGAACTAGAAATACCATTCCATAGATGAGAAAGTCAAAGGTAAAATAAATAGAACAATAGTCTGCGAAATGAGAGAGACCTTCGTGACGAAAGATAGGAACAATGGATTCGATGGATGAAGCAAAATAAACGGCCGGCGA
Source organism: Mesopsocus fuscifrons (assembly GCA_950004255.1). Classification (NCBI taxonomy): domain Eukaryota; kingdom Metazoa; phylum Arthropoda; class Insecta; order Psocodea; family Mesopsocidae; genus Mesopsocus; species Mesopsocus fuscifrons. The sequence continues at coordinate 7,020,739 of OX465380.1, forward strand.
TGTCACGAAAAGGTCACGGGCTCTACTCAAAAGCGCCTTTTTGGAGGCCCAATGGGACACCTACTGACAGTCCGTTCAATTTGGAGAAAGGTCAGTGCAGCAGCTCTACCGTTCCCCACCAAAAAATGAGACGTACCTCCGTAGGTAAGCAAAACCAAAGAAGTTAACGCTAGGTACACGAATTCACTTTGGCACTGAAAATAATTTTTGAGCTCATCAAAGGGGTTAAAGTAAAATTATTGGTTTTTAACAAGGGTAAAGTTAAAATCAGGGATAATCTCAGAAATATTACAGTGCACGAAGGGTAGCCAGTTTTGGTTTCGGTTCAGCAAAGGGCGCAAGCTCGAATCAGCCTGAACTGAATCATGCATGACTCCGACAGAACAAATGCAAATTAATGCATGATTTCGATCGAACGTAATCAAACTAATTTATGATGTTACCATGAAAAAATGTGGTAGAGGTGTCAAAGTTTATTTTCTCCCACCGTACATAGTTAAGTAATCTAAAAGATCGAGGAAGATTGGAGAATAGTACTGTCACTACAACATGGAGAAACAACACACCCATTTTCTCGGTGGCTCATACGTGTAGCTGAGAGTGTGATGTAATTTGTGGTATATATTTTCTATGGCTTGCTTCCTGGTGAGGCGAAAAAAGTAAAATTTGAACTTTATCATGTGAGGTGTGAGACCCGAACCCAAATGACAGAGGGTATCAGAGGAGATGAAAGTGCGAATCTGTCACCGCGCCCGTTGCAAAATCAATAAAGGCGAGGCAGATACGACATGGCGCCAGATATCTGTGAATGACAAGTTAGGAGGACTCTTATGTAACACCACACTAACAACCACAAACAATGTGGCAGTTTATTGCACCATCCGTGCAAATCATCCAAAAACATAGAAAATGATGCTAGATACCTAATGTACTCTCATAAAAAATATCAAGAGAATCGTTGAAGCGTCGGACGGTGGAAAAAACGTGGCTCTTCAGGCTTCTTTATGCATGGGTGGGGGCATACATATAATATATACAACCTTAAGTTGTAAAAATATATATAACCTGATTTATTCTTTCTCCGATAATACCCACCTAAGAGGTACACAATATGGATCCATCCAGTGCCTCTTTTATTTTATTTATCATAGATATATCTGTAGAACAGTAGGAAAATTCGGCGAACAGATTAGTCACGAAATGCAGACAAACATAGAAGCTACGCGCGAAGAGAAAATTACTCGAAAAATAGTAATTCTCGGATCTATCCTGAGTGCGGTGCTGGCACCATTTCTGCCTTGGTGACATTCCTGGGCGCCACGGGGCTAATGCCAAAAATTTAGCCCTCCCCCGTTTACCCTCACCGCTCACTTGTGCGGGTACTCTCCTGGGTATTGCCCATTAAAAAAAATAATAATTCACTTAAATGTCTGACTTTTCCTTTGATTCCAATTGGGACGAGTCATCTGACTCAAACAGAGAGGTAGGTACTCACCTCTTTTTCGCTGCGATTTTCTTCAGCGTAGTCCTTGACATCCTGTAACTGACGCTCCAGCACCTGGTTTTTCGACTTCAGCAATGATAACTCTTCTTTGTAGTCAACTTCGTTCTTCATAGCCTCCATCCGGAGCAGCTCAAATTGCAAATTTTCCCTCTCTAAACTGTCAATTTTTTCTTCCAGTTGCGACATTTCTAATTCTAAATGTTTCACATACTGCTTCTGTTGGTGTAGCTCCAGCTTGATGTTGCCAAACCGATGAAGTTTTTCTTCTGCCTGCTCCAAAGTACCGAGAATGTCAGATTCACGGCTTTTCATTTTTTCCATTTCTTGGTTAACTCTGCGGAAAAATCGACAAAGTAAGCCACAAACACAAAACAAAACTACTCAGGAGACAACTAGAAATTAATGGAGCTATAGCGTAAAGAGGCACTGTGACCAAAATTTGCTTGATAAATACCTAAATGACTTTAAATAAGTCACCAGTCTAAAACACAGTGACAGTGAACTAGAGAAGACTTCGCTGTCAGTGTCAGATATACCATTAGGTACTGTCTTACTTCCTTTTGGGATGCTCTGCCAAACAGACAACTAGCAAGCTTCGAGAGAAAAGAAAGTACCTAATTGGTCTGCTCCTGTACCGTTCCGTTAAGGCATTTGCCTTAGGTAGGTAGGTAGGTAGGTAGGTACATCGACAATCTTTATTGACGAAGGCTAGCGTTGTAACTTACTGGCAGTACGTACGCGCCCCTACCTTTTGTATGCTTGTTCTTTATCGGTTAACTCCCTCTGCAAGTTGTGGCACACTTCTTCGTTTTGGCTCCACTCATTCCTCAACACATCGTACTGCAGTCTCAGATTACCGAGTTCGAACTTGCACTGCTTAAAATCCTCCTCTAAAAACACAAAACTAAACATGATATGAAAATTTTACATTATTTACTGCTCTAATTACATGATAATTCAATTTACAGGCAAAAATATAGAAATTACAAACCCATGTTTATTTAATTTGTGCCGTTTGTGAGAAAACAAATACCAACCTTTTGTATTGGTTGTGGATTTGAGGGCCCTAAAAAAAATCCCTTTCCTGTATATAAAATTATAGTTTACAAATATTTATTTTATTTATTTTTTAATAACTTATTAATAAAATTATTTTTAGCCTAAATTTTACAGTTTGAGTTCGATAAAGAAATTCTCTTGTCTGTGGTCTTTAGAGGGCCCTGAAAATACATCTTCAGCACGGCCATTTTTCGCTTTATATTGAAGTGTAAATCATTGTGCGAGAAAATAATTTTCCAGACAAGCTGAATATTTATTGGTCACCATTATTTGGCTTTTGAGCAAATTGGCTGCTCACTCGGCAGTACTATCCGATGTCTAGTGCTGGACAGTTGCATAGCCCTGTTGAACCGCCGTCAAAAAAGAGGAAAGTAGCAGGCGTCGACTCGACTGTAGGAATTCTCGACATGGCGCAGAATGGTGCAAGCAATGGAAAAGAGGGCGAAATTGACGAGGGACTTTATTCCCGTCAGCTTTACGTCTTGGGCCATGATGCTATGCGTCGTATGGCGAAATCTGACGTACTTATATCTGGACTACGAGGGCTTGGCGTCGAAGTCGCGAAAAATGTTATTCTCGGTGGTGTAAAGTCAGTGACATTGCACGATGAGTCAGACGTGGTCATTTCTGATCTGTCTTCTCAGTTTTACTTGACGGAGGCTAATATTGGGAAGAATAGAGCTGAAGCTTCGCGGGATGCCCTCGCTGAACTCAACAGTTATGTCCCCGTCAAATCTTACACGGGCTCACTCACTGAAGAATTCATCAAGCAGTTCCGTGTTGTGGTTCTCACAAACAACAGCCTTGAGGAGCAGCTTCGCGTGTCTGAAATCACCCATGCCAATGATATTGCCCTAGTTTTAGCCGATACGAAGGGGTTGTATGCTCAGGTGTTTTGTGATTTTGGCCCCGAGTTTTCTGTTGTTGATACAACGGGGGAAAATCCCATCTCAGCGATGATAGCTAACATATCGCGAGATGCCGATGGAGTGGTGACATGTCTTGATGATAACAGACATGGGTTTGAAGACGGAGATTACGTCACCTTTTCGGAGATTCAAGGCATGACCGAACTGAACGACTGCAGTCATATCAAAATCAAGGTGTTGGGTCCATATACCTTTAGTATTGGTGACACATCGCAGTACTCCGAGTACGTCAGAGGCGGTGTGGTCACTCAAGTGAAAATGCCCAAAACTCTGAAGTTCAAACCCTTGAAAGAATCTCTGGAAAGCCCGGAATTCCTTATCACTGACTTCGCTAAATGGGACAACCCTTCGCAGCTGCACGTAGCTTTTCAAGCTTTGCACAAGTTCCAGACAACTAATGGACGACTCCCGAAACCATGGAACAAGGCAGACGCTGAAGAATTGGTGTCTATCGCAAAAACTATAAAAACGGACGTCGAGTTGAACCCCACTACGTTAGAATGGTTCTCGTATGTGGCAGCAGGCGATCTGTGTCCGATGAATGCTGCTATTGGAGGAATCGTGGCGCAAGAAGTAATGAAGGCTTGCAGTGGAAAGTTCCATCCCATTTATCAGTGGCTGTACTTTGATGCTGTGGAATGTCATCCAGCTCGCGTGGCTCCCCTGTCGGAGGCAGAAGTTGAACCCACCGGCTCTCGTTATGACGCTCAGGTAGACACTTGACAATTTTTATAAGCTCCAGCTCATTCGTACTTAAGTCTCAGTAGAGAGCTTTAGTTAGGTTTTCACAGGACGATGAAGATGAGGTAGTCAGAGCTGAGGAGAAAAATCTCCGCAAACTGGCAATCACCAAGCATCCCCTTGATTGACACTTTTGATGTTTCCGATCCCTATCCAACCCACAAGTTAATGTGCCACTTTAATAGAATTAAAGGTACCTCTATTATTAACTAGTGCTCACTAACACTTAACTATCTGCACCAGAACTTGAGGGGCACAGAAAGAGACTACCCTTAGCTTAACAAAAAGCTGATGTTCTGACACAGGCACCAAGTGGGGCTCTAATCTCTTTTATACTTTTCAGATCGCTGTTTTCGGACGGACCTTCCAACAAGTGCTAGGAAAACTCCGGTACTTCGTGGTTGGTGCCGGTGCCATCGGTTGCGAACTTTTGAAAAATTTTGCCATGATGGGGCTTGGAAGCGCTGGTGGAGAAATCATTGTGACAGATATGGATCTGATTGAAAAATCCAACCTTAATCGTCAGTTCTTATTCCGTCCCCACGACGTTCAGCGGTCCAAGGCGGCCGTAGCGGCCAGAGTCATAAAGACGATGAACAGTGACGTCAACGTTAAGGCACATGAAAACCGTGTCGGCGTTGAAACGGAGAAGATTTACGATGATGCGTTCTTTGAGCGACTGGATGGCGTGGCGAATGCCTTGGATAACGTGGAGGCCCGCGTCTACATGGACCGCCGCTGTGTGTTCTACAGGAAACCACTTCTGGAGTCGGGCACGTTGGGTACCAAGGGTAACACACAGGTTAGTCAATTAGTATAGGAGCGTTCGGAGGGTGTTCTGACCTTCAGCGATCAATATATTTCAGGCAGTTGCAGTATAAACGATGATTATGAAAGACAACTAAAACTAGAACATTTTAAAAGACAAGTGGCATGTACGAGTCAAGTAGTTTCAAGTGTTAAAAGACGTGTTACTCGTATACCATATTTACAGTTCTTACTATGTCTCATTTAGGTGGTTGTGCCGTTCCTCACCGAGTCGTACAGCTCATCTCACGACCCCCCTGAGAAGTCAATCCCCATCTGCACTCTGAAGAATTTCCCTAACGCCATAGAGCACACGCTTCAATGGGCCCGGGACAGTTTCGAGGGCTTGTTCCGGCAACTGCCTGAGAATGCAGCTCAGTACTTACTGGATCCCTCATTTATGGACCGCACTCTGAAGCTTCAGGTATCTACTGCAATTTTGGACTATCCAAGTACCGTTGCACGGTCTCAGATGTCTTTCGGATGCGAATTCCTTGATAGTTGTTTAGTTCAAATGTGATCAGGAAATGTTCGAACTGAAGTGGAGAAACCCTACATCAAGGGGATTTTAATCTCATTTGTGGGAATAGTTATGAGGATTCAAGGGATAGTCTTATAGGTTAACGCTAATATTCGTACCCTTACTCGCATTATAGAGGTCTGTACATAGACATTTGGGTCCCAATGGGGTTTTAGGGTGGAGAATCATGGAGCGGCGCGGCGGTCTCGGGCCAGTTGTTCCAATGCATGGTAGGTTGGCGCACTATATTTGAGAACGAATAAATATCCAGCAGAAAATGGACATGCTCATCTGAATAGAAGGATTGGAAATGGAAGGATTCAGAACCCTAAAAATTGGACATACGTCTTTCGGAGGGGTTGTCATTTATCAGGAAAAAAGTATTAGTTACTTGTTACTTGCCATACTATGTTAATCGTTTCGTATTCATAGGGTGTTCAACCTCTGGAAGTGCTGGAGTCAATTCTGCAGAGTTTGGTGAAGGATCGACCGATGACTTTCGAAGACTGCGTAGAGAAGATGCGGCTTCATTGGCAAGATCAGTTCAACAGTCAGATCCGACAGTTGCTGTTCAATTTCCCTCCGGGTCAGCTGACATCGACTGGACAGCCGTTTTGGTCTGGGCCCAAGCGGTGCCCGGTCCCTCTCGAGTTCTCCGTGGACGACCCACTTCATGTCGACTACATTTACGCTGGCGCGAATCTCTTGGCTGAGGTAATTCAACTTTTTGCTGGTACCAGGTAATTTTCCCGTGTAAGAAGTATTGTTGGGAAATACTGTGATAGTGTGATCTTTTTCATCTTTAGTTCCCATGCTTGGCAATAAAATTCTTACATGTTCAGACACATACTGTGGCAGCGGCCTCACGGATTAATTTGGTTGTATAGGTGATATGCATTCATTGATCCTCGTTGTTATGGACTATGACACTAGATTTTGATTCCGGACCCTTTTACTTTTCCAGGTGTACGGGATCCCCCAGGTGCGAGACCGTGACGCAGTGATTGAGATGGTGGCGAAGGTGAAAGTGCCGGAATTCACTCCGCGCTCTGGCGTCAGAATTGCTGAGAATGACGCTCAGCTCGCGGCCAATGGAAATGAACTGGATGTCGACCGTTTGGGTCAGCTTCAGAAAGAAATTCCCCCTCGCGAGAATTATCCAGGTATAATGTTCGGAATAATATTTGAAACCCATAAACATCATGGAATGAAGAAAATTTAACAGTGTAGCATTGCGCAAGACAGCCATGTTACTGAAAGTAACAAAACCTTCTTTGCTCATGTTATATCTTGCTGATGATAACTTATGAAGAAAAAATGTGGCCCTCGTGGCTGTGTAAAAGTCTACGTTATAGCCATGTGGAGTCTCCGGAGCTGTCTGCACATTTCTCTGATTCATTTGCCATGTGATATTTTGTGTGAATTTACCTAATGCAAGTATTTTCCATTTTCATCAATTCTGTTGTTCCTTGCAGGACTTGTGATTACACCTCTAGACTTCGAAAAGGACGACGACACAAACTTCCATATGGATTTCATTGTGGCGTCCTCCAACTTGCGCGCTGCTAACTATAGCATCCCACCAGCCGATCGTCTCAAGAGCAAATTGATAGCCGGGAAAATCATCCCAGCCATTGCGACTACCACGTCAGTGGTGGCCGGTCTTGTTAGCATCGAACTCATCAAGCTTGCTCAGGGGGTCAGGGACATTACTCTCTTCAAAAATGGATTCGTCAACTTGGCTCTACCTTTCTTTGCCTTCTCGGAGCCCATTGCTGCGCCCAAGCTCAAGTACTACGACACCGAATGGACCATCTGGGACCGCTTTGAGGTTTGCATTCATTTTCGAATTCAGAGATTTCTATTTGTGGAGTGGGTTCTTGGGTTCTCCTGTGGGAGCGGCCCGTGACACTGCTTGGTGTAAGATTTATGCCCTAAACTGCGGTTTCTGTTTAAATGATGCCCAGATAAGCCAATGCCTCTGGAGTTATTCGGCCGGAGATGCCGCTGTCCTCTATAAATTTTTCGAACCGTACTGAGGGTCTTGTATAGGAAGTATATCAAAACAGCAATTATGTTGTGACCGTTTTTGCATTTTTTGCTACTTTCCTAGGAACCTGTTAAATGAACATGATGATGAAATTAGATTAAGAAAATTCCACAGGGCAAGTTTTGGATGAAGGGTTGAATTTTTCATCATCAGGGCCAGAGTAAACTTTTCTTACTATTTTTAAAATGCTCCCAACAGGTTGAAGGAGAGCTAACGCTGCAGCAGTTCCTGGACTACTTCAAAGACGAACACGGGCTGGAGATCACAATGCTGTCACAAGGCGTGTGTATGCTGTACTCCTTCTTCATGGGCCCCGCCAAGGTACAGGAGAGGATGCCCCTGCCCATGTCCGAAGTCGTCAAAAAGGTTTCGAGGAAGAAGCTCGAGCCTCACGTGAAAGCTCTCGTCTTTGAACTTTGCTGCAATGACCGTGACGGGGAAGACGTGGAGGTTCCCTACGTTCGCTATACTCTACCCAACTAAACCCCACACTTTTTTGTTCTATGTTTTTCCACTTTTTAATTCATAGTTCAGAACAGTTATGGATGTGAAGTTATTTCAGCGTGACCACGCAACGTCCTTGATAGTACGCATTAAATTATAAAAAAAATTTCATTTTTAGTTTATAAGGGAACGATTTCATCCCATGAAATTTCCCTAGGAAAAGCTGAAAGTAACTTAAACTTAGTGACCTCGTTAAATTCACCCTATCACGTCCCTGTTCTGTTATTGAACCATTTATATGAATACTAAGGATGTCAGGGGCAGGAGGAGGTTTGTGCAAAGTGTTACGTAATATGAAGGGTAAAACAGTGCAGACTGCTCTTTTTCAAACTCAGTCTTGAGTGAAGATTCTGGCCCCTTCAGGAAGCATTACTTCGGTGAAGTCGAATGTTTCGGAGGGCTTTTCGAAGGCAGCTGAATAACCACCCGAGTTTTCCTTCATATTTTTAACGCTTTACTGGAAACGATTTAACCGCTCGTATGCCGCGCTAGGCATTCTTTGTACATCACAGCACCTACTGCATTTTGTGTTTCACCTAGCCGAATTTATATGTTCATGTTTTGTATTCTTTTTGGGAAATAAAATTAGTTTTCTTTGCATCCCTACTTAAGTTATTAATTTAATTTTTTATAGTTAGCGAGCATTTGTGTCTAACAGATGGGTTGTAACATGCTTTGGCCGCCTTACTCAAACTTTCAAACACAGTTTATTATCTGCAAGTGATCTCCGATTTTGTTAACTCGCTTTCATGATATCACCGCAAGTGTGCAGTGGAGTGTATCAGCCTAAATCACGAGACGATATTTTACTTAATAATTTATATTGATAATCTGGTGTGACCACAAAAAACACTGCTCTAACCTGGTTTTTGTATGGATTTAGAATTAGGTACATAATTTGCAATACGAATGTAGTTACGAATCGATTCGTGCTTGAGTGTAGGAAAATGAATATTATTACACCTATATTTTGAGGATGGCATGACATTGCGAAGTTTTTATGTACTTAGGTACCTTTATCGCGTGGATGGAAAATCTTATTGACGTTTTCAGAATCACACTATTTTATTTGGTAACTTGATACGGTAACAAAAATGGTTTGGTAACTCGTAACTGCATAATACTGGACGCCAGTTCAGTCCATGAAGTAAGAACTGCGGGATTATTTTACGCGTCATCACCTATTCCTGCAAGAAAACAAGAATCATTTTATAATTGGATGTGGGGCAGGATTGCCTACCAACGCACATTAACTGTAGGTAGAAACTAGGGCAAGGCAATGATACGAACAAAAAAGCACATAGGTACTACCCGCATATCAGCTACAATGGACGGGATGAATCTGACTGAACAGTGAGTGACACAGACAGCCAACATTAATAATAGCGAGCCATGGACAAATCTACAATGCGAGGTTGTAAAAAAATAGAAAACAAGTATGGATGCGTATTGCAGTAGCTCTGAGTTAGAACAATGTAAGTACCCAGGAAGGACGAAGTGGAAAAAAAATGTATATCTAGTGACATTCTAAATTGCCAGAAATGTTGATAGTGAAACTTTCTGGGTGGACGTACTTTCATTTCTATCACCATTGTGATAATGACCACCGAGAAAGACCATAGAGCCCTTTCTAAAAAAAAACTCTTGACCGAATTTTTCCCACTATCACTCAATTTACAGATGAGGTAATCTAAGGGTTGCGTGGTTTGAATGTAAACAACGGACTCCTCCATGGCCATTCAAAGTACTTTATGGCTTGGAAGGCACATATTCTAATTGTTTGACGCGCATTTAGACACTACTTCACACTCGAGCGACGCAACCTCTATAGACCTGAAGCGTGGAGTCCGATGGGGTAAAAAAAACCTTCCATCTTCTAACAAAGAGAGCAAGACATAGTTTGGACGGTCCGTAGGTCCGGACCTTCAGACATGGACATGCCGAGCTACTACTGTTCCTCACCGGTACCATTGTCCAAGCAGCCCTCTTAGCGATGAATGGAAGGGAGTGGGGGACATTTGGAAGAGAAGTTTCACAGGTGTCATTCACCGTTCTTTATGATCATTTTTCACGTGTCTTTCTAATTTTTAGGTTGTGAATTCTGTTGCCTATTGGTTTTTAATACTGTCTGAAATTTAAATCTCCGTTGAAATCTCCAATGAAACGGAAATGTATTTAAAAGCTTTTAAGCGAGAAATTAAAAAATTAAAACTTGCGTAAAAAAAGGCCCCCCCCCCCCCCCAGCTTAGATGAACAGGGGTCTGATTATTTCGAAGCCTTTTTTTTTGGGCCTGTTCGGTTCTGACGTTCTGATTTTCTGACGTCAGTTCAGATTTATTTGTCGAAATCCAATCCAACAACTAAAGCGGGCTGTCATCTCTTAAGGACACCATACTTCCAAAAATACTGTCCTGATCTTGAGAGGAAGGAGAGGGATCAGCGGGGAGGGTGGTGGCGCGGGAAAAATGTTCACTAGCAGGGGGGGAAGGAAGGGAGGAGGGATCAGTCGCAGCTCGCCGCAGCACCCTACAAAACACCCCACCATGTCAAATCTTACTGTCCACTGACTACAAGAAAACAAGTTGGCAAAGGGATATTGCGAGGTACAGAAAAAGGAACATTTCTACTGAGCACTTATTTAGGTTAAGCAATACTGAGTTCCATGATTCAGTACCTACCCAACTAATTTCACTTCCCCATCAAACTGATTTCCTCTGGGTTTCATAACTCTATGGCTACTAAAACTTGTGAAATTCCAGCCGTCCCTGGATTATCTGCGATCGAGCGAGTATTAGTAATCAACTTACGGGGAAAATTCAGCTGATTTAACCTTCTCCATCTTTTTCTTGGGTTGTGAGTCTGAGCTGCCGCCAGAGTTGGATCTTCTGCTCGACATATCAGCCAAGTTTCCCATACTACAAAAAACGAGTAGGTATAAGTTTATTTTAGGGACTTTTATTAATGACTTCCAATTTGTTGGAAAGATTCCCTCAGTAACAAAATCCCAGCTTCCTCTATTTCCTAATTTTTTTTTTGAGATCTCCCTATTTTTTCCATAAAACCTTTGTGGGCAGTGGGAAAAAAGATATAATCGAAAAAATGAAAGGAGCCTGTGAAATTACAGAAGACACGTCTAAGCTAAATGTTGAGGCTTTCCAATCAAGGCAAGGGAAAGGAAAATCAGCCGCTCGTAATGCTCATTTCTCGGGTTGGCAGAAATGCACCATCAGCAAAAAACCCAACCTTGAGAAAAACGAAAAGACATACCTACCTCCTCCCAATCTGGCGCTTGTTGAGTTCCTTTTGGATTTTATCAGGGAGGCGAGACTCGACGCTATGGAAGCGGGACCCACTGGACGACAGGCTGGCCAGGCTGCCGTTGGCCCACGTCGCATCTAGATCTCCGTTTAGAGACGCATTCAACATCTCGGCTGAGAAGGTCGGCCGTGCGGGAATAATAGGGGACCGGCAACAAACCCTGGCAGAAGGAAACAAGTAAGCAACAATACCTTTATGTCCATCAAGAAGAGGGGGTAATTTCTCTGTGTTGAGCTTTTCCGGCTAAATTTTATGGGGAATATGACTCTTTTAACGTCAGCAAATAATACAAAACATCAGCATGAAGGAACAAATGAGGCTTTCTTTTTTCCTCAATGAAAGGACTGGTTATAAATCTTTCTGAATTTAGTATAACTAGATCTAAAAATAATTTTTTACACTCTGAAAATGTAAAATTTCTTACACATATCTGATAGGTGAACGTGTTTTCAATCCAAAACTACAACTGGCGTTAAAGCCGAAATGTTAACAGGTGGTTCAGAACAAATGTTTTCCCGACAGTTAAAACCAATTATATTCCAGCATCCATATTATTGTGGCTAACTAAGTAGGTATACAGTAAACAGATACATCAGTCTACTTACGAGTTGACGTCTTCCAGTTTCTTGAGTAGTCTCTCGTTTTCACGACACACGAGCTCCTGGTCGCGTACTAAGACATCCCGCGTGGAGAACAGCTCCGAATTTTCACGGCGTAGAGCGTCATTTTCAGTCATATAATGCCGTATAAGTTCGTACAACTCAGGACCCTCGAGCTCGGATAACTTGTCCAAGTCCACTTGTGGCGCCGGAGCTGCTGTAAGGGACCCTGAAAAATGTCAGAACGTTAGTTCACTTTTTCAAATTAACTGTACCGCGTTATCCTACCCCACTACGACCAAGAGGATCATCTACTTTGTGCCACCAAAATAAATTTTGGTGACACAACAGTTGGCTTTACCAACTTGTGAAAGCCACCGATGCATTATAATCATTTCAAACAAAAAAAAATTATTAGATGAAAATTTTTAACTCACCATTAGCGACAGAACCAACTCCCGTAGAGGTAGCAGCATCCGCAAGATGTAGCAATGTGCGGAGATGTTCGTTTTCACTTTGTAAAGCACCGACTTCACGCTTCAGGCTAACGATCAGAGCCTCTCGAGGGTCCTAAAAGAAACAAATTTATCACTTTCGGAATATGCTTCGATAAAGTCGTCTCAATAGATTTTAGTAACTAATAGCACTTGTGTTGAAGTTAAGTCACACCAATCAAAAAATGTCAAGAAATAGCATTGTATCTTCAGTCTCAATTTGGAATACGTACCATGACTACGATGGGTTTAGTGCGTATTTTCTTGGCACGAGCGGCATATCGCAACGTATTCACCGTCTCGCTGACGTTGGACTTTGCAGGGGAAATACACGCTATCTGCAATTCAGATGAATATTTACTTACAATACACAACTTTTTAACTTGTTCCACTTGAATGGAATGAATTAACCAGTTTCAGCAACTTTTGAAGATAGATAGGTACTTCTAGACGAATAAGTACCATTATTTAACAGACACATAAGTAACTATCGAGTAGTTAACTATTTTTGTGATACTCGATACCGCACTTGTAAGCACGGAGTAAATAAAAAATATCATTAAGCGAAATGAAACAGCTCACCATAAGTGTGACTCCATTGCCGGCTAGACTGTCGGCGAGCAGCTTTGTTAGTTTACTGTCCCGGTATGGAATATGGCCGCCCTTCTTTTTGCTGTCGCTCAGCGACGCAATGCAGTACCCTGTCAACAAAAGGAAGCTTTATAAAGATACCTTATACCTCTACGCTATAATCAATCTCTTGACCGTGGGAAACTACGCCTTTATCCAACCATCTGTTGCCTCTATTGTTACTGCTCAAACCAGGCTTATCCCACGACATAATAAAGAATTATACGGGCGCAGTGGCGAGGCAGGCGCTCGAAGTTCCAATATGTAACTGAAAGTAAAACGAAGGGAACGGAGTTAAAACAGGTATACTCAAACCACTCAAGTGCGCTTAGCACTGAGCAATTGAAATCTAATAGCTGTCTACTGAAATATGAAAATAATGTGACAATGTTCTTGTCAGATCTTTATAGATAAACCTTTATTAGGAGTAAATTACTGCAGCAATCCTGCTGATTATATTGATAAGTCACGTCAAGGAAAGGATGCCGCAGTTTTCACTTTTATGCGCATTATAGAAGTCCGAGCCGTCGGTCAATAACAATGTAATCGCTATGACAAAAGATAGGACCCAGGTTTTAGTCCCAAAATGTCACGAATTTTCACTTGCTCAGTACTGCGCCTACTCAGTCCTGATGGGTACCTGACCTACTCAGGCTTAAAAAAAAACTGCTGACCAAACCACCCCCTTATGATGGAAACTTATACCAAACCTTATACTTAACTTTGGCTTCTGTGGGTAGGCTAGCTAAGCCCACAATTACTTAACTGCCGATAATGCCAATTAACATATCACTTATTCCAAGCAGAATCAACCGACTAGTAGATACCTAGAATGCCTCATGAAAAAAACATAGGAAGGCACACCAATTTTTTCCCATTGTGAAATAACAGGAATCAGAAATTACTAAGTGGAAAATCATAATGTTGAAGACGAAATCGATGAAACGTCCTTTGGAATGGAAGTGGTGGGGGTGCGATGCCCAGGAAAAGTGGGATGGCCTTGACGTCATCCAACACAATTATCATGTTCCCGACATTCAACACACGTAACGCCATACTCAGAAAAGTGATACTCCGTTCATAAATCATCCGTCAAACAACTCTCATCACTTAACTACTGCAGCCATTCCCTATTTTTACTCTTTCGTCAGTCAAACACTGTCTGGTGAGAAAGTCTCCCCAAAGTAGTAAAATCGGATAGAATAAAATCTGGCACTGCAAAGGTTTTAGAGCAACCTCAAGCATATATCTACTACCAAAATTACGATTAAAAAAAATCTGTCGTATCAAGATTTACAGCTTTTGAAAAAGACTTCGAATCCATATAGACCAATTGCTTAGCTGGTTATTTCTATTATCATACTTAATACTTGAACAGCCGAAAAAAAATCCTCAGTATGAGGGTATTAACCATTTTATTGATAGCCAAATATCAATTAGACTGACTACACCAACCAATTTGCAATAAACGGCCAAAATCTCAAAATCAACAAAACGACAACGCACCAATGACTAGAGGCGCCACACGATTACGTCTACTGACGATAACTACAACTGAATTTCTTTCTCTATAGAATCTAGATAATATAAAAATGCAAATCTACGCGTCCGACTATTTCACACAATAGGAAAAGACTGGAGGAGAGGGTTCATGAACCAGGACGAAACTTCACTGACCTTCAGTGTCAATAAGTTAACAACCAGAAGGGATCCCCTCTGAACTTTCGGCAGTGTTGCAACATTGATAAATGCCAACCGCCCCGGTCACGAATACCATTTGTGATATACAAAGCGCAGAAGGGAATAAAAATTATGAGAAAGACTGATAGATACAAAGTAGATCTTACTACGCCTAGCAACACTCAAGATCTCATAATTTCGAATCTATATATGATAGACTTTTTACGCTCTTTCTATGCCTCATTCTATAACTCTCCACGCAAAGTACGTGAACACTCACTGAGCTGTTAGTTCTCCGTCTTCCCACCCTCTTGTCGGTATTAGAAACATAATAAAGGGTTCGACAATGGTCGCACTTGACTTTCTCGCAATTTTTATGGAAAATTTGATTTTCTTTTTACGTAAATAATTGTCAGAATTTTAACTTTTTCTAAAAAGTATTTTGCCTCACAATGGGCGATACTTTTAGGCACCTGCATACCGAATTTCAAACATATCCGTCAAACAGTGAAGTGTCGTTCGACGCGCAAAGTATATGTTTTCTATTTTGCATGTCACCGTCTTAAATTTTAAGTAAATGAAAATCTATTGAAAATGCCCATGAAGCATCTATCTGAGACCACTTTCACCAATTTTCAAGAAACTCCGTCGATTAGTGTTGTTGCAAATGTGGTTTAACCAATCAAAAACGTGGTTTCCATTTTTGGAAAATTTTTCCTACGATAATGCCAATATTGGCCCAAATTTTTTGCCCATCTAAAAAAGAATAAAAATGATCCTGCACCATCTATTTGGGAACACTATTGCGAAATTACAAGGATCTAACTTAATAACTGTAGTGCCAAATCCGTCTTGACCAATCAAAAACGAGATTCTAGTTTTTACTTTCTCGCCCGTATGTAATACATGGGCTGAGAAAGTTATGTTATCGTGCAAAATTTCGATTTTGAGATTTTCATTGCAAAAGGCGTTTCAGAGGTCCTAGATACCAAAAAAGTGGTTTTTAGGTCATGTCCGTCCGACGTACGTACGTACGTGCGTACGTACGTACGTACGTACGTACGTCCGTCCGTACGTTTGTCTGTAGCGCGGCTAGAGGTCACACCAGTCAACCGATTTGGCTCAAATTTGGAATATAGATGTCTAAAATCAGTTCCGAGATACATTTTTAATTTAATTTTGATTACTCAATAATTGCGCCCACTATTGTCAAAAAAGTGTCAAAAAAAATTCAAAATCGTGTTTTTGTCTACTCAAGATGCATTTCACGGTACGATAATAAAGTTAGAACCTTCAAATTTTGCAGTCGTGTTCCCAGATAGATGTTCCAGGATCATTTTTATTGTTTTGGAGATGGGCCGAAAATTTGGGCCAAAATTGGCCCATACGTGAAAATCTTGGCCCCATGAACAGTATTAGCCGGAATTTCACAAAAATCCACAAACTTGTGCTTAATAACATTACTTAAAGGCTTGTCGAAGAAATATTCAATAAATTCAAAATTGCGGCCAATATAGGCAAAATAAAGTCAAAAATAGGAAAAAAAGCTAGAATCTCGATTTTGTCTACTCAAGACGCATTTCACGGTACGGTAATGAAGTAAGAACCTTCAAATTTTGCAGTCGTGTTCCCAGATAGATGCTCCAGGATCATTTTTATTCTTTTTGAGATGGGCCAAAAATTTGGGCCAATATTGGCATTATCGTAGGAAAAATTTTTCAAAAATGGAAATCACGTTTTTGATTGGTTAGGTCACATTTGCAACAACACTAATCGACGGATTTCCTTCAAAATTGGTGAAAGTGGTCTCAGATAGATGCTTCAAGGGCATTTTCAATAGATTTTCATTTACTTAAAAATTAAGACGGTGACATGCAAAATAGAAAACATATACTTTGCGCGTCGAACGACACTTCACTGTTTGACGGATATGTTTGAAATTCGGTATGCAGGTGCCTAAAAGTATCGTCCAGTGTGAGGCAAAATACTTTTTAGAAAAAGTTAAAATTCTGACAATTATTCACGTAAAAAAAAATCAAATTTTCGATAAAAATTGCGAGAAAGTCAAGTGCGACCATTGTCGAACCCTTTATTTACTTTCTCGCTAGCCATATATGGCGAGAAAGTATTGTTTTCGTGCAAAATTTCGAAATTGAGATTTTGGGTTTCCCATGATCCTGGGGGTCTCCTGAGTCCAAAAAAGTGATTTCTGGAAAAAGTCTGTCCGTCCGTCCGTCCGTCCGTCCGTCAGTCCGTCAGTCCGTCAGTCCGTGCAGTGCTCTAGCGCCTATACCGTTCATCCGATTTTGATGAAATTTGGTATGGACCTGTCTAAAATCACTGCCGAGGGGCATTTTCAAGGATTTTTTGATTGGTCAAAAATTGCGGCCGCTATTGTGAAAAAACCGTCAAAATAATTCAAAAATTGTGTTTTTGGTTACTTAGACAAGCGCCGACGGTACACTTTTCAATCTATAACACTAAAAATTGGTATGTGTGTTAACAAATAGATGCTTCGAGGTCATTTTCAACTAAAATTGAATTGGTTGAAAATTACGGCCGTTCTGGACCAAAGTTCGGTCGTTTCGGCGCCATTCACATTTATTGACCGATTGTCATGAAATTTGGTAAATGTGTGTAGAACCATGTAACTTAAACATCTGTCGAACAGAATTATGTTATCTTCAAAATTACGGCCGTTATAGTCAAAAAAATGTCGAAAATGAGTTGAGAATGAGAAACCACGTTTTTGAATGGTCGGAACGCATTTGGGACTACACTAATAAAATGACAGACGTGAGATTTGGTATGAGTGATCTCAGATAGATGCTCGTGGGTCATTTTCAACCGATTTTCGATTGCTTAAAAATTACGCCCGCAAAAAAATCTCAAAAAAACCCAAAAAAAAATCATTCTGGGCGAGAAAGTTAAGTGCGACTGTTGTCGGACCCTTTCTTTTTCCTATTTTTGACTTTATTTTGCCTATACTGGCCGCAATTTTGAAATGATTGAATATTTCTTCGACAGACCTTTAAGTAATGTTATTAAGCACAAGTTTATGGATTTTTGTGAAATTCCGGCTAATACTGTTCATGGGGCCAAGGTTTTCATGTATGGGCCAATTTTGGCCCAAATTTTTGGCCCATCTCCAAAACAATAAAAATGATCCTGGAGCATCTATCTGGGAACACGACTGCAAAATTTGAAGGTTCTAACTTTATTACCGTACCGTGAAATGCATCTTGAGTAGACAAAAACACGATTTTGAATTTTTTTTGCCACTTTTTTGACAATAGTGGGCGCAATTTTTGAGTAATCAAAATTATATTAAAAATGTATCTCGGAACTGATTTTAGACATCTATATTCCAAATTTCAGCCAAATCGGTTGACTGGTGTGACCTGTAGCCGCGCTACAGACAAACGGACGGACGGACGTACGTACGTACGTACGTACGTACGTCGGACGGACATGACCTAAAAACCATTTTTTTGGTATCTAGGACCTCTGAAACGCCTTTTGCAATGAAAATCTCAAAATCGAAATTTCGCACGATGACATAACTTTCTCAGCCCATGTATTACATACGGGCGAGAAAGTAAAAATATTAGATAAATAAAAATTCTTACCGAGCACCATAAGACTCTTGTTGATGTTATTCGCTTCTTCGAGAGTTTTTCCCTCACTGTGCGTTTTCTTCGTCATCTCACTACCCGCCAGATCGACGAAATTAATTTTTCCCTGTTTCGTGATGAACACTCCTGACTCCATTTGCTGTTCTGAGGTAATGTGTACCGTCAGTATTGTATGACTGCGGCTCGAATAGTCGTTCATATTATGCCGCCCTACAGCGCGACTTCGCATACCTGCGAAAATAAGTTAAATATAAAACTGGGAAGTAGAGCGCGAAGGTCATTTCCCGAAACCTACCTAGCACCAAAGATGATAAATGCTTATGAAACAGCGGGGAACAAAAGTGACCACACTGAAAAAAGAAGCTCCAGCACTCGTTCCCTTTCAAAACTTTAAAAAAGCGGATTCCTCATGTAGTTTTATACCTTCTTCTAGCACCGCCAGAAGATCGTCCAATTCTTCACAATCAACAGTAAAAAGGTTCTCAACGAAAAACCCGCGAGACTTCTTCGACCAGCGAACTGCAAGCGGCTTCCTTGACGACCCCGGGTTCAGAAGGTCTATAACCTGCACAACAATTACACATATAGTAGCACCAGATGATTCCAGGTAACTTTATCTTATCTCTACGCTAGAAACAATGCTCAGATATTCATAAGAAAAAAAAATCTAACAGTTTTGTTGGAAATATGTAGTCATAATGGACTCCCCTTCCAGGAGACTTGAGAGAAGTTGCTCATGCGCAACAGAGGCAAAGGCTTATGGGTCTGGAGTCAGTGGAGACTTGATTAGCCAACTTGCACTGACCTTTTCATTATAAATCTCTAGAAAGGATGCTTTGAGGACGAAATGGAAGTCTCGGCGTTCCTGGAGGAGTTTGAAGAGGTACATGAAGCTTCGGAACACGAGCCCATGATCCTCAGAATGAACACTTGTCGGTCCGTCAAACTGAAAACCAAAGCATAAATTCTATATAATTAAGCAATTTGCAATTTAAAATATTTTTCATTTATTATACTGCGTTAGCTTACCAGACCGGGGGGACCGGTGAGAGTGTGAGTCTTGCCGCTCCCAGTCTGGCCATAGCAGAAGGCGGTACAGCTGAACCCTTCCACAGCCATCTCGATGAGTCGCGTCACTCCAGAGTACTGGAGCACATCCTCCTGCGTGGCTCCAGGTTGAAACACCACGTTATACGAGAACAGCTTGGGCTTCTGTCCAGGGCCAGTTTGCCCCTCCACCTAAATAACAAACAAGATTAATGAACAGTTCTAGATATGCAGGCGCATAAAGGTACTAAAGGAATCCATTAAGTTGAGAAAAATGTACCTAAATTACGAAATCGACAAACTGCAACGAAAGTGCACAGCCATCATTCTAGATGACCCAAAAAGATACCAACAGATAAAACATTATTGTCTGTGAATCGTGACAACAGGTAATCTAAGTTAAAATGACACTAACACGGCACTACATGGCCTGATCCGCCCGATATATGGACAAGACTAGACAATTCCATTTAGATCCCTCCTACATTAGAGAAATTACTTTATGAGATCGAATCGACCGAACAGGACACCGCTGCGTGCTTACGTCACTGTGTTAGAGCTAATAATGCGTCAGTAAGTCAATATGTCAACACTGACAACTGGTAGAAACAAGAGAATAGGGTTTCCAAGCGGTCATTGACCTCACAAGGGGAAGGGGACTACCGTTTATAAAGGGGTGCAGACTGTAAGTTGGCCCAATTGGTAACATGTTTTCACATTTTTTGCTTTCACTGAAGTTGCTTATCACAAATTAATTAGTTCGACCTAATCACTTAATCATTAGCGCTAGTCGTAATGTAAACGCTTACCAAAATTTGTCCATTGCCGGGGAAGTCAACTACCGACACTCCACCACTTTTAAGTTCTTTACTGTTCAGTGGACGAACACTGAAAATATACCAAAATATTATTAACTGACTTTTCTTCCATGCAAAATTTTTTCTTAATTTTTAAGGTAATGACGTTTTTAATAAGGACAAAGTATAATTTTTGTTTTAGCAGGTTTAGTATTAAAACACAACGTTACCCATGGTTATACTAACTGGGAGTTAAGAGGACGGTATACCTGACTATGCATTTTTTGCCGCCCATAAGATTAACATTGCAAGCGGCGATTCATTTTCAAGGTTTACCCTTGGTTGGAAAGACACAAAATTTTGCCTGTACCTAGCCCTAACAATGTTCTAGGGAGTGTTCGAAGCAGATTTCTCAATTTCTCACTGGTTTCTTTTATTGCAACTGTTTTGCATCGCATATCTCAAGAAAAGTGCTGTATTTCGAAAACCAGTAAAAAAAAAATGGGAAATCTGCTTCGAACACTCCCTAGAACATTGTTAGGGCTAGGTATACAGGCAAAATTTTGTGTCTTTCCAACCAAGGGTAAACCTTGAAAATGAATCGCCGCTCGCAATGTTAATCTTATGGGCGGCAAAAAATGCACCGTCAGGTATAGCGGACCCTTAAGAGAAATCAAGCATTACAACAATGTTATGAAATAAATTTCAGAATGGACGTATTAAAAGCTGTGGAAGATCTGTTCCGCAAGGTTCGGGACGACAGATTTTATCGAGAGCTCGTCAGCAGCTCTATTATGTTTGCTGTCGCAATCCGCCTCTTCGTCGAGATTAAAGGAATGCGCCTTCTTTGCAAGTAAAGACGCAGGATAAGCAAATGTAGTTCTGGCAATGGCCCTTTAGACTTCCAGAAAAAAAAATTAAATTTTTAAAACTTTTGGTTGGAAATTACAGTGGTATGGTATTTTGTAAGGAAAGAGGTTCTATAGATATAATTATCACCAACATCAACATCGATATGTAGGTATGACAGAAAGTAGGAATTGAAACATAAACTAACCGCACACAAACGTTGATGTTGTCCTCTACTGATGGCACTGACGTATTCCTGATGACTTTCCGAACACTTTGGTCAAGATTGTCCGAGCCAGATCTAAAACATAAAAAAAAAATTAAGTACGGCAAAAAAAGGGTGTCCCTTAGTGTCCTTTCGTAGACAGGTATATTTAAAAAAATAAAGGGTCCGACAACAGTCGCACTTAACTTTCTCGCCCCATATGAAATTTTCGTTTTTTTTTTTTTTTTTTTTTTTGAACTTTTTTTCTGAGATCACTCATACCAAATCTCATGACTGCCATTTTATTACTGTAGTCCCAAATGCGTTCCGACCATTCAAAAACGTGTTTTCTCATTCTCAACTCATTTTCAACACTTTTTTGACAAAAACGGCCGTAATTTTGAAGATAACAAAATTCTGTTCGACAGATGTGTAAGTTACGTAGATATACACAAGTGTACCGAATTTCAAGACAATCGGTCAATAAATGTGAATGGCGCCGAAAGGATCGAACTTTGGTCCATAACGGCCGTAATTTTGGACTAATTAAATTTTGGTTGCAAGTGACCTCGAAGCATCTATTTTTCAACACACTTACCAATTTTCAATGTTATAGATTGAAAAATGTACCGTCGGCGCTTGTCCGAGAAGCCAAAAACACGATTTTTTGAATTATTTTGACGGTTTTTTGGAAATAGCGGCCTTAATTTTTGACCAATCAAATCAACTGTGGATACCCACTTTTAATAATTTTTTGTATTGTCTGTTCTGGAAGAGACCCCTCCCCCCCCCCCCCCTTCCCTTTTCTCCAATGTCCTACCTAATCATCACTCAAATTTTACAGATTATGTCTATAGGAATAACGATGAATAAAAAATGAGGCAAGAAGGAAAAGAAAGCACAACGACCGGGGGAGGATCAGGTGAAGGTCAAGCACCGGCAAAGATCCCCACGCTAAGGTCAACAACTCCTAAATACTTTGGTCCCCATGAAAGTGAAAAAAAAACTGATTCGGCTAAGAGTCAATCCGACCATCCTTAGTTAAATTTAAGGGAAGGGTAAGCTTTAACCTAGGTTGAAGCAAAGTGGCACCTTTACTGATTTCAGGTTTGAATCCTATCTGATCGTCATTTCGAAAATGAACTTACTCGCTACCCCTTGAGCTCGGTGGCTTCCCTGGTATTTGATCATCAGCACTTCTTGATTTGGCCATGACCACCTTGGTTCGTCCAGCAGGACTTTGCCCCCTACTGGCGTAGGGGGATTGAGGTTTCCGCACCGTACGTCCCGCCATCGCTGCCCTTTCCTTCAGGCACTACATTCTATACTCTAACATTAGGTAACTAATATCAGTAAAACTGAAAAGTACTTCTGATCAGTTTACCAAGAGAAACATTCTATTCTGTTCTCCAGCGGCGCACCGATCGATTATGGCAACCAAAGCGTTAGTTAGCTTGCGAAGATATGGAAGATACCGATAACTCGGTTTAAGACCGAGTTTAAGACTCGGTTTAAGACCGAGTTATCGATGCATTTCTGCAAGACTGACACAACGCGGGGCGAATTACATTTAATTTCTTCCCTTAATCGAATAGACACAAAATTCCATCAAGACGTAGCCTCTGTACGGCTCTCGGTGACTATCGAGGCAGATCCCTTAATTTCGATTTTTCGGTCTTTTCGTTTGGCAAAATAAAAATTTTTACTAGGAAAAGGGGTAAATCTCTAAAAACCAATTCTAACTGGGATACCTGCGACGACACTTGAGAGGAAATAGAGTATAGGGTGCGCCTGGACGAAATTTTGACTCTTCAATACCAAGAAAAAAAATAATTAAAAATAATCAGCCGCACACAATGCTAATTTTACGCGGCAGAAATGCATTACAGCCTAGCCTTAACCAGGTGCTGAATAAGAATAACCCACTGACAACAGTAAGAACTAAGAACCATAAAAATTGTTCGTTCACATCAACTCGGTCTAGCACCAGGTGCTCTTCAACACAGAACGGCAAAGAGCCAATCTTACAAATCTACACTCAGCGCACGACTCCAATCAGTAAAATTTTATAGATACTAAAACCGGAAGAATGGATCACTTTAGAATTTTGACTTTAAAAAAGGCGGGAAACAAACGAAGAGAGGGAAAGCGCGTCCGACACTGCGGATTGCAGAACGGCCCAACTCCACATGACGTTATGGAACCTTACGGTGAGGGCCGTAACTCCGGCAACCAAAATTCAGCAACCACAACACCTAACCTATCGATTATACACAGAAAGACTCATTGAATATGCAGACATCTAGATGGACATGCTTACTTCGTTACCTACTTTGCCAGACACTGCTGACGTAATAAAACACTACCGCAGCACCAAATGCTTCACACCCGTGGTTGCGGTGGCTACCCCGACATGGGTGCAGTCAAGGGCAGAGCATTTTGTTTCAACCCCCCTCCCCTTCTTTTCTGCCTAATATTAACTATTTTGGTTAAAATAGCGAAGCCTTTCGTGGTTGAGTGCCTTTCGATGCAACTCAAAGACTAGTTACGGGTTCGATTCAACTATGCTCACAACACATCTACATCCCGGAATGCTGCTCAAAAACAATGTTTTCTCTCCCCACAGATAGAAATAAAGTAAAAATGATGTATCGCAAAGGCCAAAATATATAGAGTACTGAAGGCTAAGTTTTCATCGAGAAAGCGGAACGTAAGCAATGTACAGGCCCTGGGTTCAACTCAATTCATCGTCACATCTCAAGGGGAAAAGCTATTGGAAGACAAGCTGAACGTCAGGGATTTTGTGCGTACAAAAAAAGAACAATGAAACAGGCTGTGAAGGACACATTGCAATTTAATAACAATTAAGTTATTGAATTTTTCCTCAAGGTTCCGATTCCTTTCATATTCCATTTTTTGATTAATGAATAACCATCAATGCCTTTGTATTTCATGGAAGTTTGTCTATGGTGTGCCACACCATGGTTGCAACAAAATAGGCCACCTGCTATGTTCAAGGGACAGCAGGTAGCGAACATAAGTGCGGAAGCAACCAAATAACTACACCAAGCCGAAAGCTTGGACTTCTCAGGTGTTGGTATAATGCAAGTTACTAACTTCACTTTCAACAAATGTCACGAGTACCGAGTAGGTTGGTCTGGCATATAAAGCTTTCAACTCACCTCTTACAAGTGATGGAGGACTAAAAAGGCAACAGAAGCAGAAAAAAATGATATGTCAGACAGTAGTAAGACAGTAAGCCTTTTTCGATGGATGCACCAGAAATTTTTCGGTCCCTAAGAAAGGTTTTAAATACAATACTTACTAGGACTCTCCCTCCTACCATTCTAAAAAATTTCTCAATTATAAGTTTTTTTCTAAATCACCTAGAATCTACAGTAGGTAGATACTAGCGCGTGCCGACTGATTATCGCGAAGACAGGGAAGTGGTGTCTAGTGGGTATAACTTTTGTGGGTAATTTGTAAAGTAACTTACCATTTTCTTGCATACCTATACTCCCAACTTACTTGCCTCTCAGCTATGCCCGCAGCGCTGAAGACAATCTCCTCGAACAATTCCAATATTTTCGGGTCATCACCGAACACATCACCTTCCTCAAGGTCCCATCCAGATCAGGTCGGGGATAAGGTGTACTCATCGCACTTTTGCCGATACTTGCTTCCGATTGTCGCACGACACTGCGACTACTTCGGAATGTACTTCTTACTTGTTCCCAATGAGGCAATAACAGATTTCTTGGCTCGTTGACTGGCGGATGGGGTTCGAATTTTTCATTTTCCACAATGATTCCCCTATAGCGGCGGCTCACTCTGCCGCTTGGTGCACCTGGTTACGGGTCGCACTGACTGGAGGATATTTTTTTATATATGGAACAGCCGCCCGAAGGGCGGCTGCTGCTTAAACCCCTGTGATTCACCTCTAGCGGCGGCTCACTCTGCCGCTTGGTGCACCGAGAAGTGCGATGAGTATACCTTTACCCAGGTCGGTCTTCTCCAAGTCGCCACACCACCATCATGATATCGGTAACAATCACCTTCAGAAAAAATTCTAAAACAAGGTTGGTAAGTTACCTACTTACTTAGGGTGAAAATTCCCTTGTAACCCCCCCCCCCCCCCCCCCCCCTTCCCATATCATTACCAAGGTTTCCGCCACCTGCGGACTTTATAAAACAAGGCAGGTAGGTAGGTTACCTACCTACTGGGCGTCATTCCACTTGGGGCAAATGTGGAAGTTTATCGATACTATTTAGATCTAATACCTACGTATGTTCACTTAGGTACCTACCTACTTTAGGACACGGTATAGTGAAGTAGGTAGGTACCTAGGTAGGTAGGAGTCAATAAAAAATAGGTCCAAACATTGGTAAAACTTACAGGTAATGATCGTTACTTTACTGTAAGTAGGCACCCTAAGTTAAGTAACAAACGGTGGATTTGAGATGTATCTGATGAGGACAAGTAAGACTCACATAAAATTTAGTATCAGATCACAACCGGAAAATAGATTATTTGGTTATTTTCGGTCACATAATAATAAACCTTTGTTTACAAAAGGAAGAGGGCCCTAAAAAATATTTAAAAATAAAACCCGCGTAAAAAATCCCACCGCCTTCATCGCCATTTTGATTGTTGACATTTTTAGAAGGCAGTGAAGGAAAAGCTGATGTGGTCGAAGAGTTATCGTATGTGGTAATCATTGCGAGATAATTAGTTGTGTCAGTCTTGTTGTGATTAAAGAGGTAGAATTTTGGAATCATGGATGAAGAAGGATTTGACCCATGTGAATGCATCTGGAATCACCAGGCTGCTATGCGGAGGCTGATGGCCCTCCTACGCCAATCCCAGTCCTATTGCACGGATACGGAATGTTTTGAGGAATGTAAGCACCTATACCTACTTATAACTTTCACTAGTGCCATTATTGCTTTATAGTTGGAATGTCTGGGGATTACTGTAATTAAGAAGGGAGCAGGATACTGTGTTTTGGCTTTGCTGTCTACCGCTGCTGATGATAAGAGCGGATACAGTAGGCGTATAGAATTGGCTGCCCTATCTGTGTTGACAGATGACCTTCGCCTTAAATTCCAGGCTGGCAGTGTGAGTGTGCATTAAATACCGTATATGTTTGTCCCAGAAATGATTTCGGCTTCTTCAGTAGTAGGCAGATAGCTTTAAGGAAAGGGTGCTTGAAAGCGGAAGTACCTGTTGGGTAAGTTCAGTATTCCGCATGTGTCTGCGAACCAAGGTAGATTTTGAGTGGGTACCTTCCTACTTGTTTCAGTACCAGGACCTGAAACCAGCTCCGACCAGAATTTGTTCCTGATGACCTTCGTTGCTCTGGCCGTGGCATTCTTTCTTATCGTCTTCCGTCCGCCTTCTATCAGGAACTCGCCCGAAGGAAGCAAAAGGAGAGATGCGGAACCTGACGACTCAGCACCGCCGCCTCTGTGTTGAGGAAAGGGTTTGCCTAACGTTACACCATTACCAAATTACTTTGTCATTCTTTTTGTGAGATCTTGTCTATTTTGGGGGGTTCTTGATGTGGATGTAACGTACACTATCGTTCAGTTACATCCAAGTACACCCAGCTTGGATGGTCCAAGTTCCAAGTGATACAGTAAAAGGATGCTAATGAGCAAAGGAACCGCTGCTTATAAGATATATGAAACCTACCTTTGTAGAATTTGAAGCATAATCCTCTTGCATGGAATCTTTCGTACTCATTTTAAGAAATCATGACGAAGTAATAGATATAATAGGTGGAAAGAATTCTGCGGTCAAGAACGAAGTCCAGTGACCATTGCCAGTTATGATTTATTTACCCGTTTACCTGGGTAGTTTTGTAGAATAGAATTGAGACGCAGAGCCAGACTAGGAGGGGGAAACTCAAAATAACTAACTGAAAAATTCGTTCCAGCTTTTATACCTACCTGCCAAAAGGTGCAGCGTGTATCAAAGCATTTTCTTAAATGTGATAATTAAGAGCACTCAAATCACATAACTTTTACTTTCACGCACTTTGCACGAGAAAGCGAGGTTGTACAAGTAGTAACATCACCAAAATACAGCATTGTCCGTAGTTCTCTGATTTGAGTGCTAGGATTCTTACTATAGACAACTTTTTACGTACATAAATACATCTCATCTTATCTTTGAGGTGGGGCATAAGTAGATATTAGTACCAAACTGTATTATTAACGGGCATATTATTACTTATTATTACCGTATACTTTGCGGGCACATAGCAATTACTTACTGTTTTTAGCATGCGTTCAAATTCAGGGGTCGGCTTTGGTTAGACAAGTGTGATATACTTATTATTTATTAGTAATTAGTGGCACCATTGCATATTGCATTATTTTTATTACTATTACTTGTAAAAGGACCCTTCTGCCACGAAATACGATCTTCGTTGCTCCTGTGATATATTATTTATTAGTAATTAATGGCACCATTGCATACTGCGTTATTTTTATTACTATTACTTGTAAAAGGACCCTTCTGCCACGAAATACGATCTTCGTTGCTCCTGTGAATTTCCATTCAATCTAGCTCCTTTGGCCCAAATGTAGCAGTCAAAATTCTGTTTTTTGCTTTTTTTTTTTTACTTTGATATTTATTTCTGTTCCGGCAATTTCTTGTGGACTCCTGTTGTTGCCCAGATGTTTTGGATTTTACCATTAATGTTTAGCTGTATCTAAAAAATATTAGTTACAAGAACCTTAGTAATAAAAAGCTCTCATTGTATCCTTGAACTTAGAAATAGTTGGTGACCCTCATAAACTCCTAAATTCGATGTGTTAGTCTGCTGTAGTACCTCGGCAACGATAGGAGCTCAGTTTTGCATAAGCTAAGCATGCAAAAAATAATCGCTAGCCGCTGGGCCTTATCTGGACATATTGCCACAAAAAGCTACTGGTGCCTGAGCTAGCTCTGATATCGAATGCGGCCGACTTGAGGTACCTACGTTATTTTACTTTTCACTTTTTGTTGGTGAAGGTTTTTTGTGAACACCCTTGTATTGTATTTTAATTAATAAAGACTTCCGAAAATTTGCGTGATTCTAAAAAGCTGGGGAAGGGAAGGCCAAAGATATCTGGAAACCTGGGAAAGTGCGCAACATTTCAGTACTTTTGGACAAACAGAACCGACTGGTTCTGTAAATTGTATATAAAGGTTTGAACATGGAGTAGAACCTCACAAGGATCGACTGTTCTAATCTGATCTATGATTTTACAACACTGTGAGACTGGTATTTAATAATGAAAATTAGACGGCCTCTACCCCATCTACTCCTGCCTTAAGTACTGTTTATCCTGACCCAAACGGGTAGACATCTTAAGTTAGAATATAAAAAGTCAACGAAACTTTTCAACATATATTGCAACTAAAACTGCCCACTGCAAAAAGGCCAGTACCTATTCATTATTGTTCAGTATGATTTGCGACAAACTCATTGCCAAAAGGCTTCACAAAATGGAATTTAACGTGGTCCTTATTTTCTTATTTCGAGCTAAATAATCAGGTAGGTACGTAGAAACTAAGGGTTACTAATTCCAGAGGTTGTATACCAGAGGTGACGTCGTTTCGTTGCCTTCGCTAATCAATAAGAGCATAATCTGATCGCTTGGATCGAAACCAAGTGGTCACCATTCCCGTTGACTGCGTCACCCCCAGTGAGTCAATCTCTATTTCTAACTACCTTGGGTATCGGAAGGTTCTTGCTAGCTAATTTTAACGATAAGTACACAGAAAACTACAATACTGTTACTACAACTCCATAATTCCTGACAAAACAATAATGAAACAGGATCATGGGACACTAATGAAGTAACTAGGTAACATCTTCATTCTAGTGTTGACAACATTCACATTGTTAAGCTTCAATTGTTTGGGCTATCTAGAAAACGCTATTGTCACTTTTAATTGTTACTACTTCTAGCACCTACATTTCCAACCTAGGTACCTGAAAAAATAATTTTAAATTCAAAGATGAAAGAAATAAGAAAACGTGCAAAACAACCGCTTGTGCGAAATGTTCGGTCTGACCTTCTACCGAACAGGATAGCAAGAACAAGAAAATTCATAATCTGGTAGCTCTCAAACCAACGAATGTCAGTTAGTTTCAGTAAGTCATCGTGAAATATGGTGGGGGAAGGGGCGAAGGAAACAAGCAATTTGAAGGCAGATATGTATAAGTTTGGTTCGGCTCTTCAAACTGCAGATTTGCTGTTCTCCTCTGAGGTGACAAAGATATCAGTCCCTTGACCCCTTCCTCCTCGCCGGTGACACCAGTGATAGAAAGTGTTTTGGGAGTAGGGGGAAGGGTAGTTATTCCCGTTCTCACAGCCGTGGGTTAACACCGAGGTGACACCCTTGCGTGATTCGCCGACACCAAATAGCATTGGTTTAAGAACGGGAACAGCTTCTCAGAAAGTGTCATGGGAGTACGAGTACTTACTTTGGTGTGTTTAGCCTTTATATCTCAAACCAAAAATAATAATAATCGTATTACCTCTTTTTCTGAGTACTAAAGCACTGTTTCAATCTTTAACAGCTCTCAGTGCTTAGTATAGTACAACTGAGAACAGTGTGAACAGATGACATATTGAGTTAAATACCCTGCTTCTCTTACTTGCAAGTAGAACGACCAGACGGCAATGCTCCACTTAGGGACGCTGACATTTTGAAACAGCTTCGTTTGAACGATGGGCTTCTTGGCGGGACTGTCAAAGAAGTCGACATTCCCTTCTGCTTCCGTTGTAGCGATTTGACAGTGGCAGCAGACATACGGCGTCCTCCTGAGTCCTGCGCAGTCTTTTTTTGAGATTTAAGCCTCTCGCGATCTAAGGAAATCATTTCAAGTTGCTCCGGCTTGGTTTTCAGTAGAAAAATATCATAGAGAGCATCCCAGTCAGAGAAAATCTGAAAGAAAAAAGATGATGTTTTTCTAAAGCTAGTAACTAGAAAATTTTTCCCTGCAAATATTCATGACAAGAGACATTTTGAAAAGATATTTGAAAATATAACTAAATAATTCACAGTTGAATCAATTTTTCCAATGAGCTACGTTCTATGTTCTAATATTTACTTCGATTCCCAGAGTTTTACTCTAGTAAGGTGTAACAAGGTTATCAAGGAAAGGCAGTTATCGTCAGACTATCAAACATCATACTCATATCACTAGTCAACTTTATGGTGGATGTAAGAATAACTTACAGCCTATAGGACATCAAAAGGTAACATTAGCGGGAGAGGTTATTTATTAAAAGTTACTTTAAAAAAGTCGTTCGAACCTGTCGTTTTAGGGAAGCCATAAATTTGACATCACTGGAACCGAGATCGGAGGCGGCCTTGAGCGTTCGGCAAACGTGGATAGAGTCCATGAGGGATCGCCTCAGCGCCCGCACCTGCTCCGTCCGCATGAGACGGCGCGTCAGGAAACCACGAACTGCAGCGTTGATCACGCTTGCCGCCTGGAAACGAGATACGGTTTTTATTGTTTTTACTCCAGTTGCTTTTTTTCATATTGGGAAGAATAAACCTATATTAATTATTATGTGCCTACACATTGTTCTACAACACATTATTCTTGGTGTCACCTTACTTTTAACAATAAAGCAACTTATTCTGTGTAAAAAAGGTGGAGTGAAAATTAAAGTGGGTTGCAAACCTTAGTATACCGCGCCAATTCAGTGGCAGAACATCCCCGAAAAGTTGCATGTCTTTGAAGAGGCAGGACAACAGCTGCAGTAGGTTCGTTGCTGATAGTAGAGGAGCGACTGCTCAGAGTCCAAGTTTCACAGTCGTCGTCTACATCTGTAAAAAGAAGCACGCCTTCTGTTAACCAAAAATTATGAAAGGTAAAAAAAAAATCACATGAAATCCACGGACCACATACTCTAACATTTTCCATTTGCACTGATAATGGAAGAGTGCGTACCTGGTGGCTTAGGCTTGAACACATATCAGAGATGATTAGTTCCTCTCGGGAGTGCTCCCCTTGGCTTCAGAACAAATATCAGGGACTGAGTTGAATAAATTCTCCCAGAGAATGATCATGGCCATTACATTCGTTGGGATCTATCACTATGAGATAATAATTCACATGAACTTATCTTATAGATCACAGTGCCATGTGCCACTATTACAATACTAGAATATACCCCTCATAAAAACATTCTATGTCACTTATTGGTAAATCCCAATTTGTTAACTACTTTCTGATGTTGAAAAGATATAAATATTATGTTGACCGCAGTCTTGAAAAGATGCCGCCACAGTACACTTTGTTACCACTCGTATTTTTAGTCACAATACAGGTATGATTTTAATCTAAAAGATTTCGAAGGAGCCAGAACGGACTGGAAGTGGGTTTTTTGAACAGAGAAGTCATCGACGAGCACTAAGAAAAACTTCGCTTAGACGCCAATAAAGGACAGGGCACCACCTGGGTTGAGTACCTTTAACAGGGCAAGGATCCTCCACCATGCTGACGTCAATATCCGTGTCCAGAGCACCCCCTTCTTCATCTTTGGGTTTCCCATTCTGCTGAGCTCGACGATGGGCCAAAGAACGCAGATCTCTCGCCGACTGGGGTCTAGCAACCGGTGCCTGTCTCACAGGTTCAGAAATAAAGCTGACGTCATCGAAATTTGTTCCAGCGCAAAAACTCGTTGGCAAACTTTGAGGATCTCTCATGCTTGTGCTTATGAACTGAAGAATTTGCCGTTGTTTGAAGGTAAAGAGCTGTTCATATTGCTCTCGCTCAGCGCTTTGCTGTAGCTCGAGCTCACGGCGTTGCTGTTCATGGCGCAGTGTGAGAGCAATCATCATGTCTGAGAGACTGCCCAGCTGCTCCCGAACAGTCGAAGGCACATTCACTCTCGGCTCGGGGCACTCTGAAGGCACTCGGTCCGAGGAAGGCACACTAGCAGGACGGAGGCGTGCTTTGCCGCGACTTTCACTTCCGTCATTCCTAAAATAAAGAATTAAAAGGTAGGTAGTAATTTTCAGATATATTATTGCCTTATCTCTGATTAGTGTGAGTTTATTTTTTAGCTCTGGAATAAATGAACCATATTTTTAACACAATGCACTGATTAGACTGATTAGTGAGGTGGTGAGCAGTAATACTTACAATATTTCAAGCCTGTTGGTAGGTGCCTCTATAATTAGTTTCTCCAGAACTTACCGGCTTGTGGAAGGTGTGATAGGGCGAGACTCGTCACTTTCCGAACCAAGACCTCGCGTCGATGTCCAGTTTTCCCTCGCCTGCCGCAGGTCCCACGTCCTGCGACCGGAGTTTGACCGCAACTGCTGTCGCTGCTGAGATTCAAAAAAGTCCCGAAGATCAGTCCCAGGTGCACCCAGACTATGACTACTAGTTAGCAAGTTCGGCTGCGAAGAGAAAAACTCAGGCAGTGTAGAGCAGGTTGTGTCAAGGTTTTGAGAGCCATGGTCAGACCGGAAAGTATTTTGGAGGGCAGTTTCTGTCTTGAGGAGGGTGTGGGTACCCTGACGCAGCAGTCGTGGTCGCGGTGAGGCTGTCACCGTATCGGGTGTATCTTGCGCGCTGTCTGAATCTCCAGCTACTTGCAGTCGCAAGTCATTAAGAGAATCCACCTAGAAGTTATTCAATTCGTCAACTTAATCTAAGATTTATAGGAAATTGACTGACAATTGGTGCAACGTAGTTTCTGCAGAAATGTTTAACCGAGACAGCACCGGTTCGGTTGGGGAACCTCTGCTTTGATTGCCAATGCCAATGCTGGCTCTGTTCTACGCCAGAACTGAGACGAAAATAAAAAGAAAACAGTGGTAGCAGAGGAATTTCAGCATTATTAATAATGTGAAATTTACAGCGGAATTTCTTTTGGCTCCACTGGTCGTATTTTGCGACAGCAAGGTAAATAGGTAGGTTTTAGGTACCTTGAGTGGGGACCACCTCTTGCGCTCGCTCTCGGTTTCTGACTCTGACTCAAGAGCCAGCCTGTGCTCGAGAGTATCGTGGAATCCTGGCGACTGCCCGTCTGATCTCCTGGAGAGGTTGAGGGTGGCAGGTCGAGCAGGAGTTGACTTATTTTCCACCGCGTGTATGCCATCAGATGAAAAACTGTCCCGGCTTCGGCTTGCTATCCGTTTTTCCACTTCAACTGCCTTATCTCGATAGGTCTTCATTTCTTTTCTCTTTTCAGTAGTTAACTAAAACCATGTTTTTACCACAGGATTTTATGGCTGTTGTAGACTGGGGAGCCAATTGTACAAGCCCGCCAACGCCACTTTTCAATGGGAAAAGTGATAGTAGAACATATTTCATTAAGTTGCTACACTTGCACCCATACAGTTAGTGGTGGAAAATCACTTTTTAGTTAGTTAATACCTACCTTCATACCATCCCCACCCTTTGGCTAAAACTATTAATGATGTATGTCCAATGCGTCCGATCAAACTACCCTAGTTGCAGGCCATAACAAAATTTCGGGAAGTGATAACTGGTATTGACTTTGGCATTTTTTGAGCGTAGCATTCCTTCCACGTACCTACCCCTGAGGGATCACGATCTCAGTTACTACACTTCCCTACCGCAAGAAGTACCCACTCTTACCAAAGGAGGCAGAACTGGTCTTCCATTCACTTTAATGCAGGAAATGTACTTAAACAACTTGCATGTTCCGGAGTCACCTGACGCAGGCCACTCAAGGAGTAACGTATCCATGACTCCTTCCTAAAATTAAAAGCAGATGGTTTCATTACTTACTTCCTATCTGATGTCAAGGGTGGGGCGTACACCATGTGGTCGGCTTGTCAAAAATTAAATCAGCTGAAACGTTAAAACAACGAAAGAAGGGATGTTGAAATGAAAAAATGCATCTTTCATTATGAAGGAGCAGGAAACTTGCACCAAGAAAAGAACAAATAAGCAACTCACTACCATATTTCAATAAAATAGCTTAATCTGAGCTTCTCTTCATCTTTATAACAATTTGCAGTCACTTTTAACAAATTTGAGGTTCTCAATCGCTTGTAAACAAACAAATGGCGCCGTCCCGGGTGCGCATGTTAGACTATTCTAATGACACGTCTTTTTTGATTTTGACCGCGGAAAATCTAAAAATAAATATTATTTTATTTTTTACTCTTTATCAGCTCTCGATGGTTCTCAGTAACACTAACCTTTTGAACCAAAAGTGTAAGTTAAGTCTTAGTCTTGGCTATTCCTGACTCCTGCCACTCTGGGTCTGAGTGGGTTTCCGACCACAGTGCAAATAATTACTCTTTTACATGCTTGCCCGCTTACTAATGTGTGTGCGGCTAATTCAGTTCCATTTCAGTTCTGTCCTTCATATCGTTTCCCGCGTCTATGTCTCCACCAGAGGTAAAGTAAAACTAAAGTCTCCACTACTTCTAGCCCAAGAGGTAGGTAGGTAGGTAGGTACATATTGTTTTGATAAAATACTAGGTACCTACTCACCTACTCGGAATTTAATTTTTCTTTTATTATTTCCATAGAAATTTTATAGAATATTCTGGCAAGGCGGTAAAGAATCAAAATAAAGTCTGCAGAATTTAAAAGTTTAATCACAATGATAAGCTCTGTGACACTTCTAAGAAGTTACGTAGATATTTTGTACACTGGTAACAGGCTCGTAGGTACCCACTTATAGAAGTAGGTAAGTATATAAAGGTTCATATATAATTAACCCCCCTTCTGATGGTTTACATCCTACCTATGTACTCGGGGAGATATTACACAGTCTTGGTTTTTTTCACAGGTGCAGTGCGAGGGGATTTTTTAGAAGAAGTCGCCAGTGCTTTTTTCCCTTCAAACGCAAGAGCTCTGAGTTCTTCTTCTGCCGCGGCATTCACTGTTTTGGTAACAGCATTTTTCATCTTCTTTGCCTGACGATGCTTGTTTACCCTCTCCGGCTTTGGAGCATCTGAAAATGACGGTATTAGTAAGTACCTACCTTACTTAGAAGTTTACCTCCTGCAACTACACCTAGCGATATCTGTTGGAGGCTTTCCTATATGATGACACCTACGTTCGTATTCAAACGAGACAGCCTTTAAAAAAAGCTGGACTTGTTTGTTATATACCTACCTACCGCATACACAATTAGTGCCTACCTGAAGTCTGAAGTATCCCATAAATTAGGAGTAGGTAGGTAGATACCTACCTAGAAGGTTTATCTTGTCCCTAAGGGCAAACCAAGCATAAAACTTCAAGGCTCTAGCCTGACATACGAATATTTATGTAGAAGGTTTAACGGCCACCATACATTCTCGACGAACTCCGCCAAAACCACTGTGCGAAAGTAAATATTCGACAAAACTAATGTTTACAAATTAGTACAACCGGAGACTGGTAATTGCGCAATATCGTATTGATTGTGTCTACTCTAAAAGCTAAACATAGTGTGCTATTTGAACGCGAAACGAACGAGTAAAAGTAGGACAAAAAAGCATGTGGACTGGTAGTTGACTGTTTAAAATTGCTCCTGTGGGCTTATTACTCCATTTCATGCAAAAATACAACACTACCTCACGACAAAGAGTCTCAGGTTTACATCCCCCTATAAACACTTTCCACTCGCCCTGTAACTTCGGAGTAGGGCTTGAAGTACTTAGCATTGCGAACCAAGTACGTGTAGTCGAAAATAGCGAATGTATATTCAGCCTTAAGGCTGAACTGTTTAGGTTACATCGCAATAAATTTCAAGACCTGCAAGAGCTCACCCACTTTGACGTTCTTAGGCGGGATGTTAAAGTAGTTAGTGGGGCTCCATCGCAAAGTACCTGTGCTTCTCCGGTATAAAAACGATCACCGTGTACGTGTACCTCTCTGGGTCTATGCCTTCCCCTAAACCTCCACGTCCTAGTGTATGGTTACCTACTTAGGTTTATTGATTGATAGGTAACAAGTTATGTTACTCACTCATGCGCTGTGTGACACCTTTGCCCTTGCCTTTCCTTTTAGCAGCAACACTATCGGGTAGTTTCACTTTGTTCTTCATCTTCCCTTGAGGCATTTTGATGATCTTGATGTTATCTTCTTAAAAACTGTAGAAAAATGTGTTAATGCGTGGTTAGCGGCCTATCAACAAAAAACCAAAACAAACCGTACAGCTTACTAGCAGAGTCAAGTGCATTTAATTCGACATTGCAAAAACTTTAACAAATATCCATTGAATATTTTATAATTAATAAAATATTTTTTAATATTAATAAAATTACGTAGGTTGTAATCAGAGATAAAATAAGTTACCTGGCAAAGAGTAAAACTACCGTAGTTAAATATTCCCCGCCTCTTTTCAAAGA
This sequence comes from Mesopsocus fuscifrons, assembly GCA_950004255.1. NCBI lineage: Eukaryota > Metazoa > Arthropoda > Insecta > Psocodea > Mesopsocidae > Mesopsocus > Mesopsocus fuscifrons. The sequence continues at coordinate 7,057,450 of OX465380.1, forward strand.
TGCAAGCGACCATATTCTTCCATTGGCCACAACTCTCTTACCAGCGCGAATGTCGAGGTCCGCAGGTATTTGCTCCAATAGCCACAATAAGTAGGTATTACATACAACCAAAAACTTATGGAGTCTATGACGTGGATAACACCAATGTCTTACCTCGTTTTACTTTGAGACTGGAAGGTATGGGGCCAAGTCGCAGATTATGTTACGCTAGAAATTTATTCTCCGCGTGATTTCATACCCGAAAAATAATAATTGTCCCACCCACCCGTCACTAACAGAAGAGTCACCTAGGAGGTGCCTACTTAGAGTCCCTATAGTAATGGACCGGAGAGTAGGTAAATGAGTTTGGACTTGTAGTGTGAGTGGAACAGAATTTCTAAATGTCAACACCTTTTGGCCCTGATGAAGGGAACTCTAATTCATCTGGATATAAATTTCGAGAGAAACTTACAAGAAGTTTATAATGATGCAATAATTAAGTAAGGTCACAAAGCTGTTATGTTAAAAAGCAGTTCTCAAAAGTCTTCGCATATATCAATATAAAAAAGGCATTTTTTTAGTTTTGTACTTAGAATTATCACTTGATAACTGGGCTACAAAAATTCCATTTCTCGTTCAATACCTACAAACTTGAGTTGCTCTGTAGGCCCGTAACGGTAATCGAAGAAAAGCTCTTCGCCGGACACAATGTGACGCATCGCAAATATCCCAATACGGTGGTCGCCGTTCACTTTGAGAACTTTAGCGTAGCAGTTGGGGTTGATGCTGTGGTTAGCGAACCGGATCTTGTTGCCTTTCCTGGTGGCGTCAACTACGAAATCTGTGAAAATTCAAGTAGGAATGATAACGAAAGGGCGACCCGGTGTTTGGGAGAAGTTTCTCACCAATCTCTCTTATGCATCTTTACGAAAGTTCTGTTTTAGTGAGAACTAGAGATAAATAAAATTCCACCTACAGTTATCCAACAACTAATTCGCCTTCAGGGGTGTTAAAATGTGAAACTTTCCGAAACTTGCTTAAATTCTTCCCAACAAAAAATTCCAGCAACTCACTCCTCTGATTTTTATGTATTCTGTTTTGCTACTCGGTGGTTTCCCCACTTTTTAAAACGAACCGAGTTAGGTACATAAGGCTACTTTAAAAGGATACAAAAATAATTAAGACAAACTCAAGCTTAGACCGGGTCAAAGTACTCCCTGAAATACTTTCGACTTTCAACTGAGGATTGTTGGATAAATTGTATTTATAGTAAAGCGTTCAAGTTACCGTTGTTGAGGTTGAACAAGAAGGAGCACATGTATTTGTCGTAGACTTTGCCTCGGCGATCAGCCTCGTCCTGCGAGATAATCTCTCCGCAATACTCCGAAATGAATTCATTCTTCTGTGCAGACTCCTTCAGGTAAATACCCCACCCAGCGACTTCACTCGGCGCCAACAGTAAATGCTTGTCTAGAATAAACAGATATGTAATAAAATAACATCCACACGACTTCAGTTGTGCACCCAAAAAGTTAGGTAATGGTGGAAAATTAATATTTCTGGAAATCATTGGGTATTGTAAAAGTCTGACGGCTTACTAAGTTTTTATATTATCGTGTTGTATATTCTGATCAATGAATAAAACGTTAATTGTAAAGTGGTCGGATTTTTGGTTGGTTGGGGGTTAAAAGTCATTGATCGATTCAGTTATGACATTGCAGCTGACGCCCATTTTTGAAAGTTCTATTGTTTAGGTTTAAAAAAAACTCACGCAGGTTTCTTTGGACGGACACATTCTTGCATGTGATATTCTCGACGTTGAACTGATTGGCACCACAGGTTTGACACAGGTCAGGGTCACATTCCCGTACGGCTAGATAGCACGGACACTGCTTTGTGTTACACTGGGCCTTACAGCGGCAGCCGGGAAAGCGGAACTGGCAATCTGAGCTGCACTGGCAGAACTTCTCACAGAATGGTTGTGACTGGAAAAGAAGCAAAGCAAGGCACAACTGATTAGGGCGGAATAGAGCATTCAGTAGAACATGGTGATCTCAACAGGGGAAGGGACAAATTCAACGCTTCTGCTAAGTAATAACCCTTTGAGAACGGTAGCAAAGCCCTAGGAAGTTTAGGAAAAGATCTTTTCGAGACCGTTTTTATTTCCTCAAAGTTAAAAAACAACTGGTACCTGAATATTTTTTGCTTACTTATTTTCACGGAGTTCTCAATATTATATTTTTAACATCAGAAATTGGTTGAATATATTCTGATTTATCAGTCGAGTTATTTTCGTCAATATATAACTGAAACGCCAAACCCCATTATGTTAAACATTACAGGTGTAACAAAGATATATTTCAGAGCAAAAAACTCGCAAAAGAATCCTACGGAAGATGCCTGCAAAATAATATCAAGAGTACTGAATAGTCACTAGAAAAAGAAGCGACATGCTTACTTGAACACAAGAGCAAGACTGGTCACACGGCCGATTGGGATGATCACAGGGGGTGAAATTAGAAACAACTTTGTTCCCGGAGTCTTTTTTTAGCTGCAGCTTCCTGCAGTGCAGAGACCACATCCGGTTCTTTTTCCTCTTCTTTGGCCTCGGAGGAGTGGGGGATCCTTGCTCTCCGGCGGGAAGCTGAGCCTCTTCCATTTGAGCGAACTCGTAAACTTCCCGACATGTTTTAGTCATTATGACGTTTTTTATCGCGCAGTAGTTGTTCAAAAATAGCTATATGAAAATCAAAATAAATTAGGTGAGCCGGTATTAGACGTTAACATATTCAGGGCTACAATTTTATTTTTCTTGTACTTTTCTTACAAGACGGATCGGCACCCACATACTGGACCCATAAGCTTAAAATGCATTATTTAGGTCACCACCAACGACCTATATTACTATAGACTGCTTGCCCACATAGAAAACAGCGACATCTACCCGAACCAGAATGAAAAATTGGGAACTATGCACACGGGGCCATTGTCATAGCAACAAGATATATTACTTTTTGTATATAGACTGAGATTTGATAGTTATAGCAATTATAGAATTTCGATTGGTCAAGATTCAAAAGTTTCGAAAATAATCGTCGTATACATAAACAAAAATTTGGAAAAAATGCCTCAGAATTCCCATTTAGACACTTGCTTATGTGTTCCAAGGGGCCAATATGGCGACCCTCATGTCTACCGATAGGCAGTGTATAGTAGTATAGGTCGTTGGTCACCACCAATATTGGGACCCTCCCTGAGCACTTAAGAAAAATCGTTCTTCAAAAAAGTCGAAACAGGGGAGGGTAACCATTGAGTACAGTCAAAAATTTTCAATTCATTGAAACTGGCTGGTTTCTTATTGAGTAGTTATTACCTTTCTGAGACTGCGGAACAAAGATTTATCCCCTGCAGTCCACTCTGTGTACACTTCCGGATTCTTCTCTTCGATAAGAGTGAAAGGAACGTCCTCCCTTTCTAGTTTCAAGTCTTTGCTGTCAATACTATCCTCAGAACTCGCTGAAAAGTCAAGTAAAGTAAGTAAAGTGGTAGGTCGACAGTTTCCAATATAAAACACTTACAGCATTCCCCAACCTGAACACTATCATCTTTGTGACCATTTCGACTCAAGCACGGAAGCACTTGGAACAAAGTTTAATCAGAAATCTTGGCACACATGAAAATAAATTAAATCAGTCCAATAGCTTGAACTCTAACGAACAGACGGACATTTTTTCGAACCCCAAAGAATCGAAATTGATTGTCATAGTACTTTCCATATATAACATAAGGGAATAAAAAACTAATGTCACATTTATATACCTTCATTGCCAGAATCCACAGATGTCTGTTTACGAATCATGCGCGGCTTCCCTAAGCAATCTTCTACCTCATCCAGAACGTTCTGACTCGTGGACCCACAACCACCCATCAGTGTCGAGGCTGTCGAAGTGCCCGCCACAGCCGCCACAATTGCCATTGTTATAGGTGCCCCCAGGTCATCCCTCATAGTCTCTTCCCGTTTGGCGTCCATCAACGCCTGCATACCCTCCATCAGCAAGTAACAGTTCGGCCCGCAGGACCTATCTCCCCAGGGCATTTCTGGTCCTCTCCGACGCGCTAAATTTGGTTTAGGATGGCAGGCCTGGTGACCTAGAATAAGAAGGTGTGAGGTTCAAGTAAGACCTCTAATATTCCCAAACCTTCCACAGGTGGACAACACGTGATAGACGGAACTAACTCAGACTACCAAAAGAAACTATGCAATCAATCGGCACTGGGAATCTCTCGCTATCTCTGGAGACATAAGTGTGCCTATCCAAGGCATCGTGAAGTGAACAATGAAAAACTACAAGTCCATTGTTTCCAGCACCCTAAGAAGCGTCTCCGACAAAAACGTCTACTTCAAGTTTTCAGAAGCAACTTACCTGCCTTACTCGGTAAGTAAAAAAAAAACCACTTACGATGGAGGAAGCAATCGTAAATATTGCATCTGCGACAGAAGAGTGTTCGGAAGGAATGAAGGGACTGTTCTCTGGGAACGCTCTCTCCGTTCATGCCATCAATGTTGGGGGTGCATTCGGGGGGCTCGGCGTTCGGGTCCATCAGCTCAGACAGCTCGATGTATTTTTCTCGAAGTTCTTCCGGCGTCCCGCGCCCCACAAATAAGCTAGAGATTGCTGTAAAGATGGCAGATGCTGGGAAAGGCTTACGGTCTGTTCCAGTCTTCTGAAAAATTAAGCATCAGTTATGTAATTATTTCTGCAATTGATGAACTATGAGGCCACCACTCTCACCACTACATCGCTCGCCCGGGCCTGTGAGAGCCGGCACTCTGACCATTGCAACACGCGAGGCCTCTCAAATGGCACCCATAAGCAGCAACGCCTTTTGCTTATATGGGCCAACATCCAGAAAAATGCACTTCAGTAGCTTCAGTGCTGTTTGAAAATGTCTATGTAAAAACAAGAGGGAAAACAACACTTTCTCACTCAAGTAAAAAGGAGAAAAAATTGAGAGATGTACTTGATATTTGGTGGTGAGCGAGTTGACCAACTCGATGAACATCTGATCATCCATTAAGCCAATGTCACCATCACCATGAACACCACCGTCGTAATTTTTTAGCAGCTCCTCCAGAAACTTCTTGTCATGGTCCATCACTTCATCACCCATGTATGGAATATTATGAAGCACTGTTTCATCCTCAACCTATAAAAATAATTTAATCAAGTGCTTTTTAGCTGCTCACACTGCGAACCTTTGTCAAAAGAACATTACCGATTGAGAAAAAACGGGCACGCCTGGACGGTACCGCTCCTTTCAAACAACCATCTGGAAAATCATCAGTGATGGGTATTCTGAAGAATAATTAAATAAAAATAGGCCTACCATAAAATTCTGTTGTATCGGGGCCCAGGCATACATTGTAGGAATGGTTGGTGCCAAGCTAAGCATGGTGATCGGCACAGTGCAGAATGGTGTATCAAATCCTTGATATGTCGCTTTCTTCATGGAAGGTTCCATAGCTCTCGGTGTATTGTTGATTTCCCATTTGGCCGGGCTTTCATCCATTCGCTCCTTTTGAATCTTCAGTTTCTTATCTAATTTGCAGCGATTTTGGTTCCAAAATGCCTTTACGTCATCGGCTCTCTTGTGAATTTTCTCATTGTGAAGTCTCATATATTGCTCCTTCACTCTCTTCCTCCACTCCGAAGCTGTTTTCGATTTGCTGGACATCTTGTCCTGGAAGTCAGTCATATAACGATAGGTATTGTTATTGATATGTATGATAGACAAAAAGGCGCGCCCCATAAGGGTTACATACCCCTCAAGTTGGTCGAAGTTTTACAACTGCACTGGCAGGAGACCAAATGGCCGCTTGAGGCAAAATAAACGTGGTTGGGATGGTGCCAGTCCCGGGGCCAAAGAACCCTAACTCCTGCTGCTGGAACCGGCCTTCGTGTTTAAAAGACAAAAACAGTCCTCCAGAAATATCAACAGTAGGTACGTTAAAAGAAAGAAGAGTAACGTTAGCTTAAATTAAACCAGACATCATTAAAATTCACAATACATTACATTAGGCACCTGCCTAAGTGATTACCACTAAACCGCCATTCTAGCAGTTAGGCCCTATATTTCCTAGCCCTATTTTATACTAACAAATTAAAGTTTAAACATATTCTCGAGAGAAATAATACTTGAGAGCTTTGAATGAATGAATACGAGTAAGAAAACTATATTACCAGCTATTTGTAGACAAATAATTGCCGAAGAATAAAATTTTTACACAATAAGGCAGATCGGAAGCGCTTGTTGTTGCCAAAAGCCAGAATGCCAGCGGCAAGCAGACTGCAGTTATGCCAACATTTGACTTCTTCAAGGGCCCTAAAAAAAGGCGCGAGTTTTAAAATTACCTTTTGAAATTTTGATGATTGAATGGATTAGAAAATAATATTTTCTTAAGTAGTAGGTACTGTCGATGTGACATACATAATATCAACCTCAAAATTTTAAAACAATTTAAATGCGGTAAAGTATTGATATGAAGGGTTCTATTTAAAAATGGACCGAGGGTGCTAAATTATTCGTAATCTATATAACTGCAATTGTAGGTAATTAAGATCTGTGAAAAATATTTAAGTAAAACGAATTATTTTTGACAGTAACTACTTCAGTGAAAATAAAATTTGTCCGCTTTTGGGACGCTGTTTTTCTTACCAGGGTCCAAGTAATTTATTCGAGTTGTTCACCACATTCGCAACACTCCCCTCATAAACAGTATACCTAGACCTAAGATTCTAGACTCTAGACAGCTAACAAGGGGTCGTTGGGTAAATGTCACTACACCTTGGGGTAGGTGGCCAATGCAGCCAAAAAAGTAGGTCGGTAACTATACTTATCTACCTTATTTATACTTACACGAATGCACCCCTCCTAAACTATGGCAGGAAGGAAGGATGAAAAATTATTTTTCAAAGCATGACAAAGTTTATTAGGTATGATAATCACAAATGTATGCGGCATGAACTTATTTTAACGATCGTAAGAGAATGGTGACCATTTTGATACTCACTTACAACCTACCTACCCATCCACAAATGTGTCATTCCGAAAATATTTTTTAAGAAAATTCCCAGCAATGGGCCCAGCGTCGCGGAAGGTAAGAGACTGGTAAGAATGGAAGGTAAGTGCTTAAAACCGGTATGCGGGTAGGTAAGTAAATTAAAACATCTACCCGCGTTTGAAGTATGAAGTACCTAAGTAGGTACCTACAGGTACCACAGAATGCGGCACTAAAAAAAAGGTTGCCCATGATAATCTTTTATGTAAAGTGTAAAGCTGGCATGTCACACTAACTACTTGTACCTCTCTTCATCAAGTGGAGAAGCATTTCAATTAGGAAGGTACAAGGCGGGCTGCAAGGGAACTTTAGATAGGTGCATTTGAGAATAAAAGCGACAGAACTTTCATTTCACTATAATTCTACCAGAGTTAAAAAATTCTTTCTACCCTTGCCAGCCCAAATGTATGACTGCACTGAGAAAAATTAAAAAGCACCGCTTCTCATTTCTTAACCTTTTAAAAAACTGCCAACCAGGTTCCTACACAAACTTCTCAATTTTCGGCTCTAGATACAGCAGAGATATGTCATCACAACACGTAAGTTTTTACATATAGGTATAAGCAGCACCTATATATTTTTTTCTTATAGCTTCTTAGGATATAGGGATGAAAACAAGACCTCTCGGTTATTAACGAAGCAAAAGTATTTTTTTACATAATAAGTAATAATATGTACGACCTAACTGTGGACAGTGCAACTACCTCCTGTATGGATGAAGAGCAGAAACCTCTAAAACTTGGCTCTATATAAGAACATCAGAGCAGACATTGAGAACGTTTGAGGTCTTGTCATGAGGCAAGCAGATTTCTCTTCTTACAAAACATATAAAGAGCTCCAATCATTATTTTCCACTGGGAAGAATAACAAAAAAGACTAGTTATACAAATATCGAGCCTAAATAAGTACCTACTAATTTTTTAAAAAGTCACAGCACTAACAGAGAAAGCAAATAATTATGATACAGTCAGTAACATGTTTCATTAGGCTATAGATTTTATTTACAGCACGAGTGCATTACTGAGGGTACTAACTTGTGTTTCTTTTTTGGTGAATAGACCGTGTTGTCAATGCACATATTGTTCACTTGCACTCGTGCAACGCTGCTTAGATTAATCTGTGACGCCTCACAACCGGGAACATGCTGTCCAAATTTAAAATGATAGGTACTTCTACTATGTCTTTTGCCTTTATTTTTATTTTTAAATGATAGGCAGTAGTCAGATGATTTCTCACAGTTGCTGAGCATGGCTTCAACACTAGGGGCAAAGCATGGGATATTTACTAGGTACCCCACGTTTTTTACTGGCAGATCGAACTGACGAAATGACTCATTAGTTTTTCTCAATTTTCAGTTACCAACATTCCAGTACATGTTTATTCAAGTCTATATTGTGGATTCTATTTTGCAACAGTTAAATGAAATAATTACAAATCAGCTAGACCACAGCTACCAGTAACAATAGGCACTGTACGCATAATGAATAATGTTTTACATGCTAAGTACTGAGAACACCATAACCATTAGTCTTACGTAGTTAATTCTACAAAAACTAACCTAAACAATGACTGGACTGCACAGGAGTCAGCCACATTTATTTATATATGAAAGTGAGTTTGGATGAAATACAATAATATGGAAATAAACTGGCGAACAAAATCCTTAAAGTGGACCTTATAAAAGTCACCAAATAAAGCGACTCTCAAGTTCCTTCACTAACCGGTAAGATAAAACAATTATTTCGCATTTACTTTTTATCAGATATCACCTGGCGAGAAACCCGAATTTAAGAAAAAATGACAAATAACAGCGAATGCTGACGGTAAAAATTGGCTTCAGGAGATTCAATCATCCAGCATAAAATGGTTCTAGTACCAGAATTATTGTTTGCAGTTTGAGGCAACTAAATCCTTATGAAATCCTGTGGTGTTCACGATCATGTTAATTTTAGGCTATCGAAACGATGTTTTTTGCCTACAATTTTAAATTTTACCTTTCTGAGGAAACTGTTACATATTTCTTGGTTCAGATATATTACCTGATTTTTTTAAACATCAGAAACTAGCTGGCAGTTGCAACCTCACAATCAAATAATTTTTTCATTTATTTTTGGGTTTCAAAAAAACTCGACCGTAATAAGATCTTGTCCAACAAGTTTCTGGCGACATTTTTCCCTTCAGTAATAGATTCCTCAGAAACACATCATAAGAAACACAAAGAAACTGCATCGTATCTACAGCATTTTAACTCAGATTACTGGAACCCCTCGGAGGGTTGACAACGCAAAGCCATGTTTCCGTTCCTACTTTTTTGTTTTTTCGTGATATTGCAGTAAAAGGCATAAACACGCTGTACGGATTATTTATCCTACAGCCATCATCGACAGTCATGCGTCAAGGCATCTCCAAAACTTTCTTTAGTATCAAATGTCAAACCGTACTGGAAAATCGGATTTTTAACCAGAAAGACAAAACAAAAATTGTACAATACAAATGTACAAGCACGGCCAAATGAAATGAGATCCGTCAAGTTTACATTATTGCGATAATAGTTTACATGTAACATAATTTTCCTAGAAATTATACTACGGACATACACTATATTTTTAATATTTCACAAGACTACGTGAAATGATTGGAATAGCGTACAACAGCACAATAAATATTAACAATTTCCATTTTCAAATGTTCGTCTTAACCCAGCAGTGATGAGAAGATATTGAAGAGAAATAGCAAACAGATTGAAGCATGTTAAACTAAGCACCTTAAAGAAAATTTAACAAGAATGATAGTGATACTGAAAAGCAATGAAAGCACCGACTATAGACAATTGTACTGACAAGTACTGACAGTGCTAGCTGAAGGTCTAAACCCGTTAATAGTATTAAATGCATTTTTTTTCTCAATTTTTAACTAAAGAAACTATAAAAATATAGATCATAATAAGGGACAAAAAATACTATACCACTGTAGGTACAAGTAATTTCTTTAAAAAGAGGTTTATTGTTTGCGAAGACAAACTGTTTTTATTTGCACTTATGACGATTTTAAAATTAATTATGAAGAAAATATAATATGTTGTTCTGTCCGTATAGGCAGGTACATTATGGTGCACCATGAAATATTGAAAAATATCAGAAATACAGATTTTAGACGTTATAGTGAAATAGAATGAGTAGAACACACAGTGTGATGACAGCAAGAAAGCCAACAATTTCCAGAAGGTCAACCAACATCGGAATATTCAAAAACTCATTACACTGTATAAAATAACAAATACGTTACAAAACACATGTAAAAATTAAAGCACATGTGTTACGCGTTACAAAATTCTACTGGGAGCTTAATTATCGCTTAATTACACTTATAACACGAGTATTTAAGTTCAGTTACGTCTCTTTTCAATTATTTTTCGCAAGCCACATATGACAGCGAGGGAATATTCTGATAAGTCAAACAATCCACTGAGTCCAAATGCAACTCCGTAAGTACTGAAAGTACACTAAAACTTTCACAAGAGACCGAGACCCCTCAGTTACAAAAAAAAGCTAACTGCCATGAATAACAACATCTCTATACAGACACAGACATACTTCAATTAAGTATGCGCATAGAGAGTTTGGTACACATGTTGCAGCTTTTAGTAACTCGCACAGATGTGCAAATAAACCAATCCATTTTCATGTTTTTGTTCTTGTTTTAGGTTATTTTCGGTAAACGAAGTTGCGAGTTCCAACTATTCCCGCAATATGGGGTTTCAGTACCAAACAGCAGGACTTGCTTTGACAATTTAGGAGATGGACATGGTGATGATATTTTTACTTCAGGGAGTTGGTTATGTTCTATTAAATTAACGTAACCGTATAAAGCAAATTCGTCCTAAATTTGCTTTGTTTCACTGTGCTATGGAATATTTTCTTCTGTCCACGACCTCACCTTTTTATACCCGAATGGGTCTCACGATGGAGTTGTTATTGAAGGCCACATGAGGCTGATCATTACAGTTTTCATCAGGGACTGCTCGGTCTGGGTCGTCCAGGAACCCGGGGTTCATTATGATGTTGGGTACAAGCTCCATTATTTCTTGATCATCCTTCGACCCTGAAAAAGAAATAGTTATGAGTGGCAATTTGACAAATGAAGCAAGTACTTCTAAAATATAGTGATAACAGCCTCGATAGCCGAGTGGACTAAATGGTCGACTTTTGAGGAGCAGTGAGAGCCGGGTCACACCGGCTCGATCCCGATCCTACCAAAAAGTTTTTTCTGCTCGGCATTCACCTCTAATATGTTCAGCATGTCAAGTGAAATGTATATCGAGGCTGTGGTGGTTCGGAACCCACCTAAAACTGTAGGTCCCCATCGTTTACTCGATGGCTGGGGAGCTGGTATTTGGTAGTGCTGCCAGCTGAGCACAATGGATAGTTCTTGAAACGGTCTAGTTGCTGGGCTTGTCCCCCCCAACCCTCAGCAGCTAATATAGTGATGTCCGAATGCGGAGATCCTAAGAGAGATACTTACATACAGTGACATGATAGTCCCTGAACATGAGATAGCAGGTTCCGATGGAAAGAATAAGGAGTGTTCCCATTACAACGGCCACAGCTGCCACCCAAACACGTGTGTCAAAAGTCTCAACGCCTTCGAGTAGATGCCTTGCCAGCTCTGAAAAATCGGCAAATACTGAATTAAGAAGTCAGAAGTAGGTTATCTTTTGTAACTCGTTAGCTTCAGGTCCCCAAATGAAGCGGTCGGTAGAGAGCCCGGACCTAACCTAACCTAATTTAGTTCATTCAGTCTTCTATGAAGGCTACCATTACGAAATTACCTTACTTTGGAGTATTTCGGGTCTCATTAATAGGCACGAGTTGTAAGGAATTCAAGGTGACTCTTAGAACATACCTGCTGCACATAGATGACTCTAAGAACATACCTATTTCTTGGACAACATGTTTGGTAGTCGCCTCCACAGTGACTTTTTCACCAGGGCCAACATCGTTGGTCGCCCAAACTTGGAACGTGTACGTGGAGTTCGGAGTCAGATGATAGATATCAATTTGCCGCTAGAACAGAGGGACTTTTTGTTATTATTTTTAAATGGTAATTTTTTGTGCTGAAGCAGGGCTTAGTGGCAGAAGTGTGATTCAAAATTAATCCTTCACTAATGTAGATGATTTTTTATTAAAAATACTAACTTCGGGGTTGCTTCAGTTCCCGAAGTGAGAGCTCTAATAGTATGTATTTATTTCCTCTTTCCATTGCATACAAATAGTTTTTTGGCTATTATACGTACCGTGGTAGGACTGATGTGCCTGGGCATAACATCAAGCCACTCAAGACTGTGTGTCTGTCGATAACGAGCCGTAAAATGGGATACTTCACATCCCCCCGTATCACCCAACTCCCACAGCAACAAGGCCAACACGGTGGAGGGGTGAACTGAAACGTTCACCAGCTTCCCTGGAGTTGCTACAAAAAAAAATATATATAAATAACAGAAATAAATAAATATAACAACATTAAATATCAGATTGTTCAAACGTTTCCTAGAAACGAGCAAATCTGAACATGAAGTTTTGAAAATCCACTCCCTCATAAGAACCAATTTCAATAACTTTCCACCAAAAAAGATTACTTAGCTATTCCCATGATCAAAGCACCCGGTATTAATTGGGGAGCGAGAACTCCCGAGGAGATATTTCTCCATTATCGGGCTTAAAGGGATTTTACTTCAGATGAAGTAATAATTTGCAACTGGCCGAGTAAAACTTCTTATACCTGAACCTAAATTACATTATTCAGGAGGGATGACAGTGATAACTAGCACTGCTTACTGAGGATAGTCAGACTGACTTCAGGCTTTTCAATGCAGAGCGACAGCCACTTAGCTTATTCACAATTCTAAAATGGACATAACATACTTCTGACAATGAGTCTATATTTTGATCGAACCGAGGACTCTTCTTCCGCTAAATCATGGCCACTGATCGACTCCGAGTCAACAGTGGCATCTTGGTATTCCAGGGCACATGTATAAACTCCCGAGTCGTCCCGCACAACGTTTGGTAGAGTCAGACTTCCATCGCTTTGAATCCACCAGTGGCTCAGACGCTCCGATCTGTCCTCTTTTACCCACATAACTTTCTCATGCGGTGTCGCTCCATCCGGGAAACACGGCAGAGTGACATTTTCCCCTATGTGCACTGCAAGCTCTGACACGTCCAAGGAGTCCCACGCGTACAGGATGTCTGAAGAAGATACATCGGACATTTGGTTAGAAAAATCAACATCTGAGACCGCTTTAACCCCTGACTCTGAGTTCTGGGGCACCACAGAGAAGCTTATTTTCATCGTACAAGTGGTCTGATAAAATCCAAAACACTAGGTACCAAGTGCTGTTTTTATACATACAGGATGAAGGCACTGGATGAGCCCCAAGTTATACCACTGAGTATTGAGTAAGATCGCAATGCGAAATTGGAAATTCTGAAAAATCTTCTATAAATAGCCATATCGATTCTGAATTATGAACCCCTCATTTTAAAGGAGTTGTGGGCAGTATATGTTCTTTCTCATGATTTATAAAATCTATTCTCTGAATTGGCTAGTAATAAATAATTGAAGGGAAATAGAATTCTTGTTTCCAAGCTAGCTAGTATAAAAGCCCACCTGCAGCGAAGCACAACCAAACTACAGTTGATAATGGGCTGGAGCTAACCATACTTCCATATCTAATAAAACATCAGTATAAAAAGATAACATTTAAAAAGACTTCATTATAAAACACCATAATATTTTACACATGATTAGTACAAATTTTCTTGGGACACCATTATTTGTGTTTCTTGTTGTTTTTCAACAGTGCAATTTAATTTTTAGGGCCTTAAAAAATTTGCATAAATTATCAGGGCCTTATAACAAAATCGCGCGTTTTTCAAAAAGTAGTTTTATTCCGTGATCGGAACACGTACAAGGTAAGTAATTGTCAAAAAACCTACAACATACTGCGCGTTACTGTTAAACAATATCAATTTCAGAAAAAAAATATATTCAACGCTCTACTGAAAGATACCAGCACTTTCTGGTGCCAATTACCAGAATTACCTATGTACCTGAGAGTATATTTCTTTCTATCATTACTACCTACCTATCATGGAAAAGAAACAGGATTGAATTTCACAACTGTATAATTAATATTGGTGTGCAAGAAACTGAACTACACTAACTTCAGGATTAGGAAGTAACCAACAAGATCAGGAATTCATGCACGACCCTCCCTTAGGTTTCCTAATATGACGACTCAGCTTCTTACTTCGGGGATGTAGGATACCTAGAGTTCGTAATTTAACGCATGTATCTCAGGTAGAGCTTCATGGAGGTCCGAGCGTCCTCCACAGAGCAGTGCATTCCACGCTGAATGTACTCCCCCAGAAAATGTTCCGCCAGGAACTTGAGCGAGGGGAATGGTCCACCAGTTGCATTTTTTCCGGCAGCGACGAAGGTCGGGTAAGAGCTTGTGTCCTTAATTTTCCACGCAGGGACATGATCGGACAGTTGCAATGCAGGCAAGTCGAATGACTGGACTCGGTGGCCGACAATGATCGATGCATTCTGTAGGATGCCACGGACAATCCTCTGGGCTGTGTAAAAATCTACTCCATCCAAAAGATGGCGGGACGTTATACCACTCACTTCGGTGCGGTAGAAGTATACTTCGTTGATTGGCTTGACGTAAGTATCATAGAGAACTCTTAGGTTGGAATCAACTATGCTGACGCGAGCCAGCATGCTTTGGTTGCTCCGATCCCCAACCATCTCGCAGTCGATTGCAATTACCGCGGACATTATTATCAACTGAAAGTAAAAAGGCAAATGATATTATTTTAGTCAAGGTAAGTAGGCAGGTAAGAAAGTACTTGGAATCGGTGGATAACAAAGTCAGGAAACTGCATGCATGTTTCCTCAATGTTCGACTCCAGTTGGTGGCTCTACAAGACATCAGATCTGACTTTGCCACTCTTGTGCACTCTATTACAATATTTAAAAATTCTTGAATTAGCTATAGGTAGGTATTTTGTTTGAACGTGAAGAAAGTATCTTATCGTGCTATGGCGGCATATCAAGCTTTTAGATGTCAATTAAATGGTAGGAACCAAGGGAAGGGAAACCTATAAAAGTCGGGGCAGTGTGGTTTCTATGAACCGATAATATTCATTGTAATAAAGCGTACTTATCTATCGAATTAACAACGAAAATTCAGTGTGACAGATCTACTGTGGTTTCACCATGCACGTGTGGCGACGACATAATAAGTATTACTTAGGTTCCTTAGAGTTGTTCAACATATTAATTTATCAAACTGGAACTCCTCCCCTTCCACCAGTCTCAATCTATAGCATACAAGTACCTACCTATCCTAAAAGAAGAAATTTCCAAATAGGTACCTGAAAAAATCCTGCAGCTCCTCAGAGGTCTTCAGAGATGAACACAAGAAATCGCAGCTTCAGCAGTATAATAAGCGCCTACCTGCATTCATATACAGCCTGCAAGTGAGATCTTGTGTTCCCGCCAAATATTTAAAATATGTATAACTGATATTTTCTCACTATCTTCTAATTTGTGATGAGTTAAAATAACAAATTAATATTATTTATAATAATTATTAATTACTTTTTCATTCCATTATTACAACCTTCGAAAAAATAAACACCCACCTTCTGAAAGATATTTAAAAAATTCGATTTTTCAGCCAATGGTAGACTTGAGAGGGCCCTGAAAAATAAATCAAAACAAATCTGTAAATCATTTTTGTGTGAGGAAGTGAAATTTTTCTTGTAAGTTTTCTTTGCTTTTAACATTGCTGTTGTTAGGAAGAAGTGAAAAAACAGTATTGGTAAATTATTTTAGCTTTAAGAAGCTATTCGGGCTTATTTTCTTGATATAGAATTCATTATTAGCTTGATAGAGATCACACACTACTGTGACAATGAATCATCAGGGAGGTGTTGATTGACGCAGCAGGCACAGTTACGATTATCCTTCTGCCAAATCGACTCCCTCAGTCATTTCCACAAAAATTGTCTGTGACAGGTAATTAATTATCAAAATCTGCTGAAAAATAACACAAATTGTGTCGGTCTCCGAAAAACTAGATTCTTGTTTCAGTAAAATCAAGATGGGGTCTGGGTTGACAGCTTGTGTGCGCTATCTCCTGTTTTTCTTCAACTTGATATTTGCGGTAAGTTTTATGTCAACTCTCCTCTCTCTATACTTATTTTAATCATGCTATTTTTTCGTATTGTATAGGTACCTAAGTAGTTATAAAGGTGCGGCCGATTACTTATATCCATACCTATCACGAATGTTTGGGGATGTGTTGGCTGTGTCAGCCCTTAGGCTGAACCACAGGCTGAACTAGCCAAAGTTTAAGCCAGCCTACTGCCGTTGTCCCATTTTGTCATCACGTGCATAGGTTGTGCCGGCCCATACCTATATAAGGTACCTGCCATTCTTTCACACTCACAGGTAGGTACCTAACCGTGTTTGTGCCTCTGTTGGCAAATACGTTGAATCTGTGCCCATGTTATGCCTATCCTGAATTCCGAATTAGTTCCCTGTATGCGGTAAAGGTGTGAGTGGACATACTCCCCAACGATGGTGCGTACATTGGTCTTGTGATATGTTTGTAGTTGGTAGACGCCTGTATGACATGATTGCTTCGACCTTCTTGACTGTTTGGCTCACGACTAGGTATATTTACTTCCCCGTGTACGAAGTATCGGTAAGTCTAGGTACCTTTACAGGTTGTTGGTATATGAGGAAAGTATTGTTTGTCGTGACTGAGAAAAGTTGTGAGATCCAGATCCTGGTAGTATCCATAGACCCCCCCCCCCCCCCCCCCCATTTTTAATCCATCATTGAGCCATCGTTGCTATATTTGGCTGAACACGAAAGCAGGTGTTCCGCGTTCCTCGTGGGTAACTTTTGACGAATGAAAGTGGCTGTTCATAATCCATATACCATCTGTAAATGTAGAATCCACGTCATGCTTTGGTGCACTCTGACGTGAGTCATCGCCGTGCAACAATAGCCTCATCAGCCATCAAGGACACAGTAGCACGCGGAGTAGTTCCTCTACTTACGCGCCATTCCAAAAGCTCTAGCCTCTACTGACCAAGTTGATTGTGCAGTGGAGCTATTCCCTTGCTCGCTGTCGAAGCCTGTGATTTTAGAACCGGTAGATAGGAGTCAAGAAACCTGTTCCTGTTGTTTGACCTTATCAGTTAGTTTCCAGACGTAGGTACTAATGTTTGAACTGGGTAACTGAGAAAGCTTATATTTTGCTGATGTTTTCAGTAGCAAAGCAGAAATTAAAAATGAAAATTTTTAAGTTTTGCTGTGAGGGAAGCGTCAGAAGCGTGGCTTCCCTATGTTGTGGGTTGTGGCCCTTATACACGATTTTAGACTTTTAATTGTTGGCTCACATTAATGATATGAAATAGACCTGGGCTGTCTGGGAAAATAGCTTGGTAGTTATTAGTTATTACACCCGTGGTTCCAACTACCTCAGCTTCGCCCAACATAACGTCTGTGGCTCAGACTTCGTTGTTATTGTTTTATTTCCACCTTATCTCCGTTTTCTATCTATATATCCGGGATCGTGCCCTTTGTGCCCTTGAAACATAGCAGCAAAGATAACGGGTACTATTGCCATTATTACTAGACTCGTCTTATTCTGTCTGGAACTATAATGAGTAGTGACAGTTGTTGAAAACTTCTAACAGGCTGAGAACGAAAACACTAGTATATAGTATGTAGGGTGAATATAGCTGATTAGTCCCCTCCTCCTCTCTCCTGATGCTGAAGAAGTGAAAATCTTGATTTTGTTACATAAATACTTTTACACTAAGCGGTATTAGTTGAGGACAGAAGAATGAATCCAGTGAGAATATTGTAGCTCTCCGTCATGGGGGTAGCTTTGAGATAGCATAGCAGTGATATTAGTCGCGAAGACTGAACCTTACAAGACTAAAACACAATTGCAGCATTTGCAGGCCTTGCCTGGTTAGATCCAGTGTTTTCCATCCTGCATTACTAACTTAGGGAAGTCTTTTATTTTGCCGAAATGCATAGTCATCAAAACAATGATACCGTGTGGGATACTGGTCTTGCATTTCGGCACTGTTGCTGCGGCTTGAGCTCTAGCTCCAGTCTTTCCGCCTTTACTATGGGTTTAGTAAGTTACGGCCCACGCTGGTGCCACTTATTAAGTTATCACTTAACGCTTCTTCTCTACAGCTCATCGGGTTGGCCGTGCTGGTTCTTGGTGGACTGGCCCAGTATGAACTCCATGAGCATGCGTATTCCAACTTCGTAGACGAGAGCCTACGCTATGTCCCGATAGCAATGATGGTCGTGGGCGTGGTCATTGCGGTCATTGCCTTCTTTGGTTGCTGCGGTTCCGTCAAAGAAAGCCACTGCATGCTTTTCGCTGTAAGTACAAAAATAAATAAATTCTTTGGTGTACACCCGGTTAGTGGGGGACCTAGAAATCTGATAGCTGAGATAGAGCTATTTTCTCTCCGCTTAGGTAAAAAAAAAGGGTTTCCCAGAAAATTTTGGGTTTCCCTTATTTGGGTGGCAGCCAAAAAAAAAAAATTTCTTATGATTGTTTGACAAAATTAAACAGTCCCTGGTTATAGTGACTTAGCTTGTAACTCGTAAGTTTGGAAAAGTGACCGAATCACTTGTTCTCTTCATTAATTTGCATAAACTAACCTTCTTACTCCTGAGCAACTGCGAAAGAGTGCGTCAGTAACGGCTTGCTTTTTTTCTTTCATTAGTTTGGCGTGTTCTTGGTGGCTCTTTTCGTCCTGGAACTCACTGCTGGACTCGCTGGCTACGTGTTCCGCGATGACCTGGCCAAAACCGTGGAGGATCGCATTGAGAAAGGTGTCAAGGACTACTACATCGACGACAACGCTCGGAAAATCATGGACGGTGTCCAGTTCGATGTAAGTATCTATGGTAATGTAAAGGCTCTATTAACAAGTACAGCCTACTCATTCGTTACTGGAAATATTATTAGTTTTTTTTTTGCTTCAGCAGTAGTTTGTTCTACCGACTGTATGGCAGTAGTTCCCGAGACACGTTTTCGTTTGAAACTACATACTTGCAAAATCAGTTTCTGCATGTATGATGTGGTACTTTAAACCAAATTGGTACCTATATTAAAGTACCGTTGGATAGGTTTTGCGATCCTCCGCCGAAGTGTCTTCACATGTTTAAAACCCACACACCAGATGTTACGTGCATTAATGGAGCATTTTAAATTTTTCTTGCAGTTACCGCTATTTTCAGATTCAGCTAGCTCATGAGGTTTATTTTTCAGTGGTTTCGTGGTTTCAGGAGTCATTTCACTTCCTTCTCAAACTCCAGCGTCTTAAGTGGCATTCACTAAGGAATCATACATCATTCTTCATTTGCATCCTTGATTTCATTGGCTTTTAAATTCTTCCTCAGCTAACTTGCTGCGGTGTCCATGGCCCAGCCGATTACAATGGAAATCAAATCCCCAACAGCTGCTGCACCGGTCTGAGTGCAGAACAGGATTGCCCGGCAACTTCGGCTCACAGTCAGGGATGCTTCACCGCTTTGGAGGAAATGATGGGCAACTTGAGTCTCATTCTAGTCTCAGTCGGAGGAGGAGTCGCTGTTATTCAGGTACAGTCAAAAATTTAATATTTTTCTGCTGAAACCAAAATATAATTGTAATTTCTGAAATACACTATGCGCACAAATCATATCTTTGCCGGGGAGGGGGGTTAAATAAAGATGAGTAGCATGTCAGAGAAAACTCCGGTCTGAAAGATATGGCGTGGTTCTCGATTTCAATCTCTTAAGTCTGCTGTCTGTATAGAAAATATATGGAAATGTTACGCAACTGTAGTCGTCCCCTTTACCTCCTAATATATTTGAATTATATGGAATATGCACGTTTCCACCGCTTTCCACCGACTGAGTAATTAACTCTATGGCGCTACAGCGAAAGGCTACCAGACCTTTTCGTGTCATCTGAGTGGCACATGTTGGTGAATAAATTTTGCTTCATGGCTTCTGTAGCTTCTTCAGCGGTGTTTATTATTATTATCAATATTAAATGATTGATGATTTCCTGTTTTTCCCAAGTCAATGCTGTACTATTTAATTCCAGCTGATTGGGATCATCTTCTCTTTCTGCCTTGCTAATTCCATCAAGAGGGGCTATGAGATAGTGTAAACACAGACGGTGCACGTGCCACAGTTAGCGGAAATTGATAGCCCTGCTTTTGGAATCACTCCGCTACCTACGACAAGTTTCGTCAATCTACGGCATCGTGAATCTTCGGAATACCTTTTCGGCATTTAATTTCCACTCAAGAAAACGTTTTGTCAAAATAGGTAACTTCAGTTTCCCTTATTTTTTTTACTGCCGGAAAGGTAACTCAGCTTGTACTGAATATGTGTATATTTGTTCATTTCGTTTTTAGTTTGATTTGTGCAAAGATGTTAGGTTTGTGTACCTTAACACTGGCAGTTTATTAGCTCTCTCTGTCTCTTCGACTCTTGCCTTTTCGTTTCACTTATTGATACTTGTGACGTTAGAACTAGTTTAGTGGTGTGTGCAGTTTCCCTGGCGACAAAACGGGAGTTAATAATTATTGTATTTTTGGAGTTTTAATATTGTTATAGCTGTGGGGAGCTGCACTGGGGCATTTAATGATTATGAAGTTAGATGTAGTTTCTTTGGATACGATTACACATGCTGCCAAGTGGCCCCAAAACGAAGTCCCTTGCCGTCTTACCCTCTTACCAACTACTGAGGACTAGGCACATAGTGTACTAATCTTGATGGAATTCTTGGCGGCCACTTGCACAAGCGCTCATAATTTTGACACTCATGTAAGAGTAGCGTTTTTTTTTGACACTCATGTACGAATAG
This sequence comes from Mesopsocus fuscifrons, assembly GCA_950004255.1. Lineage (NCBI taxonomy): Eukaryota > Metazoa > Arthropoda > Insecta > Psocodea > Mesopsocidae > Mesopsocus > Mesopsocus fuscifrons. The sequence continues at coordinate 7,078,530 of OX465380.1, forward strand.
CGTCTTTATAGCGAGATAGTGTTAATCTCAAGCTAAGTGTTTTCAATGTGGTTTTTAAAAGTTATTGTTCAAATTCTGAATCTATATAGGTCAGTGTTTCAAGTTTTGGTGTAATGATATTATGGTTACATTCCATCCAGTTCACTGTCAAATAATCAGTGTTCGACGATGTAATGTGTGATTTGCAATAGTGTGGTCACTTATAGCACCTCTTCAAGTGTGGCATTGGACAGCTTCAGAAAGGATACAATCAGTCAGATATCGAATCATATTTTTCTGCAGTCTAATGCATTTTACCTGCATCTCAAAATGTAGTTAAATTTAAAAGAATTTCGACCAATACGTTAGAAGTTTCAAACTGAATCTATTTTTCTATTGTGACTGAAATCATTGTTGTTGTTGCACAAAAGTCCAGTAAGCCGAGGTTTTAAGAATTATATGCATGATCTGCTTTAACTTCGTTCGATAAATTTCGCGGATAGAAATTTTTTCTGATCTTATTTTAAAATGAAATTCGCCGCCGATCTACTATTTGGGAAAGCAATAGGTAGCCTGATCTCGTTAATACTTAACAAATTCATGATCTATTTAAACTGATGAATTGCCTGTGTGGTTTTTGTTGATGTCTGATATTGATATTCTTCTTCATGCTCATTTGAAACACTCCTTGACATGGCCAAATTTTACTGTAGGGAGCATCAGTAATCTTTGTAATTTAAGTATCTACTTTATATTTTTACTTCACTTGACACTCGTTGGTGATCCGGTAGCACTAGCACGGCACAAAATCCTACCACTATAAGTAGGGTGTGTTCATTTTCTATTTGTATTGCCAACCTTTCGTGTCAATATAATTATCCATTTTATGTGGGTGCGAATTTTTCTTCGATGGCGTTACCAACAGGTAACTGCTGACTTGAAAGGCACCTAAAACTGAAGTAGGTAGGTACCCACCTTGTGGATGTATGCAGGGATAACTAATATAGGTTCATAGCACCCGAAGTTAAATAAGCGAAAATTTGATAGAGCTATTGCGGCCAACCCATCTATCTACTGACACTGAATAATAAATTCTTATCATTTTTTTTTTCAATTTTATTACGATGAAGGTAATTTCTTATCAAATCAATCTCCAAGGAAGTACTTCAGTGATGCATTTCCGAAGTTTCAATTTAGGCGGGAAGGACGTTCGCAAACTTTTGCCGGTTCCTTTGTCTAGGAATAAAAATTACAGGGCCCTGAAAATAGCACCATTTGCCGCTAGCTTATTGACCATGGCAATGTTTATTTTTTAAAAATTAATAATTTTGCTCAGTTTCAGATTTGTTTTGGATCTATTAATGGTAAGTATCAATTTCAGAGTAATTCTTGCCTAGATTTCGTTGATTTCGCACTCAATTGAATGCCCATCTTTCCGTCATTTTGAGCTGAAAATCATGGATGCACGCTATGGTAAATTCAGTATTTTTCAAAGAAAATTTGGAGATTTTTGGTTCTTTTTCAATGCAGTTAGTGAATGATCATGTCTGTTTGTGTTGCATTTAGTAACCTAAATATAGAATGAGGATTATAACATTAAAAGTGCTTTTTGTAGAAGGTTATCCAGTGCGGTTGTTGCCCTCCATTTAAACTACCCTGTGACAAAGAAACAATAACATACTTATAATAAAGAGTTGCATTGAAGAAACATCGATAGGTGTATCCCTTTTATCGTTGCTTTAAATTGTGAATGATGACAATGTTGGTGCGTTGCAGTACTTCATAGTCGGGATTGTTGTGCGACCCCTTTTAGTCACCCCCAGCCTAGGTACAAAACATAAAGTATTAAGCTTTAATCACATGGATCAGTGTTGATTTAACTTGTTAGTCCTGACTGATGCAGCTGTAGCACTTAGTGCTTCAGATTTAGCAAAGCTCAGTCGGAAACCTCTTGGTGACTCAACACATTGCTTATGTCCTAGAACTGAAAGTCTAGAATTGTCCTCCTAGATGCCGCTGGATGTATTTTCCTGGCCTAGAGTTGTAACGTTTAATTATCCGGGCCAGTGACTAAAACCAGGTTACCGGATACAAGCTAACAATATTTATTATACGGGACTGACAAATCATTTTTCTTCTCTTGTCGACTGATTCGGTGTAATATTGGGTTCGCTACTTTGAAATTTCGTTTCATTTATTGCAGGCTAATGTCTGGAGAAAGTGCAGGATCTAGTGGGCAGAACATAAGTCACAGTTCAGCCCAGCGTTCTGGTAACTTGAAGACTGAAAACAAGGACGCCAAGTCAACTCCGAAAATGGCGAAAGCATTGACAACGTCGGCGAAACGCATACAAAAAGAATTGGCTGAGATTTCTCTCGATCCCCCACCTAACTGCAGCGCAGGTCCCAAAGGGGATAATTTGTATGAATGGGTTTCCACTATTCTTGGCCCGCCAGGTTCCGTCTATGAAGGAGGCGTCTTTTTCCTTGATATTCACTTTTCCCCCGAATATCCTTTCAAACCGCCCAAAGTAACGTTTAGAACAAGAATTTACCATTGCAATATAAACAGCCAGGGGGTGATTTGCTTGGATATCCTGAAAGACAACTGGTCACCGGCGCTGACCATCTCAAAGGTGCTTCTGTCCATCTGTTCTCTACTCACCGATTGCAACCCTGGTAAGGATTAGTTATATAATTATTCTTGGGTAATAAGATTGCTCTTGCGTTCTCAGGAGCCAACTTTTGGCTAAAGATGTATAAGTAGATATTTTGTTCAGAAATACACCTTTATGACTTTACAATCTAGTTTAACATTTGGAATTTAACCGTCGAGAGAGTTTTGCTTCAAGAAAAGCTACAAATCACTCGATTGCTAAATCCAAGCTAGATTCTGATGTTTAAAAAAAATATTATAAGTAGTACCTACTTCAGAACCAAAGAAATGTTTCCGAAGAATAGCGTTCGCAAAACTGACAGTAGTCTTGGAGCCCTGACCGGATGCCAAACCCTCTTAGTGTTGTGTAAGTACGCGATAGACGCGGTCTCTGGTCGATGCTAACATCTGCATTGGTTATTTTCCTAGCGGATCCACTGGTTGGAAGCATTGCTACACAGTATCTGCAAAACAGAGAAGAGCATGACCGCATAGCTCGCTTGTGGACAAAACGCTACGCGACGTGATTCGTCTTTCGATTTCCGTGAATCTGCCCTTCCCTGCTGGCTTCCATCTCCTAGGACCATCTAGTCTGGTTACTACCCGTTTCATCTGCAGCTCTGTTGGGCACTGTACGAATAGGAACGATATACGACTGGTGGGACGTGGGACCCTGTTTAATATTGGGTGCAGGTTAGATGACTGATATAAGCGAAAAAACTAGCTATTAAGAGCCGAAACGTACCTATTCTTACAGTTTTCTCGATGTTTTCAAATCTCGTGGGCCAATCAAAGCCTTCTATGACAGCGTGGTTTGACGTCTAGGGCTGACAGAGTTGAACAAATAAGTGTTTTATGGCACAGTGTAATTAAATATTCACTTATGTGCGTATATGTGTATCGATTCTGAATGTATGTCATTTTATTTCGCAAACTGGGGGCAGCATAAAGTAGTACGAAACTTATCTGTTTACGAAAGTAAAAACTTTTATGTGGAAGCCAAATGGTTAATAAGTCTGGCCAGGTTTGAAAAAGCCCTAGCTGCATGGGAAGATACATGCCCTGCTGCGAAAGTAACCCCTCCGCTGGACGAGGGTAACTGAAGTAAAAAAGTATTTACACTGCTTGTTAGACCAGATTGAAACACTTATTGTTCGAAATAGTATGGAGGCGTTTTAACTTGTCTATTATCATTAAACAAGCTCCCTTTCCCCTTCTGCTCTTATCCATCCCATTATGATAACCCTGCATCACTTGGCTTGTTCCCTCTAGCTTCTAGCTTTCTGACTATCAGAGTAGCGTTTCCCCTTGACGTATTGGTGGACGCCGTAAACGTTCAAGAATTAGTTCTAATGGCCTCTCCAACTCACGAAATACTACTTGCTACCACCTATATACTGTGTCCTCGAGTGCGAAGTGGATTTTGGTTCATAATATCCCCATACGTGTGTAATATTCCATATAGGTACAAAATGAAAAAGTTATCTTATGACATTATCATATCGCAGTAAATGTTCAATTAACCGGCAGCAACTACCAGCCAGAATTCAATATTTTGGGGCCCTAAGAAGACTGTGGCCCATAGCCTTTTTACGTTGAAACCTTTTAATGAGTGGTTCTGCTTTCTGGTCTTTTTTCTCAAAGATGAAATTATGTTCCAAAGGCAACGGTTAATCCGTGGAACATAATTCTGTTTCTGGGATAAACCTGCTGAAGTAGCACACCAAAAAAATCAGAAATGGCTGTGGGTCGATAAGGTTCTAGGTCCCAGTTATGGAATTACTGCGCCATAGGCCACTCGGCATACCGAGAAACTTTTTGACCTAGACTCAACGCAGGTTGCCAGGCTTGAACGTTATAAAGGAGGTGGTGTTTTCACTAATCTCAAGGAAATCTCCTAAAATATTGTAGAATATACTCCCTATATATTGATGTAACTGTAAAATTAACAAATAATGGAAGAACCCTTCATTGGGAAGAGGCTCTTTAAACAATGGTTCCTTGAAATTTTCTCTTTAATTAAATCTGAAAAAAGGCGCCAACTTCAGCAAATTTTTAGAACATTTTGGTTAGGTTCGACGATCCTTAGTTTAGTGCAGTTGCAGTGTGTAGTCGGTGCATTTGATACCCGAGTTGGGCTGACAGACCGCTGAGGATTTCCGAACCTAGTCTTTGTATAATAATTTTTATTCTTAGATTTTATTTTATAGCGAACTAGATTAAAAGCGATTTAATTGTATCATGTTTACCCTGATGAAAATCATGGGTAGGCGTTCTCTCTTTTTGAGTCCGTTTATGGACTGAAGCTGAATGGCAGATAGCGTTTCAATACTTAAGTTGTTACGAAAGTAATTAACACAACACTAGCAGTGGCAAGAGGCATGTGCAGGCTACTTCGCAATTTCTTGAGGAGGTTTAAAATCGAACAGCTTGTAAAGCAGCATGCTATTTTTCGTGAAAACGATCCAGAATACTCACTTCTTGTTCTGAGTGCATTGACGCAATGCTTAGTTCAGGCAGTATAGGTAGTTGTGTACGTACGTCCAGATAAATTCGCAGTTTGGTAAAGCATCGCTTCCAATGACGTACTGTTGTGAGCAGATGCGCATGTTTCTTGGCTCTGTTGGAAGGGCACTAGACTAGGTATAATAGACAAAAGGACTGAGCTAGTTCAGATTTACCAGCACATCAAATTCTGTAATAGGCGACTCCACTGGTTATTATGATACTTTGTGTTAACTCCCCTGTAACTGTATACTAGTTGTGTATCAAAAAACCATTATAATCGTACCACTACAATGACCCTGTTCCGTATTTTTGTGCTATTAGGTATTTATGTGGGGTGTGGTCTGTCTTGGTGTTGGTTAAGAAGTATGGTAGGTAATCAACTTGTGTCACCTTCGCCCACCGTCTTCTCCGACTAAAATTTTAGTTAGGGAAGTATGCCCGTAAAGGAGTTACGTAAGCTGGTAAGCTATTTAGGCTGTTTGCTTTGTTCTGTGGGGCAAGTTGAGACAACGCACATGACGCGCGGATCCCGACTACCCAGCAGATAAGCACAATCTACTGATAAAACCTCTCGAAATCTTGATAGAGGTACAAAGCTTTGGAGTTTTGTGCGATCCATAGTCTTGAAGTTTCCTGAGAGCAAAAAGTACATTGAGCTGAGATTGAAAATGAGTGCGGGAAATCAGCGAAGCTTGGAGCCCAGCATGGTTTGTGTCAAAAATCTGATATTAGGACTGAACTGCCTATTTGTGGTGAGCTAACCTTTTTGTTTTCTTTTATTATTGACGGAGAAATATGAACTTTTCCATTAATTTTTATCGCTAAAATTATAACATACGGGTTGGAGTACACGGCAGCCAACAGAGAGGGTATAAAGTCCGTCTTTACTGCGTTATAACTGTAAACTGTACTGAAGGCTAAGCAGGTCGCCACTAACCCCCCACAGCATGAGTTGCCTACCAATTTCCAGCCTCTTGTTTTTACTTCATTTAACCTCCTTCCGTAAACAGAGGTTTTCTTACTCTATATTCATCATAAGCCGTCCAAAGGAACGGGAATAACAATTGATCGAAGCCTAAGACGTACCCACCTACCTACCTCCTGTCCTAGCCAAAATAAAATTGAAACCACGGCAATGTTGAGTTTTCAGTTGACGGCAATGCTTCTGATCGCGGTTGGGTCTACTATCAAGGGGATCTACAGTCAATTTGACGAACTTCTCGGCTCTGGGTTAATTTCTCCAGCTTCGTTCCTCATCGCCGTGGGCGCCATCATCTTCTTCGTAGCCTTCTTCGGCTGCGTTGGAGCTGTCAGGGAAAGCACCTGCCTCATAAACTTGGTATGTTCAGGTTCTCGGGCTTCTCAGTAAGGCTGAGGTTGGAGACGTGTGGAAAGACACTCTCTATTCTTTACCCATTATTTTTTTACAGTACACGGTGTCGTTAGTGGTAGTTTTCATCTTTGAAATTTCTGCCGGACTGGCAGGGTTCGCGCTTCAGAACACCATTCGCTCCACACTGACCAACAACATGAAGTGGGCCATCCAGCATCAATACTTGGACAATAACACCAACATGTTCGACGCGATAAACTCCATCCAGGAGGGGGTGAGATTTTTTATTTAACATTTTATAATGTAAGATGCTTGCACAGCATTAGGACAGTAGGCAAAATGGATCTGCACTAACCACTCTCAACCCGAAAAAAAATGAAAAAAGAAAAAAGAGACCATTAAATTTATTAAACCAATACACTGTAGGCGGAAAATGACGCGATCAACTCCATTCAGAAAGGGGCGAGATTTTTCATCATGCAGCTCAGTAAGCAAAATGGGCCTTAACCACCCTCTCCCCGGGACAATTTTAATAAAAAAAAAGAGCAGTAAAACATTTGGATTCAAAAATATTAGAAAATGGAAAAGACTGAATACCCTTACAGGTGTTTTGTGTACTTTCTAGTTGGAATGCTGCGGAGCTGACAGTCCCCTTGACTGGGAAGGAGTTCTCGACAACGCCTCGGATCAGCTACATGAAGGGGATGTTATTATTCCTAACTCCTGCTGCGGCAACTGGACGATTGAAACTTCTAACTGCACGCAACCTTTCACTGAAGGATGCCTCCCAAGCCTTGTAGGCGTTGCGCAAGCTGGAGCTATTCTCCTTACTGGAGCGGCTATTACCGTTGCACTTATTCAGGTACAAATGTGTTTTAAAGCGTTACATTATGTTAGGTTCTTCATATCCAAGTAATATCGCCAACTACACGTTGACGTTAGTACTCAGCTTCTCCGTAAGGGGAGCTTCTCCGTCAATTGTTGGAAAAATTCCAAGAACCACTTCTCACAACCAAGAAATCTCACATTTTCCTGTAATTCTGTGAGGTGCACGAAAGAATTGATCAGAATATTTCCCCATGTTACCAACCAGCTCTGAGTGCTCAGAGATTTAATCGCACGTATGTATCCTTGCTCAATCAATATCACTAGGAAGTCTAAAGGCGTATTATCTCGCGTTATCACTGTTCATATCCGTTGCTCAACCAGGGTACTCTCTTTCAACGTTAGAACTAAGGCTGAAATTACGGTGCACTTTTGTATGGTTAAACTCATCGTCATCCTCCTCTTTTACGGTTATTTGCAGAATAACATCTTTGTAGGTATAATATAATGACCCTCTCTTTCACATTTTTCAATCAAATTATTTTCATGGTTCTGAAGATAAAACATTGGAGATAATGAAGAAAGTAATAAAACCCTCAGATGATGGAATCTGTAGTTTGTTATTTCCAGTAGATACATTATCTTCAAACCCTGAAATGCCTCAAAGCAAAATTTTATAATCATTGCTTTAACGGCCACCATACATTCTCGACGAACTCCGCCAAAACCACTGTGCGAAAGTAAATATTCGACAAAACTAATGTTTACATATTAGTACAACCGGAGACTGGTAATTGCAATATCGTATTGATTGTGTCTACTCTGAAAGCTAAACATAGTGTGCTATTTGAACGCGAAACGAACGAGTAAAAGTAGGACACTATGTTTAGCTTTTACAGGAGAAAAGTAGAGAAATGCTGTTGAAATTACCCACTTCCGTAAGTGAAATAAAAATTGCCAAAATGCAACATGGCTACGGTAAATAGTGCAAACATTTATCAAGCTTTTCTACTAAATGTGACGATAAAATCATACATTTTTTAGTCCGAAAATTTTCAAAAAAATATTCCACATGAGGTAGTGTTGTGTTTTCGCGATCTGTCAAAAAAACATGTGGACTGGTAGTTGACTGTTTAAAATCGCTCCTGTGGGCTTATTACTCCATTTCATGCAAAAATACAACACTACCTCACGACAAAGAGTCTCAGGTTTACATCCCCCTATAAACACTTTCCACTCGCCCTGTAACTTCGGAGTAGGGCTTGAAGTACTTAGCATTGCGAACCAAGTACGTGTAGCGAATGTATATTCAGCAGGTGCAGAGTCACTATGAGTATGGACCCACCTTACAGAATATATCAACCACTATCTCATCCTTCTGAAACCCCTCTAAACGATTCGGGGAGTAGTCACATTTGCTGTGTATTTTTCTTTCAGGCGATGGGCATTTACTTCTCGAACGAGCTCGCAAAGGCAATTCGACGCGCCAAGAGTCTGCGTACGCTCCGCCAGATGGAAATTCGAACTCAACTGGCCAACAGTTATCAACCTATGAGCAAGAGGGAGGTCACCGCCGCTTCGCCCGTTGTCTACCTGTCCGGTGGAAGCGAAGATACCGTAGCTTAAAATCCGCTAGACTTTGAAAAATATTTAGTCTATCCTTATTACTTTAACATGGGGAAGTTTACAAATTGGGTGGGTACTTACTGACTTAAATAGGTTAACAGGATACCAGAATTTGTAAAAAAAGCTGCCCATCCACTCTTCACCTCTAATTTCTAATGGTAATAATTTATATAGTAATGAAACTAGTCAGTACCTATATATACATCCTTTATTACCTACATCTTTTCATCTTTTACTGGAGATTTTAACTTTTTAGTTAAATTTAACATGGTAAACATAGGACAAAATCTCCAGTTTAATTTTAACTGGGTATGGTGGGATGCACCCTTAATTTGTTGACAGGAAATCTATATACACGGAATACAACTGCATCTTTTATTTTAAAGATAATAATTATCTTATGTGGGTTAATTATTTTAACTATCCACTGATTGCTTGGAAATATTTAAGATTTCCCTTCCGTCCTCTTCGTGGGCCCCTCCTTGTAAGTAAGGGGGTGTAAATTCCCTATAAGCTAAACATACTCTGCGGTCTATTACATCCTCCCGTAACACACAATGCTCCCATTTATACCGAGCATCCCCATATAAAACAATGAGAGATCTAGCAGGCATTGGAATCCTGACAATTACTTCTTGATTCACGGGGGTGCAATGACTTGGCGTAGGATAGGGAGGTACCAGGTTCAAGTTGTACTTGCGCGAATCCCCTTTATAAGGAAGCATAGTTAAGACAGAATCTCCTAACACATTAACCGTTACTATTCGCTCCCCCCAGATCCAACAGTCGTCTATATGGGGATCAATAGATGCCCCCTTCGAAGGGTCATACTCCAGTGAGCACTGTTCAATTACAAAATAATCTTTCAATAGTGGAATCGCTCTTAATTTGTTCTGAACAAATAACGAAAACTTTGGAAATCCGGTGAAGTTACCTTTGGCTAGTTTTTTCCGTTTAAAGTTACACTTGGGCCCGTAGTTTTGTTTTCGGCGGCCGCTCTGGGACACATCCCACTTTTCCCCATCAATTCCGTTCAGTAAGTTGTCCGCCTCTTCACTAGTAAGGAAGTCTTCTACTATGAGGACTCCAGGGTAGTCCAGGCTATCCCCATGGTGGCTGGGATGGCTACTTGACACGGATGAATCCCAACCTGGCCAGGCACAGTTGCATCCCTTACAGTAGAAGTAGCTCGCGTCTCTCTATGAATAAGAGTAAGTAAGAGTAAATACACAGTAAATGGCAACAGAATGGATTTTTCCTCAATAAAATATTATCTTTCTTTTACCTCCAAACAAGGCAACCAAGATAAAAAATACACCTTGGTTAGCTAGAAGCTGCACATGGTCAGTGTAAATAAATGGTGTGGCTCTCTTACCAGTGCTTTGGAAAGAGTAAAATCAGGTTGAAGGTTGAACTCCTTCTCACACCAGAGGCAAGTTCGACGCCCTTTGCAACCGCACTCTCTTTCCTTATCCATATTATGTAAAGGAGTTCCAAATTTCAGCAAAACTAAACGAGGTACAGGTGTAAAGTAAAAGGCATGTAAAAGGTGCACAAAAATGATCGTACAAAAATGTAAACAAACTTATGAGGTTTCATTCAAACCATAGAGTGTATTTTTCTTCAACATTAAATAAAATACTTATTTTATTTCTGCATTACATATAAAAAATCAAAATATTACTTATAAATTAATGTAAAATTATATTAAATTAAAGTGTAATAATATTTAATAATAATTTTAAAATTAAAACAAAATTTATTCGTTTTTTTTGTAATCTGTGGTATGTATATCAAAACTTTGTTTTGATTTCGATTTACATGGCACCCGCAGGAAGTTAACTAATTTCGCAAAATCTTCATCTCTGGTCTTTGTTTTAAACTTAAAAGTTGTAACAGTTAGTAAACAGCTTCAAAATGGGGAAAAGACAGCATCAAAAGGACAAAATGTAAGCTTTATCTTTCAGAGTCTTCTTATGGTTAAGATTCAGGCACCAGACCACACCAAGCCTCTGTACTAAATTGTTTTCTTATTTCAGGTACCTCACTTCATCTGAGTGGGTCACGCTGTACGGTGGCAAACAAGGTGGACCTCCTACAGGAGACAACCTTCGTTACAGAAGACTTCCCTTCGATTTCTGTAGTTTGACCCTTCAGCCCTTTGAAACACCTTACTGTGACCCAGATGGAAACATCTTCGAACTGGAGCCCATTATTGCTTACATTAAAAAGTTTAAAAAGAACCCAGTCACTGGAAAACCACTGGAAGCGAAAGACTTGACGAAATTAGCCTTCCACAAGAATGCCGAGGAAAAGTATCATTGCCCCGTCCTGTTCAAAAATTTTACCAAACAGTCTCATATTGCTGCGATTAAGACAACGGGTAATGTTTTTTCATACGAAGCCATTGAGCAGTTAAATATTAAAACCAAAAACTGGAAAGATTTACTGAACAGCGAGCCCTTTGAGAGGAAAGATATAATCATTATTCAAGATCCGAATAATATTAACAAATTTAATATTGCTGAATTCCATCATATTGTCAACAATCTGAAGTTGATTGAAGACGCAGAGAAAGATCACGCGACCCTGAAGAATGTGAACAGTGAGGCGAAAGCTATTTTAGAGGAACTTGAGGAGAAGTACAAGGCTCCTGAGAATGTTGTCCAAGAAAAGAAACAGGCCGACAAATTCAATGCGGTAAGTGTGGACAGTTAGGAGTTTTTATTCTACGTCCATGGCCTGTCAGTCTTTCAGTACCCTTTTCTACATCTTTGTCACGCATTCTTGGCACATACAAAAATGTGAAGCTAGATATACCTTGAAGCAGCTTGTGTGCGTTCTTTGAAATGTTCACCTCTACCTTGGGGGGCGTTAAAACCAATGTTTCAGCCTCTTGGAGTAATAATTTTGTTTTTTAGGCCCACTACTCAACGGGGCGCGTAGCAGCGAGCTTCACTTCTACTGCCATGGTACCCGAAACCGTTCACGAGGCTGCGATAATCGATGAAAGTGATCTCGTATATGAGAGAGTGAAAAAGAAAGGTAAGGTAAATAATGTTTTTAACTACTTCATTCCTTTACTGAAGAGTCGAAGTGATCATGGTAAGGACGCATATGGCACTTAAATGGTTCTTGGTGACACCTTTCCTAGAATCGGTTGGATTTTCTTTCGGAGATAACGAGGGATATACATTATGGCCATTATGGACTACTTGGAGGCAGTCAAACCCATACTAATTATAAAATAAAACTGTGATCTCAATTGTAAAATTCTGTTGACAGGATACGTTAGGTTGGTTACTTCAGCTGGACCACTCAATCTCGAACTACACTGCGACATGGTGCCAAAAGTTTGCGACAACTTTATCAAGCTTTGTCACAGTGGTTATTACAACAGCACTAAATTCCACCGCTCCATTCGCCACTTTATGGTCAGTAAAATATTATTATTATTATCTTGATATAAATAAAGGGTCCGACAACAGTCGCACTAAACTTTCTCGCCCCATGTGATTTTTTTTTTTTTTTTTTTTATTTCTTTGAGATTTTTTTGCGGGCGTAATTTTTAAGCAATCCAAAATCGGTTGAAAATGACCCAAGAGCATCTATCTGAGATCACTCCCACCAAGTTTCATGGCTGTCATTTTATTACTGTAGTCCCAAATGCGTTCCGACCATTCAAAAACGTGGTTTCTCATTCTCAACTCATTTTCGACACTTTTTTGACTACAACGGCCGTAATTTTGAAGATAACAAAATTCTGTTCGACAAATGTTTAAGTTACATAGTTCTACACAAATTTACCAAATTTCATGACAATCGGTCAATAAATGTGAATGGCGCCGAAACGATCGAACTTTGGTCCAGAACGGCCGTAATTTTCAACCAATTCAATTTTAGTTGAAAAAGACCTCGAAGCATCTATTTGTCAACACACTTACCAATTTTCAGTGTTATAGATTGAAAAGTGTACCGTCGGCGCTTGTCCGACTAACCAAAAACACGATTTTTGAATTATTTTGGCGGTTTTTTGACAATAGCGGCCGCAATTTTTGACCAATCAAAAAATCCTTGAAAATGTGTCTCGGCAGTAATTTTAGACAGGTCCATACCAAATTTAATCATAATCGGATGAACGGTATAGGCGCTAGAGCACTGAACGGACTGACGGACGGACTGACGGACGGACAGACTTTTTCCAGAAACCACTTTTTTGGACTGAGGGGACCCCCAGGATCATGGGAAACCCAAAATCTCAATTTCGAAATTTTGCACGAAAACAATACTTTCTCGCCATATATGGCTAGCGAGAAAGTAAAAAAGGAACTTACAATTATAACCCTGTAACTCAGCTTTCCGAAATTTTGTTCTCAGAGGCTCCTAAAAAAGAGATGTTTAAAATAAGAGTCAACTACTATACTGGCACAGACATACACATTGGTGAAATATAGGCTTGCGATGAGATATGATTAAGACGCGCCTACCCATGCCACTCTACATCTGTCGCTGACAAGTCTTTGGAAATGTTCTCATGGTGCCTTATTTTTAACAGATTCAGGGAGGAGACCCTCTTGGGACTGGAGAGGGAGGGAAGTCGATTTGGGGAAAACCGTTTGAAGATCATTTCAAGCCGAACCTGACGCATACAGGCCGTGGAGTGCTATCCATGGCAAACTCGGGACCCAACACTAACCAGTCTCAGTTGTAAGTATTCACTGAAGATATTGTACACTGCTGTTTGATTTTTTCATGACACCTGTTAGAGTAGTTAAAGGAACCTGTTGGATATTTTGATGTTCTGAAATAAAATCAGGAACTAGTTTAGCAAGAATCATTTATTTATAAGGATATTTCATACGCATGTCTATATATATGACTCTGACGTCACCTGTGCGACCGCCTTCTTAGCTTTTGACGCCTGATTTGTTTTTAAATTATTGTTGCTATAGCAACAACGGCATCAACCAATACGGCGGACGAATCGGTCAAACAGCTGACGTCATGCGCCGACGGGACCTATTCCAAACCCCAAATGAAATATCCTTATAAATAAATGATTCTTGTAGTTTAGTATGTTTTGGTTTGACGATCAAATAACTTTTGACAAATTTTTAATTCCTTCAAGGGCAATATTTAACAATCGGGTACTCTCACGCGATCTTAGAAGTTGATTCTGTTTGTTACAGTTTCATCACATACCGTTCATGTAAACACCTAGACAACAAGCATTCAGTATTTGGAAAAGTGGTGGGCGGACTTGATACGCTGAGTGCCCTGGAAGCTGTGGAGACGGACAACAAAGACCGGCCCATTGAAGATCTCATCCTTATCAAAGCGCAGGTGCGTATCCTCCGCGGCACGCTTTGATGTTATAGGGGTACGAAAAAAACAAACGGAAACCTTTCTTTTGCAGTATTTCTCACTGCCAAAGCTAAAAATGGAAATATGTCCTGGGCAGTTTGTTTATTCTTATGTTGTCCTTCAAAGGTTTGAAAATAATTATTCATAGGAAACAAAGAACAACTGAGAAAAGACTATATTTCTTAAAACCTCTGAAGTGCCGAGTAAGCGAATCTTCTAAAAGCCACTCGTAGTTTCCAAGACCTCAAAGCCGATTTTGTTCAATGTGTGATCCAACCAATTACGCATTCTTACAATATCAGTTGTAATTCGATAGTCGCTCAACTACATCCTAACCACCTAACCATGGCACTCCCCCTGTTCAGAAAAGACTCATTGTCTTTAAAACAATAACTTATTTTTAAACCAATGTTTTGCAGGTGTTTGTCGACCCCTTTGTCGAGGCAGAAGAACAACTTGCGCAGGAACGAACAGAAGCTCGTCTCAAAGAGGAGGAAGATGAGAAAAAGAAGACAGTAGCTAAGAGGAAAGAGCAACCACTGAAAATCTACACTGACGGTGTCGGGAAATATATCAATATGTCAGAAATTTCCAAGTAAGTAGAGAATTAAGTTTTAGGAAGTCGAGCCTCTACACAATGCTGTTAGTGGACTTTTCTTAATGTTCATTTTAAGAAGAAAATGTTTGATATTTAAATGTGTTGAAATGTAATGTCTTTTTACCTTTAGAAACTAGTTTAGTACCAATGTTGTAATTTTACGATCGGTTAATTTTGGACAATTTTTTTGGTGACAAAAATCACTCGATCGTTAAATCACAACATAGTAGTGACGTTAAAATGACATATTATATTTTAGAATATTTAAATATCCAATAATTTTCTCACAAAGTCTGAACGTAAAAAAATATCGAATGTACCTATATTCAGCCTTAACTGGCGATAAATCTGAGTACCTACTTGGAGTTAACTTTAGAGATGGGGGTGTATGTTTTTAGGAGCAGTACGCAAAGTGAAGCTGGACCGGCACCAAAAAAGGTGAAAAAGGCTGAATACAAGTTCAAGGATTTCAGTGGCTGGTGATGTCGATAGTGATGAATAAATGTTTACATTGGTAAGTTAATTATTGTACATAAAACGTATTGCGATTGCGTCATGTGCCAATACAGTGAGATCTTATTGACAATTGCTGTGAAATTTTACAGTACCTAATGCGGCAAAGCATGTATATCTAATGTATATCGAGGGGGGGGGGGGGGGGGGGAGTCGGAAACGGAATCGGAACTAAACGGAATGGAGTATCTAAACTTTCGTGGTTGATCAATTTTTTCATGCTCTCAACTTTGAATTATTGAGAAAACTCCTCATACCGCTCACCGTTGGGAATATTTCACTTTTAGTCTTGCCACTCCTAGTTATCCGCTGGTGTTATGAGCTGAAACTGAAACAGCGCTTTTCAAACGGTGTAATTGCCTTTTTTACACCAATTTCATAGAACTTGCCGTTCCACCGGTGGTGCCGGTGCAGTAACTTTGTAAGACTTCCGAAAAAATGTCCCTCACCCTCACCAGCACTTGTGTAGCAGCAAGTATTTATAGAATTTACAGATTTCAGTTTGTTTATTTCATTGTTATTTTGGCTCCAAAATTTCCAAAATTTATTTGGCTGCAAATTCTTTGTTTCAATGGACAATGTTACTGTTTCTTTCAGCTCCCATATTGTTCCTAGCTATCCTCCAGATCTAATTCCTTTCTTCTTATACTTATTGAGTTTGTCCTTTTTGACGTACGAAATGTTAGAAGAGACACGCAGGCGGCGCTTTGCTCCTCAGACTTTCTGGGAAGTATTAAAGGTACAATGTGTCACACATTCCTTAACTGAGTACATGGATATAACGGAAGTAAATTCTCGTCTAGCAGAAAAATGTGAAAAATTAAAGTTTTCACCGCATTCTATGAGAAAGTTTATCTAAACTCTGCCTTTTTACAGGAAATTAGTCAAATGATGTTTGCAGTAAAAGTAGCCATAAAGATGTGGATAACCGTAATGTTTCTACTTCATCGTGGTTTCTCATATGGAAATTATTTTGTAAGTACCTAGGTTATGACAAAACCTATTGGGGTGTACAAATACCTACGCAACCAAGGAGGAATGATATATTCCATCGGTTCTTTCTGTCTCTTGTCATGTGCTGGGGTGCGGCAAGCGTATTTGTTAATGGGTGGTAAGTTATACTTTTTACTTTCATATCACAAGCGCCCACCTGAGAGGCACAACTGCTAGGACTTCCTCAGACGTGAGTTCTTGTATAAAATGTGGGTACGGCATTTTAGTTGCAAAATGATGGAAGTGGATGCGAGGTTGCGATGCAGGCAATACTAAACATCTTGCTGGTGGTCATATCTACGTCTCTGGCCCTTATCCCGTCTTTGTTGGCGTGGAAGATTCGCAGCTACAGGACTGATAATTCCCAAAATCTACGTGAAATGTAAGTAGGTACAAGCTCAAATATGTTTTAGTGCCTACCTTCAAATTATTGAGGAACTTACTTGTCCCTCGTGGGCTGTGGTTGATTTCACTGATAAATTTTATTACATGGAAGTGCCTGATATGAGAGCAGAGTGCTGCAGGCAGTTCCTTGTAATCGAAGCATAAATAAATAAACGCGGTGGAAATAATGAAAATCTGACGATCCTATTAGGACTGGGGTCTCATCTAAGCAACTTCCTACCATTTCTTCCAAAACGATGAATGTTGATAATTTTTCGCCATCCCTCAGAGTTGCTAATATTGGATCGTACGGTGGTGAGCTCGGAAGCGGGTCCTATTACCTACATAACCCCCTGCAGGAAATGGATGGTAACAAAGAGATGGAAGTGAAACCAGTGCGGACCAGATCAGAATTTTTCCCAAGATTACAAAGACTTCGTCGCCGAATCAGACGTAGGTCTCTTTGAAACTTCAAAGTCGCTAAAAAACTGAATAAGTTTACGGTGGCGAGGGCAGTAAAGGCGGCGAGTAAATAAGTAACATAATTTATTTAGACAAGAAAAAGATTTTCTTTGGAGCGATTAAAGGCGAATTGCCGGGTGTGTTAACATTGTAAATGGAAGTTTTAAGCACTGGGGTAACAAGGCGGACCTTAAAGCAGACGCCCAAAAATCGTGCCAAAAATACCTTAATGTCAATAACTACAAATATAATTACCAAGCGACTCAAGTGGTTGAGTACAGTATTGTGCGATAAAAAAATAATAAAAAACACTAAATATCCCTTCCTTGTTGAAAATACATGACTGTGACGCCAGTATCGTCAGCCTACGTGTATACATATTTTATCATATAACGACATTACCGTTTCATACTTCCTCATAAGCACCCTAGTTTCGGATTTAAGCTGCACAGAGTCCGGACTCTTTACGAAGTTATAAGTTACATAAGTTACAAGAAAGTCAAAGGTGCCTAGGTGTAGTATGTAAATACCGTGTTTTGGGACGCAAAAATTGAATTGCAGCTTACAGCTGGTATAAACTGCAGTACCTAAAGGAGTTTTGAAAACGTCTACACTAAGTGGAACTGGAAATTTGCTTCCCCAAAACGCAAGGCAGCGAAACTTCAATACAGTTAACCCACAGATTAGCGCAGGTAGCATGGTACCGGGTCCCGTCTTGCTCTATATCACTCTCGGTTGTGATGCCTTTACAGACTGGACATGGCCGAGTTCCCGATCCAGTCTCCGTCTCAGCGTCCGATAGCTAAAACAACATACACGTCACCAAGTTAAAAGGGCCGGGGTACTGGTTTTTTAACCAAATTATATAGTTATCCGAATATTATAACTACAACAATAGTCTACTTCTACTGGAAGAAAGTCCTAGAAATTTATAGTTCAAAACGTACAGGAATGGCGAAATCGAGCGCGAGTGTTTGCAGCTGCTGCCAAAAAGTACTGATGTCATTGTAGAGACCATGGCTGCCACCTCCATTAAGTGAAATCCGTCTAGCGATGTAATACACGATCCCCAGATCTAAAAACAATTGACAGAGGATTTATTTGTCAATAATCAAAGCACTTTTCATCAGGTAGTGGGATCCTGCGTGTACAGTACCTACTGGTTATTGCGGGAAGAAGTAATTATAATACCACTTGAGTTTTACCCACATTAGAAGTCGAATAAGAAAAACGTGGACTTGGATAGGAAAGAATACTCACATTTTAAATAGTTTTGGGCTTGCTGCGTTTCAAAAACTTCTCGAAGAATGGATCTATCAGAGACTCCGTTGAAAATATGGACAGCTTCTTTTAGTAATGCGTGACAGCACTGAAGGCATCGACTGGTCACCTGGAGAGGATCTGCTTCAGCTTCCACTGGAAGGTCCAGGCTAGGTTCGGAGCTTTTCCTGCTCGGCTTTCCACCCAGGTCCTTTTCAGCTGGGAACTCTAAGCTAGACCAAGAATCGTGCCTTGTAAGTGAAAGGTCGAAGCTGGGGGTAGAGCTGTGGATGGATCCAGTGTCTTCCAGAGGAGGTAATTTTGACGTTGGTACCACTGCGTCAAGCGTTTCCAAAGATGGCGTCACGAAATCCCCAAAATCATTAAATCCATCATCCGCCACGAGGATTTTGTCCGTTGAGTTCGATGCCACATTTTCTGATAATCCCGCGTTTAAATTTGATGCGAGGTCGTGCTCACGTATAGCTGCGGAAACATTCAGAGTCGCAAACGGGAGATCAAAGCTATCACCCAACAAATCAACGCCGGAGCTGACATTCGTTATTGGTTCTGCTGCCACAGTAGTTGCAGTTGGTGGCTGAGCCAGCGACACGTCAGAGGGAATCTCAATATTGGCCAAACCCACGTCAAAGCTATCGTCCAACAGAGTTTTTAACGGTGTCTCCTCAAAAGCAGTTTCTGGCACATTTACGCTACTGTTCCAAGTATTCCAAGCTTCCACAGCTTTCTCTGATGGTAAATCCGCAGAAAGAAACTCTCCAAAATCTTCAGAAACTTCACGCAGGACAGGTTCTTCATTGAAAAGTTCTAGTTCCCGTAACGCACCATATCTATCTTCTTCCATAGACAGTAACGGATCTCCGGTTTTACTCTTAGCAGGTTCCTCAGATTTCTTTTCCACGAGGGGTGACTTATTATTACCAACAGGGAGGGTGGTTTCTTTGAATGTTCCTATGCTGGGAATTTCAATTCGACGAGTCAGTTCATGTTCAACGGTTCCGTCTAAGTCTGGATCCATGTCGGAGCTTGGAATTTTTGTTTCTTTTAGTAAAAATGTAGAGGGCTTTGTAAGACATTTCGGGAAAATATCTTCAACCGGCATTGCTGAACTCCCCACAGAAGCAGTAGGTTTTAGTTTCAAGTGTTTTTGATGGAGCTTTACTTTGTCCGACTTCGCACCGGCTGAAAGTTTTTTTACAAATTATTTGTTAAGGTCTCTCCTTGCAACTCTTGCTCCAGCCTACAAAACGGTTCTTTTACTGTTTCTCTCATGATCAAAGAAAAAAATAAAAATTTTGCAACTTTTCTCCTTTTACTCGGAAATATCATGACACCTACCTACCAAAAACAACATCGGTATGGCAAAGGAAATCACTATGGCCGTGAAATTCCCCATAATCGAGCGCCTTATCAACATGCACGGCAGTGCATGCAGCCAAGTTTTAAAGAAAAAGAAAGCGCGACAAAGCCTCGAGCACTGCCAGCATGTTATACAGGAACCAGAGTTGTGCACTTTTCGCGCCTCTCTACAGGAGGCAAGGGGGCGTGGCTCGAATAGTGGGTACCCTTTTCCTGTAGTAGGGTCCCACGGGACCTCCAAAATTAAATTTCAAATTTCTACGTCCAACCGTACCTGAGCAGTGACATCCCAAACTTAGCTGTTTTTGAGGGTCACTCACTGACTGACTCACTCACTCACTCACTCACTCACTCACTCACCTATACAAATTATAAGCATGTTCCAGCGGTACGATAGAGCTGAAACTCGGCATACTTGTAGGTACCATCCCCAAAACACCCAGAAAAATCGCAAACCCGAAGTACCTACAGTATTATAGGTTCAGGTTCGATTCAAAGTTCCCATACTAACTTATGGCAGATATTTACAAAACAAATACTGCCTCCTGCTTCTTGTCCTTCCAGGTAATTTGTGTAGATTCGCCAGGCAACTGGTTTTCAGGTACTGGGAGGTACTTTCCAGGTATGGCAAGGTATTTTGACTCCATTCGACAGTCAACTTGTTTTCAGGTACGATTAGGTACATTTCAGGTATGGGAAGGTAATTTGTGGAGATTCGATAGGGAACTCATTTTCAGGTACGAGTAGGTACTTTTCAGGTATTTCAGGTATGAGATTGGTAATTTGTGTATGGTTGACAGGGAACTGGTTTTCAGGTACTGGTAGGTACTTTCCAGGTATGGCAAGAAAACTTGAGTCCATTCGACAGCCAATTGATGTTTTACCTACTGGTAGAAACTATTGAACCACCTCACAAAAATTATATGATATCCGACCAAAAACACTCCGTGTAAAAAACGCAGCCAAGTTTATAACCCTCCAAAAATTAGCCTAACTCAACAGCCCTTAAAAGGGTTTGATATAAAAAATGTTGGCCAAG
Organism: Mesopsocus fuscifrons; assembly: GCA_950004255.1. NCBI lineage: Eukaryota > Metazoa > Arthropoda > Insecta > Psocodea > Mesopsocidae > Mesopsocus > Mesopsocus fuscifrons. The sequence goes on from OX465380.1 coordinate 7,099,450, forward strand.
TTCTCCACATTCCCGTTATCACTCAGCCCCCAAAATTAGTGATATCACTTATTACAGGGCCAAGTCTTTGGCGCGAATCACAAGGATGTTGGCGACATAGTTTGTCATATACCTGCTTTCCAATACCCCCGGACCGCAGCCCCCATCCAACCTTAGTCTGTGTCTATGACCGGCTGTGACGCTTACGTGATTTGCGCCAAGGACTTGGCCCTGTAATAAGTGATATCACTAATTTTGGGGGCTGAGTGATAACGGGAATGTGGAGAACTTGGCCAACATTTTTTATATCAAACCCTTTTAAGGGCTGTTGAGTTAGGCTAATTTTTGGAGGGTTATAAACTTGGCTGCGTTTTTTACACGGAGTGTTTTTGGTCGGATATATTATAACGATTATGTTGGACATTACCTAAAGAATGGTTAGCAAGGCGACTTCCCACACTCCGTGAAGCGCACAACACTGCGATACTCGGCATTGACGACACTTGGTTTCTCGAGGAAATCTTGCTTTCAGGCAGGGCTGTCAGACTCTCCGGTTGCGACAACTGTCGCAGCTTTCTTTCACTTTCTGGGGACACCTACGCAGAAACGAGTTGACACAATCATGGCTGGGTCACCAATGGATGAATACCAAGTTATTGCTCTTCCGAGTCAAGTACCAATAAAATGCAAAGGAAACTACTGGATATTTTTCTTTTTTAAATAGGTACTTATATTTTTTTCGGGGGAAAAAAAAAACTCTACTCGTCTTTGTTAAACCAGCTGTTTGGATGGTCAAATAATGACACTAGTTTGGGATCCTGCAAGCATCCATTGTCTGACACTTGACAGTCAGTGTCTTTCCTATGCCCCCGATTACACCTTACAATTTCCAATCCAAATAGGATCATAAAAAAATATGATCAAGAAAAATTGTAAGGTGTAAAGTGAATTGAGTCAATTATGATACAATTTGTATCGGCCGGTACAAATTGTATCATAACTGCTGCAACTACCTTCCTCTATGCTGCGTGTGTTTGTTGTTGTTTGGTTGAAAATGGCGGCTGAGGTAAGTGGAATGGAAATGACCCGTATTTTAATAGAAAATGTGGAGGAGTACGAATTTCTTATAACGATGAATTGAAAGAATATAGCAGAAATTATTTAACCTAAAACGGTTCAAAAAAGGACCCTAAAAATCTTCGAAATTCCATTTTTTTACCATGTCAAGTTGGCGTCTTTGCTAAACATGATCCTATTTTTATTGTCAAGTGTATTGCAGTTTTTCTAAAATTTTTATGATGCTAAAAAAATAGGATCATATAAAAATAGGATCATATATTTATTGTAAGGTGTAATCGGACCCTATGGAAATTCCTGAAAAGAAAATAACAGGAACCTCTTGATCGGCTATGGATCAGTTCAGAAAATTACACTTACCTTTCTAAAGCTGGATAATTTAGGTAAGGAAATCTTTGCTGGCTGCACAATACTCGTATCAAATGGATCAGCCGACTGGAAATCAGCAAAGTCATCCGTGGAATGAAGGTCGCTGTCACTAGCCGTGGCTAATTCAGTTGCTAAACTACTGGAAACCACAGGAGGCTCACACACTTTGCTTGTCTCCATTGTTGGTGCCATGAGATTTGGCGTACTCAGTTGCTTTGGTTCTTCTGTCAAATAAGGTGTCTTTGGTGTAACATTCTCTGGTTTTATATTAGTTGATGATAAACTAAGTGAAGCTGTGAATTCTTTAGGAGAAGGGGAGACCACAGATGCAGTGTTTGGAAACCTAGAAAGAAAAGCAAAGCCGTTACATTAGAGCTCAATAATTACATAAAAAGTGGACGCACTCCTTGCTGCTTGGGTGTGGTGAAATAAATTCTGGAGGATGTCTTACCCAGGTGTCGTTGGTAAAATGCTCCCTATGCTAGTTCGTTACACTAGCAGCCATAGAAAGGAAACAATAGGGGTTCTATTCAAACTCAAACTAAACGCCACGCTAATGTCACTAAGTAAAAACATTTCAGTGGTTATCTTACCCGAGGGCCGGCGTCGGATCAGAATGTACTGACTGAAAGTCCTGGAATTCGTCATCAGCTGCGAAATGTGGTGTTGGATTTTGTGCCAGAGAGCCAATGTGGGTGAGACCGTCCGCTAAGCCAATGACAAGCCTTGGAGTGTCTAACGGTGATTTGAGAGGTACCCCGAGAGGTTGTATCGAAGGTATTTGTTGAGGAGGAAGGACAGGTACTGCTGGTATAGTGGGACTTATCACAGCGGTAGGAGGCCGTGTGAATGCTGACTGGAAGGGTATGTGCAAACGAGGTAAGGGAGGACTTGAGACCATATTGAGCACCGCAACAGTACTAAACGTGCACCCTGATTGAGCCAATCCAACGAGCGCAAGCACAATGTACAACTCTTGCTTTGTCAGCTGTCCCGGGGTAGTTTTATTCGCTAAGTTCCAAATATAACCCAGTACGTCTGGGTGGAGACCACTGGTCAACAAGACTTGCGATATCCGACCTGTGTCGACGAATTTGTCTGATAAATGGACAACTTCCCAAATTTTTTCGTAGTAAGGACAACGAAGAGGCGAATCAATTTGTAACCACGGCGGCAAGTCACTGCTTACTTTTCTGAAGGTATCAGACTTTTGTAGTAGGCTATCTATCATGGCATCGGCCGACACAGTTTTCCGCTGAAACAAAGGTTCCATAGTTTAAAGCCGAGAGTGACGTTTGCATTGAATGGAACTGCCCATGGCCAAATGAAAATAATAGAAGCCAGAAGGTAATTTATGAAGGGGCGTACCCAACCAACCCGCTCGGTGACCCCCTGCATAGGAAACTAGGCTCTTTTAGACTAATGAGCAAGCCTACACAAAAAATTAACTTGGTGGTTCAAACTTACATCGGTATCAGGTGTCATCATCTTAAGACGATCTTGCTGTCGTCTAAATTCCCGTTTTCTCTCCTCCCCAGCATTATTTTCGTAGTGATTTGGCAGCATATTTCGCTTTCTTTACATTGCAAATCTTCTTGTAAACAAGTCGTTCTAGAAATCAATAAGCAGACGACAAATTTTTCAGGGCCCTTTCATTCCCTGTTGTCATTTTTGTTTCAAGCCAAAAATCAATCAAAACTCTGCTTTTGTCGAGATTTTAGTAAAAATGGATTGTCAGATGGATGAGAGGTAATATTATACATCTAAATAAATTTAGGTAGGCTTCAACCTCTAATTCGAGAAAATAATATTTATAATACTGTTCTAGGCTCTCGGACGAACTTGAATCTTTACAAGCAATTTTAATGGATGAAGTCCTAGTCAAAGCGGACGGGTGAGTATCCAAAAATCAATAACTTGGAATTCGGGATACAATTACATATTTCACGCAATCTTCATCACTCAGGCTACTATGGACCCGTCTGTCCAGACAATGGAAACAGCCCTAAGGCTGAGGTTTCTTTTGAATGCGAGCTGGATTACCCCGACGTCTTGGCCAGTAAGAACCATTGGCTTCTAAGCACTGATGGTCAGCGTGATTACCCTCACGATTACCTGCGTCGCATACCTGTAGTACCTAGTTACTGACCTTCCCTGTGATTGAGTGCACCTGGAAATATGCCTGGGGCGCGTCCGCGCTCTGACGACCAGCTAAAAACCTACCTCTCCATTTATTTAGTTATTTATTTTATTCTCATACGCGGACAGATTGGCCTTGTTCGCCTAATAAAGGAGGGAATTCTAGTAGGTACTTTAGTTTGATTCGATAGTTGCACAAAACGTTTTGTTATTCAGTCAAGCTAAATTGGTTAACTGGATTCGTGCTGCACAAGGACAGATCTTCTCCACTTAAACCCTATGAAGCTGGGATTAATATATGTCAACCTTTTGGTCTTCAAAAGACTTTCTTAACATGTTAGTGTTACAGAATGTTTCTTATCTTTTATCGTTCATTAACTTCCCTTCTAGGTCTGGTGGTGCTGAAGTGGAAATAGCCGTTCTTCCTTCCACTGCCGCAGATAGCTCAAGTCAGTATGTAAGAGCTACGCTAGTTGCTCAGCTACCAGTGGGGTATCCAGATTTACCCCCGAATGTGACAGTTAAAAACCCTCGTGGGTTAGATGATTCGGTCATAAAAACCATTGAATCGGCTGTAAAAGATAAGATTCTGTCTATGGTTGGGGAACCTGTGCTCTTCGAGCTCATCGAGGTAAGAAAAACCAAGACGGCAGTTATACAATAATATTTAAATATTTTCTAGTTGTTAAATAGAAGCAAGTTTATTGCTATTACTCGACATCAGTAAATTCATAAAATTCTAGATAGAGTAACACGCAACGTAAAATTATCCAATCAGAATGTTAGAGCGTTCGAATATGACCGTCACTTGACATCATAGTGCCACCTTGCTCTACATTCAAACGAAACTATTGTTGACGGTACGAATTATTGGCCACAATTGCCTCGGGTGGTTACCACCTCCAGGACCACCTTCGAAAGAGCTCGGGGTGGCTCGGGTTTTTGCCAGCCTTTCATTGGCAACACTGCACTGTCCACTGCAGAATGAAGGGGAACTGGTACCTGAAGGGGAACTTTTCTCGGAATGCCTCCCTTCAAAGTGGCCATTAATTGGTTCCTTCGACAATACTAGATTTATATATACAGTACCTGTGACTTTACGGTACGTATGATACCTAGTTCCTTGGAGTCAGCTTTGGCTACGAACTAGCGTCGGAGAGTATCATCTAGGGTCTAGGGCAATCATTGGCTGATGGTTTGGACATTGGATGACATTAGGAACAGATTGGCTGTGGATGAAGATGTCTGTTTTTGGTTGTACACATCTTTCTTGTTGACTCGACTTACCTTCTCTAGGGGACGTCTTCCGCGTCCTTTTTGGAACCTACTGGGAACCTCTTGTGAGTACCACATGAGGTCCCAGCCAGTGTGAGGAATTCACGGACTAGAACTCTGGATGTAGACTATCCTTTTTTTATTTATTTAGGTTGTGAGGGAGCATCTAACCGAAAGCAATCTTCCATCTTGCCACTGCGTGATCTGCCTCTATGGATTCAACCATGATGATGAATTTATTAAGACGAGCTGCTACCATTACTTCCACTCGCACTGCCTCAGGCGTCATGTTCTCGCCAGCGAACGCATCTTTCGTGAAGAACAAGAAAAGCTTCCCGCTTATCAGCGCACCAACTCTTTTCAAGTAATTGTCTTTGTAGATTAGGTTTTATTTTTGAGTCCTCAATAATTGAGGATTCCTCATGGCTGTCGACAGAGTTTCGATTGGTGGAAAAGCGCTGCAGCCGCATAGGCATGAAATGTTAAAGCACGAATTATGTTCCTAAAAAATTCTCTTGTCAAAAATGTATATTTTTGTGTATCTTAGCGGCTGTGCCCCGTGTGCCGTGAGGTAATACCGGTTGATATGGACTCGTTGTCTGGCGCGGCGCCTCCTGTTGAACGGGAGACGGCGCGTAACTTTGAGCTTAATGACGAGTTGAAAACCCTGCAGCAACAGATGGCAGCCCTTTTCCGTCATCAGCAGAGTCGTGGAGGCATCATTGACCCTGAGGCCGAAGAAAGCAAGTTGCTTCTCGTCACTGAAACGGTTAGTTTACTTTTCTTAAGTGTAATTCCCCTGAATATATGGGGTATTTGCACGGTCGTTAGCTGTTCTAAACATAGTGTGCTGTTCGCCGTCATGTTTTTTCGCTTATACTTGACTTACCAAGGTCGTCATTACGATTTGACTTTTAACCTATTTACCCTACTTAAGTGTTGTTGGGTCAGCTAGCCGACCATTGTCGGAATATGTGAGCTGTGAAGCTATTCGTGGTTATTTTAATATCTTCTGAGGCGCCGACCATGTAGTTATGGAAAGAGTTACAATTTCCTTCTCACGAATCTGTAGTTCTTAAAGTGACACAGTGAGAAGTCCTTTGTAAATGTATCTTTGTAATGGCAGACGGAGGAAGCGCCTGGACCTGGCCCTAGTGAGCAGCGAGCTGCCGTTGCACGACCTGCCGACACGGACGCTCGGCGTGGGGCAAGCGCACGCGGCCGCGGCAACCGCGGAGCCTTTGCGGCCGCCCGAAAGAATCGCGGACACCTCTTCACCGCATCGAGATGACGACGGCCTCTCGTGGCTGCTTCCGAAACTCAAAACCTCGTAAACGTCGTGTAAGCACCCTCTTACCCTTTTCACCGTCGAAGACGCATAAACCCTTGGCGCATACGGTCACCAAACTGAGAGGGTTTTTTGAGCTGGTTACATTTTATTATTTCCATTACCCAGAGCTTTGTGAGTGGTCGGCCATTCAGCAAGTTATGCACTAAAAGAATAGTTCGGCACTTCCTGATAAGCCAGGCAAAAGCGCAATAAATACACTACGCCCTGAATGTAGATATTATTTATTTTTTATTATTTATTATATGTTTACTATTAGATTATATATTGTGAGGAAGTAAGGAAGTGTCCGACCTATATGTCAGGTTCATAACTTAAAAACATAGTTGTTCCTTAATTAGAGGTAAAATTTAATCGTAATGTAATGGAAAGTATAAAGTGTAACTATTCTGTAGCGTTTCAGGTGAAGGTCAGTGAGCATGGTTGTTTTTCGACTCTGGTTTAGCCTCACTTACTTTTTACTTACTTTTTTTTTAATGTCAATTTTCTGAGGAAACTGGATATTTATTTTTCTGAGAACCATAACAAAATATTAAACTAATTTCTGACGTTAGGTGCGTTGAATGGACATATTATATTTGAGAACAATTATTAAGTATCCACCAGCTTCGTCAGAAAATGGACGTAAAAAAAAAAATGTTAACAAACAGCATTATGTCGACAGCCTTAACAGTTGGTAGGAATAATGTATGTGCCAAGTGTTTAAGGTTTTTCCTAATTTTGTTGACCGAGTAATCGCCTGACTTCTCCACGGTTGCACCGTAGAGTCCAGTTACTCATATTTTCCTTCTGCAAAAAATTGTGGGGATATTATACTTACGTAAATTATGGCTCATTTTTGGGCGCTGCAAGAAGTAATACCTGAGTTTGCTCCATATTCCCGGTCACATTGCGATGTCTAATGAGAGCATTGTTTTCAGCATAAGCTAAAGATTTTTTAAATTATAAAGCCAAGTCAGTAGGTTCCAGGGTGTGCCCTGGAGAAGCCCTTCCGAGGCCAGAGGTACCTTCTCCACGTTCTGGCTCATTCTCACTTCTCGACAGCTGCAGATAAAAAAAGACGGATGAACAACGTATGATTCTTGCATAGATGTACCAAGCTTTGACTTTGGTGATAATTTTTTTTTTTTCCGACGAGATGTAGCCGATTTACGATACTCCTTTTCAACTGTGACCTAATGTGAACCTGTAGAACGGGACATTTATATTATCTGTGATTTGTTCTGTTCACACTGATTAAGGTTCGGGGGATCTTGGCAATTCTGCAAGTATTTTTATGTAGTTACTATGGGTAACAGCAAAAAACGCAAGTTACCGGCATGAACCTAAAAAAAAGTTATGGAGATGTGCTCAAATTTATTAAATAATCAAATACCTACCTACCTTGAATTGCACAGTGATGTTACTGTTTTGTTGCTGTTAATGACACTTTTGTGAAGAAATGATTGGATAGTTATTTGTTCTGAAATAATGTTTACTAGTTTAATGCTGAATTGTTTTTTGACAAATCACTCGACTGAAAACAACAAGTACCTAGGTGGTTTGTGACGTAAAATAGACATGACATATTTCGGAACAAGTAAATTCCTATTCAGTCATTTCCCCAGAAAAGTGTCATTACGGCACGCTAACAATCAGTATTGTGTCCACAGCCTTAAGCGTGAAAATAAAAGAGTTCTAAAATAGGTTTTGTTCTTGGGCTCTTCCGTGCTAATGGTAACATTTTGCCTCTTCGTAAAAAATCAGCAAAATCCGTCACCCTCTGTTAAATTCCTTACCCTGAACTGTAATTTATTTATAAAAATGCGCACATACTTAACTACTGAAGAACTTCGTTTTTAACTTTAAAAACTTTTTGGTTGTGAATTTTAAAATTCAAGTTTTTTCTACTTCCCACTTAAAATAAGTAGTTCTCTAGATGTGAAAGGTATAGTATGGTGGTTTGGCGATAAAAATTGGAAATTAACACCAGTTATTACCTCCACCACGAAAGCTGATGAACTGTAACCATTTGGGTAGTTTTGTAACTTTGAAATGTCTATAAAAAGTGTGGTGGAGACAGTTTCTGTATATCGCAAAATCGTGTCCACTTACTATAACCTACCTGTGTTTTCTGTATACTTGCCAATTTTTTGAAATAATTGAGGTACGTCGGACGTATTATAAAAATACCATGTTTGTCAGTTCTGTAGGTTGTCTTGGATGAGTGTTTCTGGGCTGTGATTGGTCAGCTTGCTTTGGCCTCATTGTGATACAGCCTATAGAATTTACAAATATCTTTCACTACCTCCAGACATATAAATGAATCATTATTATTTCCTGTTCGGTCGTTGACAGTTACTTCGCACATTCGATGGTTATTCAATGTAAGTACCTAGGTACTGTTTGTAGTGTTACCTTTTCCGCCATGATGAATGTACTAGTCGATCTCACAAAACTGATTGTTGTGTTGATGGATATGAGTTATGTAGGGATGTAACGTTTTTACGTGAAAAAATGTAACTATTCACTTGCGTTTTTTTTTAACTCCAGACAAACATGAGGAGGATAATTGGCACATGGGTGGCACTACTAGCTACTTTTGTAGCAATATATTCGGTTTTTGTGAAAACCTTTTAAAAGTTGCAAATTTGGAACTCTCAGTAGATAGGTACCTACCTACTTTTTTGTGGTAGTGGCCTTATTTTTCTTACCGATTCGTCTCAGATGTTTCGTAATTGTTGACAAAATGCAACACTTTTTTGCTTCATAGTTTTGCAGTCGTCAGTTTTATAAAAAAAATTGTAATTTTTCGTAGTGCCAATATGTTTCACTGCAGTCATTATTAACGCCAATTTCATGTGTCAGTTCTCTTTGGTGTAGTTAGGCAGTCGTAGTTTGTCCTAAATAATTAGAATCATAGTGTATACGATAAAGGGCACAATCCTTCAACGGATGAATACATTTATAACTTCCACGTATGGACACTTGTGATCTAAACATGGAATTTATAAATTTATCCCTCTGTCCAAGGAAAAACGCCTATGGACTACTCATGTTGAGGAAGGTCACCCACGTGCTGCTGATTTCTAATCGTACTCAACTGTCGAGTCGATAGCCAAAAGCACGTGATAAGTTTGCTCAGCCTTCCCCCACCAGGTGCCACCTTGTACCTTCGGGAGAGCAGGTACAGGTGCGGTGGCACCGGGTATGGGAAGGCTGACCTGCCGGTTTACTGTTCCTCTCCAATCCAGATACTACATCTACTCGTATTTTGTAGTTTGGTTCGTTGACAGAGTGCTCACTTTTGCGACTCAACTGTTGAATACGGTAGCAGTTGGCACTGTCGACTCAACAACTAAGTTGGATTGAAATCGGTGGTGGGGCGAATTGTCATCACCACATGGTGTCATCAGCACATGGTGTCATCACCACATGGTGTCATCACCACATGGTGTCATCACCACATGGTGTCATCACCACATGGTGTCATCACCACATGGTGTCATCACCACATGGTGTCATCACCACATGGAAGCCAACTTGTTGCAATCTTGTGGCCTCGCGCATTGAATGAGAATAGTACGCTTTGTTGCGAGTGCTGCGTGTGGACTGCTGTCCCAGCGATAAGTAATAGCTGTTAATGGCTTCGAAGCCCATTACTTCGCATTATACATCTGCAATCCTCTGAGGCGCATTGAAACTGAGCCCACATCACCTGCGAATATGCACCACACCATGCTTCTACATGCCAAGGGTAAATATAAGCGCTTTTTATGTGCATGTCATGTAAAGGTGCCAAGCCATCACCAACATCTGGACATATTTTGAGATGACTCTTCCTTTGTATTTAAGTTCGGAAGTTGTATTCCGCACAATGTAGCGAAAAGGTAAAAAGATGCTGCTGCATACAATAAAAATTCTTGACTTATAGGTACGTTGAGTTTATGTAATGAATTTGTATGATGAATCATAATTGGACCTTTGTATCTTGGTTAATGTGTTATTGTTACAGTTCGAGCCAAGACTTCTCGGAGAAACAAGAACCCTAGTTGAAGTAGTCGGTCTTTGATGCTCTGTCGCCTAGCCTTGGGGTAAGTTCTTTTTCTTTTTCACAGTAACAGGAAATTTTTATGACAAACGTGTAGTTCTAGGGGACAGTTGGATTTGATTCGTTTTGAAATATAATTAACTTAAATATTTAATATTATGTTCAATTCAGAAATCGAATAATTTGGTCAACTTGTCACTCGATTTAGTAAGAACGGATTAGGGGTATAGTTAACAAGGTACGAGTCCTAATAAGAAGTGCTGAGAAATTGTTTTGAGTAGGTAGCAAAGTCATCCAAATCGTTGGCGCTGTAGCTCCTGATGGACCGTCCCCTAGTGTGGGCGCTGGCGCTGTAGCTCCTGATGAACCGTCCCCTATTGTGGGCCCCACCTTTCATGACCTCAGCGATTTGGTTCACTCCCAAAATCTGCTGAGTCAGGTCAGGTACTCATCAAAGTGGGATAGGTGACAGGTCCAGAGTCAGGGCAGGAACATCAGAAAAAAGTTTTACTGGAACCTGCATGGGTGCTCTTGCTTTGTCACTGAGTTTATTCGTCCCTTTCTATCTGTGGAGCCAATCCGTTGTTTTTTGATCTACCTGTTCTCAACTGCATCTCTATCTCTTCTATTCACTCTGTCAGCGCAGAAGCCTGGAGGATGTTTAGCATAATTTCGGGTAGGTTTGGCTGGGTCCGAGAGATAAGGTCTGTATGGGATTAAGGTGTAGAAGGTAAGCCGGCGCGTAGTCGCTGATATTCTCTCTGCTCCATTCGCCTCGCATTCTCCGCGCTGCACTCAGTCGCGATTTTGATTGGCCCCTGGCCACTTCCCAAGCGAAAATGCACCTTCTCCATTTCGCGGCTTTTCTGACTGTCGCCAGTTTAGGTGAGTTTTTGTCACTTCTACTTTTCTGTAGAACCCTTATTTGGCAGAAATGGATTTAAAAGTAAAATAAATGCACGGCCTGCTTTTCGCGATTCTTTTTTAGTAAGACTTCAGGAGAAAACACTGGGAGTTATTTCCTGTAAACAGTGGGTAGGTAACTGTTGAGCCTACACTGGACAAGGGAGGTGGTTAGGCAGCTGTCAGATCTCAGCTGGTCTTGGCGATTTTGCCCTACCCTTGTCCCTTGTATTACAACTCCCGGCTTCTTCATATTCTGACAAAATGTCATCACCACTATTTTTTCTTATGATGCATTTAATTTTTCCTTAAGTACTGACTACAGGTTTGAAAGAGGTTATTTACTTATAGCTATACTTATTTTTCTTGCTATTCGTTATGTGTACAGGTAGAAGTATACCTCCCCTGTGTAGCTTCGTCTTGTCTGAGATACCTTACCTAATTCAGAGTCCCTTAGATCCCTTGGCATCAGAATTACCTGAGGAAAATGTTCGGTGAAAGAAACGCGTGCGTCGATGACAGCTCATTACGCTGTTAATTAATTATACAATCTGGTGTCAAGTTCGAGTCCACAACTGACTTTAGAGCGCCATGCGGCTTGGAGGTTTCACGCGAAGGACCGTCATCAGAATGTGAGCTAATTTTCCCGTGTAATCAGACAAATAAAACTAATTCTAAGTACCTAATTATTGAAGGAAATGAGTTTATTTACTGTGCCAACTTGGGTGGTTACCTACTGGCCCAATATTGGCCGACGTAAATTTCTTCTGCAAAGCTTCTGACAAAAGCAGTTCAAGTGCACAAAAATCCTGGCGAAACTGAATATTTGTTACTTATTCATTTCGCTATTCATTTAGCTTCATTTATTGTTTTCATCGAGGCATATTTTTCTTCGCTTAAAAATTAGTTCTGTCCCAGTTCACCTCGGTCACAAGTTGTTGTCCCTATATAGGACGCAAAAAACCCTATCAGAATAGAATGAGTTTGTGACGTAAGCTAGTGGCTGCCGATTTCTTTGTTATTGGTAAGTTAGTGACCTCTTAAGTCGCAACATCTTGAGATGGTAGAGACAAGAAAGCTCATTTTCGTGGCCGCGGAGATCTGTTCAGAAGTAGGGTAGATATGGATGAAAGCCGAGAGGTTAGCCTTCCTTCTGTGGTGAAGTGGCTGGCTTTCGCGTTGGTCTAGGGCTCAGATCCTTTTCTGGGATCCTAGTGGAGACATGTTGGGTCTCCCACCCAATAGCCAATAGAGCTGCAGTGCAGGGCGTTTTATCCAATATCTTCCAATCAGCCCTACCAGACTGGGACCGTGTGAGCATTACGCGAGAATCTAATCTTAGTAGGCACGCATAACAATCCAGCTTATTGTATAATGGATCCTCTAAACTCTAAACTACTCTAAAGTCAAAGTCTAAACATTTCGGCTTCGGCCGAGGGTTGGTTGATAGCTACTTAGCTGAATCAGCTTAGGTACTGTGCCATTTTTCTCCAATGCTTTCGACTGTTATGACTTGGAAAATAGTCCAAGGAACGTATCTAAAGCATCTTTATTTGCATCTTTCTGTATTTCGAAGAACAAATTTTCTATTGGAAGGTTCTTCTTTGTGAGTTACCCTTTGTGAGGAAAAAGAATCTAGGCATACCTACTCTTGGAAAACCTGGAGTTTTTTTTCTCCCGAATCGCCGACAGCTGTTTAAACTCTAAAATAAAAAAAACCCTCCAGTTCATTTTAGAAGTATGCTGCGAGAATCTTTTCAAACAGTAGGGATAAAAGCCGCGAGGGTACATTGCTGAATCAGCTCGCCGAGCCATTCTTCTTCAATGCTTACAGCTCTTTGTCTGGATCATCTAGGTCAGCACATCATTTCCAGTCGGCCTCTCGCTGAGCCATCAGCCCGGAAGCGGGCACTTTAACTCACAAATCTCTAGTCAGCCTTTTGTCTTTGTCTATACCTGCACCTTTAGCTTTCAACCCTAGTCAGCGTTTTGTCATTAACTACAATAGGTAGCTGTAGCTTTTAATCCTAGACAGCATTTTTTCTTTATCTTCCTGTAGTTTTCAACCCTAGTCAGCGTTGTTTTTTTTTATCTATGTACCTGTAGCTTTTAATCCTAGCCAGCATTTTTTCTTCATCTACCTGTAGTTTTCAACCCTAGTCAGCGTTTTCTCTTTATCTACCTGTAGCTTTTCACCCTAGTCAGCGTTTTGTCTTTATCTACCTGTGGCTTTTCACTCTATTCAGCGTTTTGTCTTTATATAGGTAAGATAATATACCTGCACCTTTAGCTTTTCTCTCTTGTCAGCGTTTTGCTTATATCTATCTCACCTTTTGCTGGTGGATGGCCGGTATTTTTTTGTTCAGATCGGGGAAAACCCCCAAAAAACCCGCTCAAACAAATTTTTTTACTTGACGGTGCACAAGTGGTCTTGGAATTTTTGTCCTTCACTTTGGTAAAGGTTAGTTCCATGATATCGGCTCGGTGCGCGGTGCGGTGCACCATATTTTGGATGGGAAATTATATCAACATCTGGGAGGGCCCGGTGAATCAGTGAAGGCCCTCTGTGTTTCGCTTATGTGTTGTTGTGAAATTATGACCGAATGACCGTTTATTTTTGGTTCAGAGGACGTCCAGTGGCAGTATAGTAAGTATCCTGCAGGGAAAGTCTGAAATCTTTGTTCGTAAGTAGGTATGGTGCCTACCTAGGCAATTCTATTTTTTCAGATTTATTTCAAATGCAATACTATACGTGATACAATACAAATTACGAGAAAATATAATACATTTCCAAACAACATTATTCATAGACCCAAAATATGTACCAGGTGTGGGTACAGGTGGAGGCAGGTATAGTAGGCAAAACCTACATGTCAGAAATTTGTATTGGAGTAATAGGGAAATGCTGTACAATGTCTGACTTGACTGTCATACAGGAATGTATAGATAATGTGTAAATTTTTATACCTACAATATACTCGGCTGTCGAGGCTTTCTGTTACCTAATAAGTCACACTACAGAACAAACTGTTAGGTGCCTAATAGGTCCTACGCCAAATAGGAAAAGATCGGTCTAGGTAGGTAGGTAGGTGCCTACATCCCTCCAGGAGGTAAACAAAACATATACCTAGAAAAATGCACCCCACACCACCACAATAACTACTCTTCATTCAGCGCAGTCATATCTATGGGTAAACAGAACAGCCTCGATAGCCGAGTGGTCGAAATGGTTTTCTATAGAGGAACACTGAACAATCACACCGGTTTCACAACTGAAATGTTCAACATTTCAAGTGAAATTTATATTGAGGCTGTAGTGGTTCGGAACCCACCTAAAACTGTAGGTCCCCATTGTGTACTGCACGATGGCTGGGGAGCTGGTATTCGGTATTGCGGATAAGGTGTACCTACTCATCGCACTTCCACCGATACTTGCTTCGGATTGTCGCACGACACTGCGACTTAGTTAGCAGAGGGTTGGGGGGGACAAGCACAGCAACTAGACCGTTTTCAAGAACTGTCCATTGTGCTCAGCTGGCAGCACTACCAAATACCAGCTCCCCAGCCATCGAGTAAACGATGGGGACCTACAGTTTTAGGTGGGTTCCGAACCACCACAGCCTCGATATAAATTTCACTTGACATGCTGAACATATCAGAAAAACTTTTTGGTAGGATTGGGATCGAACCGGTGTGACCAGGCTGTCTCTGCTCCTCAAAAGTCGATCATTTAGACCACTCGGCTATCGAGGCCGTGACACTGCGACTACTTCGGAGTGTACTTCTTACTTGTTCCCAATGTTCGTTGACTGGCGGATGGGGTTCGAATTTTTTATTTTCCAGAATGATTCACCTCTAGCGGCGGCTCACTCTGCCGCTTGGTGCACCTGGTTACGGGTCGCACTGACTGGAGGATATTTTTTTATATATATGGAACAGCCCTGTGATTCACCTCTAGCGGCGGCTCACTCTGCCGCTTGGTGCACGGAAGTGCGATGAGTAGACCTTTACCGGTATTGCTGCCAGCTGAGCAAAATGGATAATTCTTGTAATGGTCTAGTTGCTGGGCTTGCCCCCCCCCCCCCCCCCCCACCAGTCTAACCTAACCTATGGGTAAACAGAAAATTGCGGAATAGGTCCTACCCACACCATTGGAAGGTAGGAACGTGTAATAAACCAATATTAGGTAGGTACCTACCTACGTACCTCCTAGTGATTTGACTGATGTGCGATCCACATTTTATGCAATAGGTGTCCAACATAACATAAAATCCAAAAATCATTTTTTTAGATAAACCTATGCCCACAGAATGTGGCAGATAGGTAGGTAAGTATACAGCCTACCTATATACCTACCCACGACACGGCAGTCACAGAATAAGGGTCTCTCCTGTATTACAAAATTTAGATAAGTAGGTAGGTACCTACCTAATTGCAAATTGCAACCCATCCCCCAATACAGTAGATGTCATCATAAGTCACCCAATCTATACCTACCTACGAGTCCTGTCCTACGACACCTACGATTCTCAGATGACAGGATGTTACACAAAAGCAGCTCATATCAACCAATCGACATGTCAGACATAAGAAGACAGGTCGGGATGTTCCGGCCGGAGCTAGTGCGGGCGACGGACGTGAGAACCTCCTCCCGCAAGTGCTCAAACCATACTGAGCGGTGTCCGCGCGTTGCTTCTTGACCATGATTTTTTTTCAAAATGTGTTTTTCACACATATTTATCATTTATTATTTGCCAACCTAAGGAGAAATTCAAAAAACTGCTTCGGTCACGAACTAAGTTACACCTTCTACATAACAACTGTAATAATTCGAAATTTTTATTCCCAGTCAAATACGCTCCCTAGCCGTTTGAAAAAACCGTGTTTCACGATTTTTAATTTACTAAAAAATTAATTTCTAATAATCCGAGAACAAATTCGAAATTCTGCTACGAACGTTCCCTAGACATTTACTGGAGCTACTTCCATACAAAATTTCAAGGCAATCCGTCGGCCCGAAAAAATTAAAAAAAATTCAGAAGATAACATGGTAATCTAATGGGTGAAGCGCAGCCTTAAACTAATGACAATTCATATCGCTTTCATCCAACTCGACTTAGATCTGAAGTGGTAGTGGCTTGGAAGTGACATTGGAATTTTGAATGTACCTAGTTTTGGAGGCCTGCGTTGTATTGCATTTTGAGGGAAGCAAGCGAGCGCCGCCGTCACCCTCTATTAAGTGTGAGCTCTACATTCGAAGTAACAAAAGTCAGTTGTAATTTACTATACGGGCTTACAATGAAGCACCCACGCTGGCTGTGTTGGCTGCCCCGAAAATCGGGATGACGTAGACGTGCACTACTGCACATTGCATCAGTTTCCGAAAACTTGCCAATAATTTACCCACATGTTAAGTCTTAGCGAACGTTAAGACGGCTTCGCACCCACTCTTTTAATGTATCTCTCTGTATCAAAGCGGAAAAAAATCTGTGACATTAGTATATTTTGCCTTCTACCTACCAATAGTGTGAAGATGATTTATGGGCAATAACAAGTAACTGAATTGGCGAAAAGTGGGGAATAATCTCATGTACGAGTTAAAATTCCCATTAATCGTTTTCGGTTAGGTACATGAGGGACAGCTACAGTTTAAAATAGTACCACTGGGGGATTTTTTTTTTTATTTTTTATTCTAACAGTAAAACAGTATGAGTAAAAGAGTAGGTAATGAAACTGATGAGTCATTATGACTTTCGCCCCACCTTAAAGTATGCAGTTTGGTAGTGACGTTGCACGCGATGCAATCTGTAGCCTTGGCTGCTATTTCATTGCTAGTTGTGACACTTGGCCAAAGTATCTGTCTTGCCCGCCGCCTCATGTGGCGATCTTTAAATATATTTAAACAACTTCCGTTGCCTTCTGTTTTGATTTGTTTTGTTTTTACACCTGGAGGTCATTTTGACGTCGATGACAGAGATAAAATAAGCATAGTTGAAAAAAGAGTTCGTCCTTGCCGGAAGTGCCAAGTCGTCTCATCGGAAGAAAACAGGACCTACTTAGTTGTTTCATTGAGTCGAGTTAAGGCTGTTTGCTGATGAAACTCTTGGTATTTGTTTGTTCTGAAATACCTATCCTATAGGTCATATTTCTTTTTAACGCCAGAAACTGTTTTAGTATGTATCTAGGTAGTAGTCTTATAACCGAGTGATTTTTGTCAATAAACAATTTGTAAAAGACGAAATAGATACGTAGGTAAGTGCAAGTTAGGCGTTGGCGCTATCCTCACGACTTTGGCATCACTAAAAGACTTGAACTTGAATAGATAGACCTCTAGTTCAAGTGCAGACTGCAGAGCTAATCTCGTCGCCGTAAAATGTACATTTTAGCAACAAAAAATAGTAAACGCGATTTTTTAAAATACCAATAAATAACTCAATCCGTGTCTATTACTGAACAGGCAACATATGCCCTACTCCCTGACGTCAGCAGTCACTGCTGATATAACAGCAACTGAGAAAGGCGAAGGATATTTTTCCCTGTGGGGTTTCCCGCCACATCCTTATGTCATTTTGTTATTTCCGGGATGAAAGTATACCTACAGGAGTAGCCTTTCAAGTTCTAGACCGTAAAGCAAGTAGTGTATTGTATGATCTGAGAGAACAGAAGAAACCCTACAGATTAGCGAATGGCTACTGAACTCTCACACTCAACAAATAAAGGATTACTTTTACTAGTATTTTGCCGTTTCTTTCGTGGTGATGAGCCTTCATCACGTGACAGAATTAATGGATGACATCTCGAGTTTTCACACCACTTGAAGGGGCCCTACCGTATAGGTATGTTACATTGCGTGGAAAATTTCAACACTAGAAAATGGCAATTAAACCTCTTGCTCCCTTATTCTTGATTATTTTGTTAATTGACTGTTATGTGTTTTAGGGAATTCCAATGTGTTGGTCAGGAGGACGAGACATTCCGATGATAGCGACTGGTCATATGTGGGAGATAATGGTAAGCTTCGACTTACTAGATACGTAGTGACAGAGACAGAGCCAGTAAATTATGTGATCTGACATCAAATCATAATCTCTTACCTTTTGTGTCTACGTTCGTGACATTGCGAACGACTTAGGTACCTAGGTACTATATGTACGCGGTGCTAGGTAACCTATGATTCGACAGAACTTGTCATCTGGGTCATCTTTGAGGAAGGATTGCTTGTATTAAATTATGAGCAAATATTGTGTAATTTTTACACTTTTGTTTTGGACTTGGGGGACCTGTAGGTTCATAAATAGATTTTTCGAATTCTTAAAGTTATTGAAGTAAACTGTGTCGACTTTTCAGGGCCGGAACACTGGCCAGGGGTTTGTCAGACCGGGGAGCGACAGTCACCAGTGGACCTGGTGGGACCCTTCGAGAGACTCAATGGAGAACCGCTAAGTTTTGATGGGGCCTACAAGAAAAACACAGCATGGATTGCTTCTTGGGATGGGCACGCCTATGTTGCGACTATGGCGACTCCCACTGAGACTGCAATTTTGGATGGGGGCTCCTTGAGAGACGCTTACATTTTCAAGTCTTTACATGTTCACTGGGGTGCTGAACACACCATCAGCGGCTCAAGGTAATCGCTAGAAAAAATAGTAGGTAATGTTTCATTTATCGCTCCCTCGGTTTGATCGGTTTTCAGATTTATACCACGCATTTTCTGATCATTGCATTTCCTTTACTTGAAATCTGTACCACTCACAAGGCAAACTCCGCTGAACCAAATCCTTCTGTACCTGACCTTGTAGCCATGAGAATAACGAAAACACTGCTGAGCATTAGGCTCAGTATTCGTCGTTTCTGAAGATGTAGCTTTGTAGCTGATGTAGTGCGATCTAGTAGTTGACATCGTAATCTTATGCAGTCAATAATCTTACGTACCATAATCTTCATGGAGTCAATTTATGATAGAACAATGATCCCTAAACCCTGTCTACCGATCCCTTATCGCTGGACGGTTTTTTCTTACTTAACGATTCATTTAGCAAATTCCAAAGCTATAGGTAAGTCGATTGTTCGAAGATTACTGACATAGCTGAATGTGCGTAGGATGAATTATCGAACGATAACACCACCCAAAAGTGGTAAACGACGGAAACTATTTAAAAGCTGGAAGGATGCGCGTAAAAAGCGGAGTGACACTCGAAAGGAGATGAAGAAGAGGACTAATTTAAATCCCGTGAGCTAGAGCCCGTAGGTGTAGATGCAAATTCCGAAAGAAACCCTTGTTTGAAAAGTAGTTAGTGGCCAAGATCGATTGATTCTAAAGGTTGTTTAACTTTGGAAACACATTTTTTTTTATACAAGTATAGGTGGATCGCCACTGTGCACTCAGGCACACAGAGTGGTCAGGGTAAACCTAACAAACCCAGCAACCTCTATAATGAACGGACCTTGGTTAGTAACAGCATGTTTCTCTGTGTTCAACTTTCTGGGATAGATAGGTACTAAAAGAACCAGTCCATCGTCTAGCTTTCGGTGGATGAAATACCTTTGATAAGGGGAAGCTCAGGGTGTAATTTTAAAATGAACTTGCTGAGGATGTTTGCGACTGAAGGAGTACAAGGTACTCCTTAGGTAGGTACGTTTCTGTGAGTGAAGTCAGGTTGGGAATTTTACCAGTTGTGTTGTAGAATTTTAGACTGATTCCCACTGAAATGACCTTGTTTTGGAGTATACCATATGTTTGCCAACCGGATTAACCCTACAGTGGCACTGCTTGTTGAGCTTGGGAGCAATATTTGTGGGAACATTTTGTTATCTTTCCAGGGGAGCAGCAGAAATGCACCTAGTGCATTACAATGCAAAGTACAGCCCAAATGAAGCCTCCACTGCACCGGATGGACTTGCCGTCGTCGGAATTATTTTAGAAGTAAGTAGGTACCTACCACTAAACTCCACGCGCATCTTGGATGATAGTAAATTCAGACTTATCGAAGGGTGGATAGGCTACAGAAATGTAAATTGTCGTTGCCAAACTCTTTTAGATCATTGTGACTCTGCTTCTCAAGTCTACTTCTAATTCTGAACAAAAAATAATTTTGGGTACCTACCCTGTTTTTTTTTAAACAATATGTGAAGTTACTGTCATCCAAGATGCGCGTGAGGTATAGAGAGGTAGCCGTGTATCTATGTGGTGAGGAAATACTTGGTATGGGCGCTTACAATTATTTTTCTCGAATCATCTCTTACTGAATACGTCATAGCCACCCAGTAACGAAATTAGGTACGAAATCACTTTGGAATTTAGATTTCGACGTCCGCACAAGAACAAACAGCAAACTAAGAATTATCGGGACAGAACGACCTATTTCGAGATTCGTTTTTTAAGAAGTCGCTTCGTTCTTTTAATCACAGGAGTCTGAAAATGCACAAGCGTCCGCCATGTCCGAGTTTCTAGAAGCAATAACAGACGAGTCGAGAGCTCCGGACGACCCGATTCCCCAGAAAGTGATGTTGCGGAAGATTTTGCCAGATGACCAGGAGCCGTGGATTCGCTACAACGGGTCCCTCACAACACCAGGCTGTACGGAAAACGTGCAGTGGACTGTTCTAATGCATCCTGTTCTAATTCCACCAGGCCTGGTAAGAACATATCTAGGTGCACGTAGTATCTACTGGAACATAGTAACCTGGTTCTCGACTTAACCGCTAAGTCTTGCGGGGGAACCAGGCTTACGGGTGTTTATTGTGTTTTTAAATTTTTTAATTAGTGCTTCCAAAGAATATGTTGATTTTATTCCATGAAATATCACATCGCTGCTCAAGAATGAGTGGCGAATGAAGGGAATGACCGTTGATGACCAAGGACCAGTTGGGAGGCCTCTTATCTGAACTAAAATAATGAATGAACAGTCTATCTACCACATAGTCTAAAAATGCATGCTGATTCGTATGAATTACGTAAAAAATAAACTGTCACAAGCATGAAGCTAAAACGGTTAATCCGTGTAAACAAAATGACATGAAATAAAAAACATGGTGTGTGCAGTAGGAACCAATAGAAAAGTAATAAGAAATGCCTTCCGAATCGCTTTTTCGTATTTTTACAGGCGAGAAGGGTGAGAAACATTCATATGGACTCGTACAGACCCACGCAGCCGTTGAGGAACAGGACATTGTATGCGCAAGGACTAAGTTATAGCAGCCCTTCAGACTCTAAGGGGGCGGGCCACGTGACCTCAAGCTGGCCAATCGTTGTCCTTCTGTTCGGGTTCTACTCCAGCATCTACTTCCAGATAAGCCATACGTAACAACCCTATTACTTTTACAATAAAGTTTATTTTTGTTACATTTTACAGTAATGTAGGTCCTACCTTTCGACAAGTACAGCAAATATTAATCCATACAAGTATGTAGGTAGGTAAGAGAAAGAGCTAAAAGCAGGGTAAGGCATCAAAAATGAAAATCGCCACGTAGAATCGACTCAAGTAAAAGTACGCTACATAAATTACAACTTCCTGAGGTCAGTAAAACAAATGAGATAAGATTCGCCTTAGAACAGCCTCACCAAACACAATACTACAAAGTACAATACGATACATACCGCGCTCAACACGCTATTCATATTAACAATTAAGTTATTTTACAGCATGTTTGGACTGTGCTCTCACAAAGAATGTTTTAGTTTCGTCAGACTATTTCACGCGAAATTCTGAAACACAGGAAACGTTGCCACTGCCAAATTACGAATTATTCATCCATTTCGCCAACAGGGTAGTTCAGTTCTCTTTATCGCAATGATTCCTCTGTAGCTACCTTAAATTGTTTTTCTACAAATCATCAACTTCATATGATCAGCTTCATATGATCAGCTGACTCTTCACTGTTCTACCCTGTTTTAAAACTCACCTCAAAGCAATTTTCCTGACGAAGCTTTCCAAATACGATGAAAGGTGTGTGACGAGGTGTGAGCTATGGTTTGGCAGTAACGGGCTTGACTAGCGGACTATCCGAGTCACTGTCACTCGGGCCAGGACTCGGAGGCGGGGACAGTTCTTCTTCTTCTTCTTCTTCTTCGGCGACTTTCTTTCTTTTGATTCGACTCTGTTAAAAAATAATAGCAGGGTCTATCTCGAGTAACCGCAATAACCGAAAAAAAATCATAACAGCTAATTTTTGGAATAATAAATAAATTTATGTAATAATTTTTTTCTGTCCTAGTTAGATGGATATTTTTGTTTACAACTTCTTCAGTGTCAAACAATTACTCAACTGGTAAATCAAAACACAGCCAACTAATTTCCGATATTAATAAGATAACTTTGAAAGGTAGGTACAAACCGTTACCGCAGAAATAGTGCGTCTTCTTCTTCTCCTATATGATGGGACATATTTTTCGGCAAGAGGCAGCACTCGACGGACGTCAAAATCTTGGTCAACTCGGCTAACCATTTTTAGCCTAAAATACGGAAATGTCAAAAAGATTTACGTGAATATACAATAGTGCAGCAGTTTTACAGTGAACATGCTTTCTATGGGGATGGAAATAACTAGGTAAGTAAAAATCCTGTGGTTGGTCCCAATGGTGAAGCGTGTTTATAACTGACATTATTTTAATAACGTCATATCAGTTTTAAAAAATATTTGTCTGATTTTTAAGGGGAAATACACCCATTTGGTTCGCAATGCTACGTACTTCAAGCCCTACTCCGAAGTTACAGGGCGAGTGAAAAGTGTTTATAGGGGGATGTAAACCTGAGACTCTTTGTCGTGAGGTAGTGTTGTATTTTTGCATGAAATGGAGTAATAAGCCCACAGGAGCGATTTTAAACAGTCAACTACCAGTCCACATGTTTTTTTGACAGATCGCGAAAACACAACACTACCTCACGCGAAATATTTTTTTGTAACGTTTCGGATTAAAACAGTATGATTTTATCGTCACATTTAGTAGAAAAGCTTGATAAATGTTTGTAATATTTACCGCCGCCATGTTACATGTTGACAATTTTTATTTCACTTACGGAAGTTCGTAATTGCAACACCATTTCTCTACTTTTTCTCCTGTAAAAGCTAAACATAGTGTCCTACTTTCACTCGTTCGTTTCGCGTTCAAATAGCACACTATGTTTAGCTTTTAGAGTAGACACAACAGATACGATATTGCAATTACCAGTCTCCGGTGGTACTAAAATGTAAACATTACTTTTGTCGAATATTTACTTTCGCACAGTGGTTTTGGCGGAGTTCGTCGAGAATGTATGGTGGCCCTTAAGAATTAGAGTGAATCATTTCTACGTCATTGTGATCAGTCGAACGCAAGTTATTCTTACGTGTGCTATCCCACTATGCCCAAGTAATAGGTACATCTATACTCCACGCGCATCTTGGATGATAGTAAATTCAGACTTATTATATCGAAGGGTGGATATGCTACAGATATGTGAATTGTCGTTGTTAAACTCTTTTAGATCATTGTGACCCTACTTCTCAGGTCTACTTCTGGTTCTGAACAAAAAATAATTTTGGGTACCCTGTGTTTTTTTGAAAACAATGTGTGAAGTTACTGTCATCCAAGATGCGCGTGGAGTATACCACGCTTGAAAACCACTGCAATGTGTTCCCTGTATCAGCAGTTCAACTATTTTATACTTACCTTTGTTGTTCGTTAGTAACGTAGAGATCACTTGGTTTGTGGCCAATGTTGTGGTTATCGTAAGCTTTTTGGTTGTAGAAAAGAGCGTCACAAGCCGTGCATCGAATCAGATCGGTAGGTGTGGCCTAGAAGTAAAATTATCACATTCCACACAGTGCCTTGTCGACGTATTTTTCTTCCTATTTTTTTGATATTTACATTTTCTGAAATATTTTGTAATGTGTCTTTTTAACGTCAGGAACTACAAAGCTGGCAAAATTTTACACCGACTACTTCTCTACCAAAGTACTTCAATGTCATCGCATCTGTAAGTTGAATAAAAACAGTACTTACGAATCTCTCTTCTTCCGTATGAAACGATTCTAAATGTTTCTGAAGATTGAATTTTACGATATACTCCGATCCGCAAATGTGGCAATAATAGACGCTTTGTACATCACCAGCGTTGTTTATCTTGATTTTCTTACTTGGCGGTGCTGTTTCAACTGGCTGATACAATTTCATCACTCTAAAAAATAAAATCTTTGTCAACTGGCGTAGGTACTTCAATTTACCGCGCGGAGTTGTTTTTGGGATGTGTGTTACGTTATGAGAAAACGGTCAAAATATCAATGGGCAGCTTTTTCCTTCCTAGACCAGATGCAGTCTGACTTTCATTGAGAAATGACATCGGCTCCCAGTGGCTGACTGCATTTTGGCTCATGTTTAACAACAAGGAAGTCAATAAATAATACTGGTAGTCAGTCGGTTATGGGATTAACTAATATTCTCCAATTTAACTTGGAGTCGTACCACCTTTGCGTAAGAGTACTCACCTCTTATGAGTAGTTTTCACGTGGTACTCAAGGGCACTTTGGTTGTCGAATTTGGCGCTGCATGTACTACAGGGGCTTTCACTCGCGTTATGCTGGCCATCATTGGAACGATGAGACTTCAAGTGCCGGTCTAACAAAGACTTTATTGTGAAAGCCATGCCACAGGTTTGGCAGTGATGTTTCTCGGACACTTGAGGATGTTTTCTGAATTTGTGCTGAATGGCCTGTTTAGTATAAGAGGAGTATAATAAGTAGGTATCAGCGGACAAAAAAGGAGGTATATATAAGCTTGGACACCGAAGAAAAAAGCCCAAGAGACTGTGAATTTAGCCCGCGAGCTAAGCTTTGACCAGTATTTCACCCAGGTTCCTATTTATTAAAATTACTCCTTCTCAGTTTTCAGACATGAATAGGTAATAAGAAACAAATCTTTCTGCGAAATGTAACAAGTTGATAATACATACTTAGCTTAGAAAATAACAAAAATACAGAAACCCACCGTTGTGTTGCTGGTGAACTGTGCGCCGCATACATCGCACTGGATGGCTCCCAAACTGTCCGCATCGACTGGGGCCGTACTTTTCTTTGACTTCTTTGTACTTGTATCCAAAGCATGACCGCTGGAAATAAGAAATAATCCAGGTATTAACACTAGGTGTCTAGTTATATCATAGGTGCAATAATAAGTAGTGTCCAAGGTGCTCACCGAAAATGGGTTTGCAATTCCTCTCTGGTCAAAAATCCGTCACTACATAAAACACAGGTAAAATTTAGGGGCACCGAAGAGGATCCTGCAGATTCTTTCTTTATATTACAATCTGCCATCTCTTCAAAGGATTTTTCTCCCTCAAAATTAATTTTTTTAGATTATTGATTTTTTGTTTATATTCATTGTTGTTTATTTTGTAATTGCAATTATATGCCAGCCATGATTGAGGGCCCTGAAAAATCATTGAGCAACTTCTGAACTATCAGATATTTTTATTCTAAAATATATAGCATACCATATTGTACATAAACTATTAATTTATTATTTTAAGATTTCTTTTATACAAATTTTGTCAAAACAATCAAAATACAGCTAATATTATCTCCGCTTGAATGGCACTCTGTGGTATCCCACCACTACTGTGTTTATTTTATGGCAATGGCCGACGGTGAGTGAGTGCCTGTGAAGTGTGAATTTTCGGTCCACTCAAATTGTTTTTGTATTAATTTTTCATCGGGACCTACTAGCTATGTCTGAAGCACAGTCTGATGGTCTACCAGTCGGCCCCTTGCCCGGTGTGGAATACCCAATAAACGTGTTATACTGTGGAAATTGCTCCTTACCCATTGAGGTGAGTGTACCGGCTGCAAAATTTTATCAAACATATTTTATTGATAAACTATTGTTTAATGCGAAGCACCACCAGTTGGTGCATTGCCGCTACCCGTAGCATTAAAATTTTAATAGGTAATTAATTTGATAGCTGCCAGAAATGCTCCCATCATCTGTTGATCTTTGCCTTAACTTTGGTTTCATTTCAGTACTGCGAATTCTACCCAGACTTTGAAAAATGCAGGGCATGGCTAGAAAAAAATCTGCCCAATGAATTCGAAAAGGTTATGAAAGTCTCGGAAAAGGAGGAGGAGGGCGGTGGGGAAGAGGAGAAGAAGAGACAGAAGCGTGGTGGGAAAGGTATTGTGAAACCAAAAAAGAAAGAGGAAGTCACAAAACAAGTTTGTGTCTCAAGAGCGCCGCGAGGAAAGAAGAAATCGGTTACCGTAGTGACAGGACTAAGCACATTTGGTAAGTTTCAGCTGCAGTAAAACTATCTTCGTTGGATCGGAGATGTCCCTGGCAGCGTACTTTGCTTACGACACCGTTGATATTTCATTGCCAGGGTGGTTGGGTGATATTAGGTACTGTTTGTTTCCCTGGCTCATCCCGAAAGTGGCAGGTAGTGACAACTTCCGAAGAGTCTAGCTGCCTTTGCCTACCGCGTTAGCCCAATCGTTGTTGCCACCAAAAATCCTCAGCCCACCAGCATTTGACCACCGTTCTTTCACGTTTGGAAGAGGGTGTGGTAAACCTAAATTTTCTGACTACTGTTGGTTTTTTTTTATAGATATTGACCTAAAGGTGGCTTCAAAGTTCTTCGGAACCCGGTTTGCGTGTGGCTCCTCAGTGACAGGAGACGACGAGATTGTAATCCAGGGAGACGTTAAGGACGATCTATTCGATGTCATCCCCGAGAAGTGGCCAGTTGTGAGTTCCACGTTTTATTATTTCGTAACCGTCATCTCTCCCTCATAGTCCTTCCCTTTTGAAAAAAGACAATCTCAGCCAGTCACGGCCCAGAGGGTTATTCACCACTATCAGCTTAAATTGATATTTCAATTCGGTGCTTCAAGAATAACTCGCCGGGAGTCAAAGCTCGGATGCATGAATGAGGGTGGACTGCACTGCCATATTTCCGTTAGGAGGGGATTGTGCGTGCCTCTTCAGTTCCCAGTGCGTGGTGATTTTATAGGAGCGGTTTGTAAGCGCCACACTTGGCATAGAAACGTGAATAGGCACCCACTAGTCTAGTACCTACCACAGACTGTGCCGGTTCGACAAATGAGCTAATTTGTTGGGGCTGAAGATGATGTCTCGGCATGTTTTCTTTCAGATTGACGTCGACTCAATAGAAGATTTAGGAGACCTCAAGAGGTAACAAGACGGCGAATTTCTGAACATGCCTATACGTTTACCCAAGAACCGGAGCTAAATATTAACAACTTTGTAATTTGGTGTACCTAATAAAGACAAAAAATTATTCCAAACACAGTAAGTACCTGCTGCACTACTGGAAAAAAGCATCACACATCAGGGCTCCCATTTACTTTCAGTTTCTACGCAAGTAAAACAGTTGAGTCAGTTGGGTTCCATTTGCTGTCTCGAGTTGGATAGTTTGAAGCCTCATTTAAGACGAGAAGAACCTGTCGTCTGTTCTGATAATTTATCTTCGCCGGGTCGAAGGGAGAGATAGGACACTAGGGCAAGGCCCCAAATTAATTTCACAGATGACTCATGTCACTAGAAAATTATATAATAAGGATCATATTAAATTGTTTAGGAAGAATCAGAGATATACCAAAATGTAAAATACAAAGGAGGCAATAATAATTGCAATATTATTATTTCCAATAGATCCTCAAGGCTCACCATCCAACGGGAGGCTTTTACACCTGTCCTCTGTTCTATACAGATATTATGGTTGCATTCAACTGGAATGTTTAGTCAACTCCCGCTGAGGACTCGACTCCAAGGGACGCAGTACTCGCCTATGTCATCCCAAGAGAAAGTAGTTAGGTACTGCTGACATTACAAAGTAGCCTGCATTCCCTTTGTTGCTCCAATTTAATAGGTAAGTGTGAGAGCTAACAAATGGCGCACACGGCGCGTTTGCATTAGGAGTCAGAACAATTCAGGGTATTACCCCCACCACTCTCTTGTGTAGTTATATCAGTTTCATACTCACTTAGCATAAAAAATGCAGCATCTCTCGCTTTTGCAGACATAAGGTCAAGAACCGCTGAACTACGGAGGGTAAACGGAAGAAGTTTCAATGTAGTCTGCTTCAGTTTCTTCTTATGGCCTTTAAAGCAGTCTCTAAGAGTCACGATTCCTCTTTCAAAATTTTTCCGAAAATCAGCATCCCGTTCCGCAAAGGGGACGCAAAGAGCCAGAAGGTAACTGAAGCATTCAAGAATGTTACAGCATCGTTCAGAGTTTGGGAAGAGCCACGTCTGAGGTCGAAAAGACCGGGCTATTAGAGAATGGAACAAGCTCGTGAACTTGCTGGTAATGGCCATCAGGGCTGACGGAGAGTTACAAAAGTGGGCGAGGGTTTTCACTTGGATTTGAAGTAGTTTAAGAGGACAGGCATCGCGGGTGAAGAATATCGCTTGCTGGAGTCTTGCATCCATGTATAGGGCGCTCGTTTCCGCGGGGCTTTTCTTGCAAAGTGCAGGTGCAAGTCCGACGTGATGTGCTCCTGCGGAGAGCGCAGAGACAACTTCCCCAAGCACGTCCAGCTTTGGGCGCGAAAGGATGATTTCTGCGAGGATGCGTCTTGATATGTCCACCAATTTGTTATCTAAATCTGAAAAATGAAGGATGACTGTAATTAGGGTTCTCTATGGTTGCAACTTTTGAGTTCTAGTGCAGTGCGGGCCTTTAGGGATCTGTTGGTCACTACAAAGCCTGGATGTTATTGGGTACCAGCTCTATTATGAATAGTTTTCCTGGATTCTTGTGGTTCAGGAGGTGCTAAGCTTTCTGCAGATTAGGACGATAGGATCTGGTGACACTGGAAAGTAATTTGAACAACCACTTCGTACGTTCTCTTCAAATTCAAATTGCCCTACCTAAAACATGAGTATCGACGATAAGGTTCAAAAGTAGGTACTAGCAGACTGACGGACAGTCTCTTTCCAGAGACCATTTTTTTCAACTTCGGTGACCCCCAGGGTCATGGCAAACAGAGAAGCTCAATTTCGAAATATTGCAAGATTTTCTCCCCATAGTGACTAGCAAGAAAGTTAAAAGCGCGCGCATCGAAAGCGCGCCACCCTTTGCGGGCCATCCGGGCGCGCAGTCAGTCGATACTCTACCCCTCACTCTTCCAGTGAGTCTCGGTCGCGCCGCGAGGATGGTTGTGCGTTCAGTGCTGTGTGAATTTCTTTCTCTGAGTTTTCTTTCATCAATCAGGTATTTTTATACCCTTATTTGTATCTGCCAGCACTATGACTCTATAGTTAATGGGTCTCGTTTTATTTATCTTCTAAATAACAATTTTTTAAGTACAACAATAGTCGTGCTTCCTCCCAACCTATTGTGAAGTGGTATTACTAGGCCTAGGCTAGCTAGTACGTTATTTTTTTTTTATTATTATTTTTTTTTACATAGGTGAAGATAATAATGGAGTACTAAATAGTTTTGTCTGTATTCTTCTTTTGATTTTTCTGGAATAAATAATGTAGATATCGAATCTAGGCACTTACCTAGACTGTCAAGGATGATTTGGAGGAAGAATAGTATGCCAAGACAAACGCCGGAAAATTCAACCGGACGCAGAAGTTTCCCAATCTCTACTACAACTTCATGTAGAAGAGAAATTAGTTGTAAGGAGGCGAGGGATTTTAGTCCTGTCGGGTTGGATTTAGCGATGCAGCAGATGACCCCTAACATTCTCCTGGCTTCTACCGCCTTTTCCAGGGAATGAAGGACTTTGTCGGATAACATGTCCGCTAGACTCCAGCTCCGGCCCGGGTCCGTGTTGCTTAACAAAGCCTTATCATGTTCAACACTCTTCGGCAGCTTATTCAGAAACACTAAAAGTTCTATCAGATGTCTCGCTTGGTCCAGGGCTATGCTATGAACTTCCAACAGAAGTTCACAAGTAAACTCTTCTGACTGAAGAAGCGTTATAAGGATTGGTTGCAGCAAATGCAGACGAGGGGTATGCTTAGGCAGTCCTGTCCACTTATACTTGTCACTTTTCGCATGATCCAAGCTTTCCCTGTAGCTAGGATTTGACGTATACATTGGGATCACACTAGGTTCTTCTTGAGAACGGAAGAATGATGGGTCGAGAAGGCGAGCCAGGCGCTCACCATCTCCTATAGGTTTTAGCTCTTTATTTTTCAATATTATCACAGTCTTAGTTTCCACGTCAGCTTCTAAGCTACGCCTCTTCTGGGCTGGCTTTCCTTTTGAGTTAATGGCTTGGGACAAACTAAATAAGTTTTTCTTTTCTTCAACCGCCACATTACCAGGCTGAATGAAATTTACCCCTGGACTTTTGACTTCCAGCTGCTTGCATTTTTCACCCAAGCTTTTGACTTCAAGATCTTTGAATTCGATCTCGCTTTGTAATTGCTCCAACTGTTTCTTCACAGAATCTACATTAGCCTTATACCGTTCTTCTAGTTTATCAATGTTTTTTCGATGATTCAAAGCTTCGTTCTGCTTGGCACTTTGACTCTGCTTCAATTGAGAACGTAGTATTCCCACTTCGCCTTCTTTAGTTTTCAATGCTTCTTTCAGTTTTCGGTTTTCAGCTTCTAGACGGCTTTCAGCTGGCCTGGTGGGTACCTGAGGCTTGGAAGTCTCACGAGGAACTTGCGACAGTTCAGCAATAATGCACACCTCTTCCAAGAGATCCCCATTCAGGTCGTCATCCCACTCCGGGATCAGCCGAGCAGAATCAGCAGTATAGCTTGGTTTACATGGGACGCTGTCGAGTTTTGGTCGCTTACTTTGGTGGTTATCATAATTATTTTCATTTCTCTTCATTTCTGTTCGGAGCTGGAAAAACATAACTAGGGATAAAATAGGGTAAGTAGATGTTTTGAACCTAGATATAGGGCCATTTAGGAGCACAGCAATGAGCTAGTACCAACCAATTCAAGTTCTGATACGGCAAAGTAAATTTAAATTCAAGTTTGAAAGGCATTTAAATTATAAAATAAATACTCACCGGCCTTGCTGGAATCTAAACAACTAACAACGAACGAATTAGAATTTCCAGCAACTGCCATGTCCCCATATTTGTTTAACTCGGTTTCGACGTGTAAATAGAATAAATGGAAACAGAAGTTCACTAATGACACGACGCGGGAACCCAAGAGGCGCTGAGTCGTTTATTTTTCATTTTAAAGTAGATTTACTCCAAAATTTGGGTCAGTTTGAACGAAATAAACGTTTTTAACTAATAAAAAGGTGAGATTCTTTCAATTAGTTGTGTTTTTGTTAATTGAAATTATGGAAATGATGGTTAAATTAGTGCGTGAAATTGTAGGGTAACGGTTACATTTTGGCTGATTTCAGGACAAGAAATGGAGTGTGACCCAGCTAATGATTCGAGAGATTTGTCTGAAGGAACAGAAAATAAAGGTAAGCTGTCTGTCTTCTGGCAGTACCATACACCACTCTTAAATTTTCATCAAATCTAATATGTTGGTAGATATTCACTGGATTAATTAATAATGGCGGGTTACCTTTGATGAAACATGCTTGTTGACTTACCTATTCGCATTGTATGTATGTAGTATACCAGGTTCTCGATGGTACGTAGAGCAGCTGGTCAGGAACGTGGATCCAGCGGTAGTCATCAAGCAAAGTGCTAGATTCTATAACCATGCCGCTGTGGGACAGCAGCCCAGTGTTGACTCTCAAGAGGCTTTTGGTTGAGTCGTACCAATTCTATCGTATTTCCTAGGCCGGTGTGCTATGATTTTTAGTGTAAGTGTTACCTAAAAATCACCTCTATTATAGATGGTCAAGATGAGTTTTACGTGCCACCACCACCGTCCTCGGCATTTGTTTCCAACCCAGATGGATCTCGACTGATAATAACTCATATTGTGAACGACAATTTCAAGAGCTATGCTGGACGGCAGGAGCTTGGGCCTTTTCATAAGTATTTCACAGCTATCATCGGTCCCAATGGCAGCGGCAAGAGCAATGTTATTGACTCTATGCTTTTTGTGTTTGGGTAAGCTTGTTATATTTGGGTTTTGAGTAGATTTAGGTAATGCCTGTATAAGCATTCTGTCTCTCACTTTACCGATCTTGATCTCATTCCAATCTTGTTCCATTGTCCCCATAAATTATATTCTGCTTTAGACGTATTAAGGAGCTTATACTGCAGAATAAAAGTTAAAGAAATGCAGTGGTTTATAGTTTTAACCCGCACACACATTATTTTTAGGTACCGTGCTAGTCGGTTACGATCAAAGAAGATCTCAGCGCTTCTGCATGACTCGCCGGATCACGGGAAGGCATCCAATTGCACAGTCACGGTGCACTTCGCGTGTATGCGGGATGTCCCCAATGATGAAGATGCCTACGAAGTTGTACCAGGCAGTGAGTTTTACATTTCGCGTACCGCTGGGGCTGACAATTCTTCCTTCTATACAATCAATGGAAAACGCGTTCAGTTTAAAGAGGTATGAAAAAAAAACGAGATTTTTTTTCTTCAAACAATTAAATCTAAGTTTTTCAAAAACTGAGAATTTATTTTCCTTTATACGCAGAATATTTAGTAGGTAGCTACCTAGCACCGTTGAGGAAATGAAAGAACGTACTTACTTCCGAGTTTGTACTGCAAAACTTACGGACTTTCTTCTTTCAGGTTAGTGAGCTGCTACGCAAGTATGGAATCGATTTGGTCCACAATCGTTTCCTGATTCTGCAGGGAGAAGTTGAACAGATTTCACTCATGAAGGCCAAGGCTGAGAATGAACACGAGGTGAGCCTTTAGCCTTTCATCTCGATACTGGTAGATAAAGCACGGGGAATGGCGTGACGTCTAAAATGAACCGAACATGGCATAGGAAAAGTCCCAACTCGGTAACCACTTCCTTGATCCTGGCCAATGTCTATAACCCGTCATGTATTTTAACCTAGGTTTAGGTCTATTTTAAAAGAGATTTTGAAAGGTACTATTTCCTGATGTAACTATTCAATATAAATTAGTTCTGTTCCAATTATTATTATTATTTTTTTCAGACAGGAATGTTGGAATACCTGGAGGATATCATTGGCAGCTCGCGCTTCAAAGACCCTATTGAAAGACTTACAGAACGTGTGAAAGAACAGTGCGAGGTATGCATTTAACTTTCCTCCAGTACGAAAGCACATACCATACCCATAAGAAGGTCAATGATAATATACACATTTGATCTCGATCGTTCAGTAGGACCCTGAAAATTAAAATGCAACGATTTATTTATAGATACGGGATGAGAAGTGGAATCGATGTCGCCTGGCGTCTGCTGAACTGGAGCAGCTGCAAGCTCCCATGGAAGCTGCTTTGCGGTACGTCCAGCTGGAGAACGCCATCACCGTCCTCAACGGTCAACTGCTTCAGAAGAAAATTGCTATGGGATCTGTGGAACAGGCTCAGAAGGCTGAGCTTCTAGCTCAGCTGGAGGAGGAAATGAGGCAACTAAAGAAAAGTCTAGATGGAAAGAGAAAAGGTATGCCTGCTGACTTTGTAAATCAATCATTCCTAAAAACTTTGAACTTTCCCCGATTTTTCAACACTTGTAAATCTTTCTTTCAGACATTCAGACACTTGAAAAGACTCACGAAGATAAAATACATGAGTTAGAGCGGGTAACGGCTTTAAAAGAGAAAATGAAGTCAGAGTTTGACGCAAAAAAGCAGCGGGATGTCGCTCTGCAGCAGGAAGTCGAGCGAAGTAACAAGAAACGAAAGGAGACAGGAAAAAATTTGGCTTCCGAGGAGGAGAAGCGTATTTCACTGGAAAAAGTCCCTGCTAAAAACCAGGAGACTATCGCTGATCTAGAAGTGTTGGAGGCGAAACTGGAAGAGGACAGA
Organism: Mesopsocus fuscifrons; assembly: GCA_950004255.1. Taxonomy (NCBI): domain Eukaryota; kingdom Metazoa; phylum Arthropoda; class Insecta; order Psocodea; family Mesopsocidae; genus Mesopsocus; species Mesopsocus fuscifrons. Next base: position 7,133,413 of record OX465380.1, read on the forward strand.
CAGGCAGCTGAGCAAAAACATTCAAAGGTTTTGGCGAGTTTACAGCAGGATACACTTGAGCTTCAGGTTAGTACAGCTGCCCCCCATGGGGGAAGACAGTAACGTACATAGCGCCACAAATATATTGAAGAGATCAGTATGGTCACAAACCATTTGCGATTGAACCCGAGTAAGAGCGCGTCCTCGTTCGAGCAGTCACTTGCTGGCTCTTTTTCAATAGTGACAGTGCGTCACGACTGGTTACGGCATTTTGCAATTACGAGTATATGTGACGTTCTCGTCGCAGGCTTGTAGAGGAACTCATCCTTGGCCCCGTATCTACCTGTTTCAAAATATACTAATTTAGTACCTACCTGGTGTAAAAAGTAATGAGACCGTAGAATGTTATTTAAACTGTACGAGACGTTTTTCATCATAAATTTACCTGTGTTTAGGAAGAAAAAGAAACATTGCAAACAGAACTGGCGGGGTTACTGACCACTGTGGATGGCGCAAAGGCGAAGTACGAGGTGGGAAATACTGAACTTGCACTGTACACCAGCCGACAAGACAACGAGACCAAGAAACTCCAAGATTTAAACAGGCGCCTCGAAGAAACACTTTCCGGCTTGGTGAGTATTTTCAGATTCTCGTTAGTCTGACAAGATCGGTCCTGACCATTCTCTCGCCTAGACACTTAGCCTGACAAGATCGGTCCTGACCATTCTCTCGCCTAGACACTTAGCCTGACAAGATCGGTCCTGACCATTCTCTCGCCTAGACACTTAGCCTAGACCACGGAAGCGTTTTGTAAAAACACAAGTGGCACTAGTATGATGATTACGTCATCTTTCTAACACAAGAAACTTGCTGATCATGTTGGGATTTTTGTCTAAAAAATCACTCGATCGTGGAATTCCAACATGATGATTTGATGATACAATTTCCTACAGATCTCACGTTCATCTTGATGGATTAAAAAAAAAAAAAGTAAAATTAAACTTATTACACATCTTTATTTTGTCGTAGGCATCGCGCACGAAGGAGAGCGAGGAGGTGAGGAAAGAAATCACCGATCGTGAAAATTGCATGAAGCAACTGCAGGAAGAGGTGGGCAAGTTGCGGCGTGAGGAAAGACAGCTGGACGAGGAACGCAGAAAACAACAGATCACTGTGGAGGAAGCACGCTCATCCATGCAGTCCAATCGCAGCAGAGGAAAGGTATCCTGTTTGTTGTTGCTTTCATTCCGGGGGCTATTCAGTACTGTTGAATCCGAAATGAGGAATAAAAGTGTTGGATACTGGCACATCGCTTACGTCAGATTATTTCAGGGTTAGCTCAAGAATAATTATTCAGTTTCAAAAATTACTTAGATTGCACTTGCAGACGTTTTTAAATAATTTAATTTCCTAATGGGAAGTCAAGTAGCACCCCCAGGCCTTCTTCTGAGATTTTGCTTTAATTCAGGTGCTGGACGCGCTAATGAGGGCAAAGCAGTCCGGAGAGTTGCCGGGCGTGTTTGGGCGAATGGGAGATCTGGGTGGGATCGACGCCCAGTATGACGTCGCCATCAGCACGGCTGCGGGTGCTTTGGATCACATCGTGGTGGACAATGTGGACACGGCAGAGGCCTGCATCATGTTCCTTAAGCGGCATGACATCGGGAGAGCCTCCTTCGTTGCTCTGGATAAGCAAGAACACTATCGAGAAGTTGGTTATCTTTTTTACACAATTTTTTTCTTTCTCAGTAGTTTTACAGCTGCAGATGTTTTACAACCCTACATTTTTTATATTGCTTAGTGACATGTTCCTGAGGAGCATGTAGGACATTAAAATCAGAAACTATTTTAATTAGGTACCTACTCGTATTTATAACACATAGAGGTACTACTTTTCTTTTATAGGTCTATTCCCGTCCATTTCGAGCTCCTGAGAACGTGGCCAGGCTGTTTGATTTGATTCAAGTAGCTGATGAACGAATGCGGCCAGCATTTTACTATGCCCTACACGATACTCTTGTCGCTACCAACTTGGAGCAGGCGTCACGTATCGCTTACGGAGCTACACGGTACCGAGTTGTCACTTTAGCTGGAGAGCTGATTGAAGTAGCCGGTACTATGTCTGGTGGTGGCAAGCAAGTTTCCAGGGGTAAGATTCAAAGGTTTCTTTTACATTTGAGGGCTAAAGCTTAGAAGAACTTACAGAGAGGCTAGAAGCATTGTAGATATTTTGAAGGTTTTTGTATAGCCAGTCGCCCCAAACTACCTATCTATGATTAGTGATAAGTTAGGAATTCTGGTTTTTGTAGGTATCCCCAAGGAGTGTTTTCTTCAGCTTCGCCCATAGTTCTCTTTCTTCCGTTCCACGTCCCAAGACTCTTTGAGAGAGTCCCTAGCAAAGTGACGACTAGATTTCAGGTGTCAGGAATAAGTTGTTCTTTTACATATTACAGGTCGTATGGGCCGAAAAGCAGAACAGACAACCGAAGGAGTTTGCCCGAGGGAAATGGAGAAAATGGAACGTTGTCTGGAAGAGCAGACGACGCGGTTGTGTGAGCTGCGCAGACGTATAGCCAGTTTGGAGGAGCAGGTAACAAACCCCTCCATTACTAAGACCCAAGTCCTCTACCTCGCATTCATCCTTCTTTTTACTGGTGCTTCCTTTCTCTTCCAAAATGTGATGGCATATCACTACCCCAAAATTAGAGCTACTGTTCCTGACTGGGTAGTCAATTAGTCATTTCTTTTAAAATGTGCTTTTAAATATTTACAATTCATTTATTATTCTCCCTCAGTTGTCAACCAACACAGTGGAACTCGGGAAGGCCAGGCAGCGTTTGAACAAGGTCACCATTGAAATAAAGTCTTGTAAGAGTCAGGAGCCTGCCTTGAGAACTCAGATTCAGGCTCAAGAAGCGAAGGTCAAGGAAACGACCCTCGATCCCGCGCGACTAGCCAAGCTCCAGAAGGTATACACCTAATAAAGTCCTATCTAGTTGAATCGATTCCATGATTCTCAGATACATTTTACTGTAGGCTAAGAGCAGACTCCCTTCGGCTTCAGCCTACTAAACGCGCTTTCACTTTTTTTAGGAAGAGCTAAAGCACAGTAGAACATTATCGTCCCTATCTAAAGAAACTTTTCTTGAATACTGTACCTATGGCAAGTCTCTTTCAGCAATATTAATTTTTCTATCTCGGCCAGCTTGGCTGAAATAATAATCTGTGTGATAACTTATGTACAGTTTACATCTGAGTAATTTTTCTAGGTGTGTGATATAGCCCAAAACGAGCTGGATGAGGCTTCCAAGGCGGCAAACGTCGTGGAAGAAAAGGTGAAGAAAGTTCATGCTGAGATCGTTGCTAAAACCAAGGGGAGACTCGATGCTGCCCAAAAGCAACTTGATGACGTCACCTCTAAGCTAGATAAGGTATGAATAAGATATTTACTACAGTCAGGTGAGTTCTGAGTCAGCATGCTGGGAGAGGGGAGAACCATTCTAACTTCAAACACCTTAGACTCATGAGTGTATAATAACCTTTACGAAGGTTTTACGCTAATTTCACGTTACAAGCCCAGCCTCTTTCAACCAGTATTTCACCTCTGTCGACGAGCTGTCGACGAGAATTATGTATGTTTATCAGTGCAGTAGTGATAAACGAACACCTGTTGAAAAAAGGTTTGGCCTGTTGATCTGTGACGTGTGGATGTGGACGTCTTGATTGTAAGGTAAACTTTCAGTATTGGACAACGGGTTATTCCTTCATGTGTTCTGATTTCTCTTTCACAGGTAAGACAAGAAAAAACAAAACTTCGAGTGGCGGTAACTACGGCCGGACGAAATTTAAAGAAGTGTGAGGAACGAATCGTAAATTTGAAAAAAGAAATTGAAAGCTGTATTGAACGAATCAAGAGATGCGCTGCTGACATTCAGACGAATGAGGAGGACGCTAAAGAGACGCTGGCTGAGTTTGAAAAACTGGAGGAACAATTAAAGGTAAATACGCAGTAGGATCATGTCGATGCTAGTAAATAATACTTAGAAAGCTAAAAATTTAAACTGGATTATTGTTTTCCAGAACCTAAAAGTAAACAGCAGAGACTATCAATCAGAATTGGACGGGATTGTGAAAGCGGAAACTGCTCTAAAGTCAAAGGAAATTGATTTAAAAGAAGACATTTCCCGCGCCAAAGCGGAGTTGGATAGCAGAATACACAAGATTACTGCTGACAAGAAACGGCTGAAGGCGCTCAAAGTAACGGAGGAACCTTTTACCAGTAAACAACCTGAGCTCAGGGAGTATACTCCAGAGGAACTGGACTCGTTTGATGTGGACGAGCTTCTTAAGCAAGTCAAACTCATGGAGGAGACATTGCCGAAGACGAGACCCAACCTAGGGGCTATTCAGGAGTACCAGAGACAGAGACAGGTAACACGTTTTGAAATTCAAAGGACATCTGTCGGTTAAAAATGAAATCCTGGCGTGAGTAACTTTCACACAGGTAGCCCCCGCATACTGTCAATTTTCGCAGACTTCGTTTAGTCGTTAGGTACAAAAATACAAAGAATCCTAAATAGCTGAATCTGCCAACTATTACCGGGAGGAGTCATCCACCATTTGTATCATGAATTTTTGCGATAGTCAAAAGTAATGGTTGTATCTATTTCAGGTGTTCATGGAGCGGGAGAAAGAGCTAGAAGATGCCACGGAAGCACGAAACCGTTCCAGAGGCATGCTGGAAAAGATGAAGGAGACGCGGTTACTTGAGTTCAGCCGAGGCTTTCAAGTGATTTCGCACAAAGTGAAGGAGTGCTATCAGATGCTGGCCGAGGGCGGAGACGCGGAGCTGGAGCTCGTCAATACTATGGACCCCTTCATGGACGGCATTAAGTAAGACTTGGTTTCATTATCAAGTATTCCTAAGATGAACTGAACAACCATAATAATTCCCATCTGAAAATTAAGTAAGATTACGTTAAAAAATGACAAGCCTTCTATCTGAAATGGAACACTGAGCCGCCTAACATCAGTAATCATGTAAATATGTATAAACTGTAAATTCAATGTTTAGGTTTACTGTGCGGCCACCGAAGAAGTCATGGAAGGAGATCCAGTACTTGTCGGGAGGGGAGAAGACACTTTCTTCGCTGTCTCTCATCTTCGCGCTTCACTACTACAAACCCACTCCCCTTTATTTCATGGATGAAATCGACTCCGCACTCGACTGGAAGAACACTGCCATTGTCGGATTTTATCTTAAGGTACTGTTTTTGGAATTCTAACTTGCCGTTTGGATGGTATATTCCCCTGCGCTTTGTTGTCTCTTGGTTTGGTAGTAGCAGGTAAAATAAACAGTAGATAGATACTTCGGCTTGTCCTGGCACTAATAGGGATGGCCTCGATAGCCGAGTGGACTTTTGAGGAGCAATGAGAGCCGGGTCACACCGGTTCGATCCCGATCCTACCAAAAAGTTTTTCTGCTCGGCATTCACCTCTGATATGTTCAGCATGTCAAGTAAAAATGTATATCGAGGCTGTCGTGGTTCGGAACTCACCTAAAACTGTAGGTCCCCATCGTTTACTCGATGGCTGGGGAGCTGGTATTTGTTAGTGCTGCCAGCTGAGCACAATGGATAGTTCTTGAAAACGGTCTAGTTGCTGGGCTTGTCCCCCCCAACCCTCAGCTATTATTGTAGAGGCAAGTAGTGGGAAATGCTCACATGCTCACCGTGTTGTTTTTCCCAGGAACAAACGAAGAACGCGCAATTCATAGTGGTGTCGCTTCGAGAGAACATGTTCGAGATCGCAGATCAGCTAGTGGGTATTTACAAGACACAGAACTGCACCAAGTCTGTGACTATCATCCCCCGTAACTACGGGTTGGACGCAGATAGCGGCGCCAACACCCACCAGAACACTGACTCTCTGGCCGGTCCTGCTTCCATTGCTCCACCTAGCCCAGTCACCGAAGTGTCCTCGTAACTAGCAGGTATGTTACCATGCCTGGCGTCATTACCGTAACTCCCATTTTCGCAGGAAGTGTCAGTTTATTGTAGCTTCCCGAAACAATCCGTTCACTGAGACACAATGATTGAACAGTTAAAAAAATCAAGAGGTTTTTGTATCCCTTATTATTAAGGATACCTACTAATTGGAAATGTTCAAAGTCGAGACCGGAAACTGTTAGCCATGGTAATAACGCTCAGCACTGACGCATTCGAATTTTTTATAACGACGATAATAATTATAATTTTCACTATTTTACGGAACATAATTACTTGTGCTTTACAGTATGTCTAGTTATAGATGTGGAACCACACGGTGGTTGTGGTTGTCGATATGCAAATTTGAAAATATCTCACAACCGGTTTTATAGTTCCCTAGGGTGCGTCCCACCATGCCTAGTTAAAATTAAACTGGAGATTTACCATGTTAAATTTAACTCAAAAGTTAAATTTAACATGGTAAACATAGGCCTAAATCTCCAGTTTAATTTTAACTGAGCATGGTGGGACGCAGCCTTACAATGTCTGACTACTGACTAGTCATGTCTACGACTGCTAGTACTGAGTCAGTGTCATACTCTGGAATAGCAATATTGATAGAGAGCCGAGACGGGATATTGACAGCACAAACTGATCTAACGTAATAAATTTGTGACACTTGACTAGCTTCTGTTACCAATAATCAAGGAATTATAAGACTTTGCACACAGGGCTCACTTGGGCTACCATTTTTAACAGCCATTTTCGTTTGGAGCGGCAGTAGCACTTCTCCTTATCATTGTTCCACTGCCAGAACATAAGGTCGAAAAAAGAGAAAGTCGCTCTCAAGGTTTTTTGTACCTAGTGCAGAGTAGAACCTTTTCAAACTAAAGAACTTACAAATGTGAAGAATAGTAGAACTCTTGGAAACTATCGCCACTGTCCTCAATATATGGGTAGCTTGGCTGACACGACGGCGGGGTCAGCAGGGGCGCAAGAGAGGAGTGAGATGAGGGGGCGCGGACGGCCAGCGGACGCGCACAGCACCATCACCCGTGCTGCACACCGCTGCAGCAGCAGCCGCCACTTACACTCCGTCCTCTGCTCCGACGATAGAGCCATGAACCCATCCTCCTGCGAACACATGGGACGTTTAATTCAACATGTATACACTTATCTCCGGGGGTAAGAGAGTGGCTATAAGAGTAAACTACGGAAGTGGTACTACCGTGTTTATTATTAATTGTTCTGTCCGAGGAGACTTCTGGATTATATTTTCCTCTGAAGTATACAATAAAGAACTTTTAATACCGAGAAACTAATGTAACGTGACAGGATTTAACAGTCAAGTGATTGGTCGAACCCCACATCAACGGTAAATCCAAACTTAGCTAGTTTCTGCTGCAAGAAGGATATGTTATAGGTATTTCCGAACAAAAAAATTCGCAACACTTTCCTTTTAAAGTTGTCATTAAAAACCTATCTGCGACCACAGTATTTTTTAGCCTTAAACTTACCGTGCAGCCAAGGACGGTGGTGGCGCGTCTCCCCGTTAGGCGGCAGCCTACCAGAGATCCTCGGTGGTCTGTCAGATCGACACGCAGGGTGAAGGCGGTGTGTTGGGGCGTGGGGTGATTCTGGCACTCAGGGCTTGGACACGGTAGCTTCTCGTCCTGTGTGGCCCCGCAGTTTATACTGAAAAAGTTCAGTAAGACATGATGAGAAGCCGACATTTTTTTTTCTAGGTCAATCGTCCATTAGCTAGCACTACCAACAGTTGTTAGTATGGGATCAGAACCCGCGACGCGACGTCTTGTTTTGTAAGTGCAATGAGTCATAATGTACAAGACAAGAAAGACTGCTTTCCGTCCTAGAGAAGAAACTGACTGAAAGCAGAAACCTTGCTATATGCTTTCTTAGGGAAGTTTAGGTATGAGAGCCAGCGCCCAGCGGAAAATCTATTTCTATCATATCAACCCATTCAGAGCCTTTCCATTTCTTCCCACGCAATTCATTCTTCTGAAAAAAGAAATAATAGGTTACCATTTGTAAGTGAATATTCTGTCCAGTCCGTCCAAATCCAGATGAGTTACATGGGCGAACAGTAGCGCAGAGAACTGCCCCCCCGGGATCTCCCCACTGTGAGCCTTGTCCAAAATCTGAGCCGAAGTCATCACCGTATCGGAGAGCGCATCTGGAACAGAACATTGCAGTACAAGTAAAAGGTCTTCACTTCATTTGTTTTTCTGATTGCAGCGGGTTTGTTGAATGTATATAATGGATCGCTGTAGATTTCTTTAGACTACTCCTTGACCTGAATTTTACAGTTACCTCTAAACAAACGACTCTTTGCCTTTTTGGAAACCCACGTGCAGGTGTAAAGGAAACTGGTTTACATTCATACCAATATATCGCAAACTAGGTCCTGATTTTTTGTTCTGAAATGAAGTTCCTGCCGTATGATAACAAGCCGTTGACGTAGGTCTTCTTTTGTTGGGGGATAAGTGCACTGAAACCTATAGGCTTATTGTGCCCCCTTCTGGTGTTCGGCACGTCCTCGAGTCCCCTCTCCTGCGGGGTATGGGGTTAGAGGGGATTCACGGTGGGTGTGCTCACTTCTTGTGCCTATAAAGCACGTCTTCAAGTCCCGTCTACCTGAGGAGTTGGAGGATCTATTGGTATATCCCCTACCATTGACGTAGGTCTTGCTAGTACTATAAGGGCACATACCATCGCTGGCAGAATCTGAGATCTGGTCGAGGAGAGCGGATGGCTGTGCAGGAACAGTACGAACGTAATCTCGGAGCGCCTGCGCTTCCTCAATATCAGGGTCCACAGTGAGGACCGTGCGGGACGACACCGCGGCAGTAATCGTCTGTCTGAATGTGTTGTACTCGACTTTCATGTCCGCGAGAAAAAGCACTGTATCAAGGGAAAAACAGTGTTACCAGAGTAAAATAACGTAGTTACCTATCTAGGTACTTATCCTTCTTAGGGGAGTTTTCAACTGACCTGTTTTACGAGTACTCTAAATGTCTCTGACTGGTCTCTTCCCACAAGCTAAAGATTTGCATTACATGTTAGGGAGAGAATAATGACGTTATCATTACCTGTGTGACGAGGTTTCCATTGGTCCGCCATGTGCAGGATATCTTCATTCCACACAGTAACTTGAAAGTCTCTCTCTGACTCATCCAGTAAGACTAAATCTCTGCAAAGCACATTGACGCTGGTCCTGCGAGAAGTGACGCTACGGACTGGAGCAACCTTGACAGCGAACAGAAGAGGTAATTTGACAACTGCTTGAAGGTCACCGCTGCTGCAGTCAACAAGTGTCTCAGACGAATCTCTAGGTATTAGATATTTTCGGGTTGGTATTGTTATTGAGTAGTTATTGTATTGCTACAATCTCCCCTAGCACTGCTTACGTGTATGACAATGGTAGCAGGACCTGAGGACATAATCCAAACTGGAAGGTCGAAATAAGCAGGGCTATGAGCGTGAGTTACATGCTGTTGAAACTACGGTACTGAATGAGACTAGTAATTGCAATACCGCCATTGGCCGTGGCTGCTCTAATAGCTAAACATAATGTGTTTAGCTTTCATTGGAGAAAAAATACTATCGAACGAGAGAAATGGTATTGCAATTACCAATCTCTATCGAGTATAGGTAGTTCAAACTACTGAGTCGTTTTATGTCGGAAACTTAGTATCTATCCTTACGATTTTAAATCAGGATGTTCAATGGATTGTTCTAAAAATTTATCGAAGTAACCCAGATATACTCACATGGACTAAGGCGACAAGGAGGTTAACATGTTGCCCCAGCATTGATTTCCCGTAGCCACACAAGTCTGAGAGTCGCAGGTAGTCCCCGGGAGGTTTAGTGGGGATTCTCATCAGTTCTTGGATAAAAGCTGTGTCCTGCTCCAGGTGAGGAATCATTTCAGATCGAGTTTCTTGAAGTTCCAGTTCAAAAGGACTGCAATATGTAATCAACTGTGTTACTGCACAATACAAATAAGCTGCAGGGGTTTGCCGTGGAGAAGAGTGGGAAACATACCGAAGTTTAAATATGACGAAATAAGGCAGCCCTAGATCAATGCTAGGTTAACAAGTTTGGGAGGCCGTTTCAGCTGGAAAGCTATTTGTCCTTGGTAATCAAGTATAGTATCGCCACCCTGACCTGAACAGTGCAGAATGCCCTCGGGCCAGGCAGGTCAGGGTGGCGATACTAGGTATATCAGGTACTGACAGCAAAATAAGTTTTTGCCCCAAAAAATACCTACATGCTCTTTAATTTACTTACCTCGAAACTGTAGGTCTGAATTTCGTCCCAGCAGCTCCAGGCTGCACAAAGACCACTCGAGGGTTCGTTATTTCAACTGAAAAAATTAGCGGACCATAGTAGGTACTTTACAGCTCAATCACAAAGATACCTACAGATATCTACCTATACTTTCAGAGCAAATATGCTCTGCGCTTCCATACTTGCGTTGTTCAGTTACTACCGTTAGGTATATAGATTAGTTTTTAACTGTTAATCAAAGAACCCACCAACATCCCCAATGGAAAACATCAGCGAGCAGTTGGTAGCGCCCTCTGCGGAGCCCCACCAATTAGCGTTGATCGTGTCGGTGGGTGAATCCCGGAGAGTGAAGTTCCAGACACCCCGCTCATATCCATCTGGAAACAATACAAGGTTTATGAGTTTCTTTTTATAAAATTAAGCGAACTTACCTGTAAGTGAAGCAACAGTAGGTACCTACCTACTAATAGAATAGGTCGTCCATTAGCTGACTGTAGTGTGTTCGATAACTTAAGACTTCTTTTAACTGTAGGTATAGTGGATTTTCAAGGGCACGATTTGTGCGTGTACCTACAGAGGGAATTGCACGTGCGTAGGTATAGTCTCGCGCATATTCATATGCATATAGGTACTCATGCTCAAGTGTGCGTGTGCTGATGCTTATTTGTACATATGCAAACAGTCCCATATAAATAAAGGGTCCGACAAGAGTCGCACTTAACTTTCTCGTCCCAAAACCAGTGGCAGACCTCTAAGCAGGGGCGTCATTTGGCCCTCTTGGGGGGGGGGGGGAGGCCCCCCCCCCCCCCCCAAGAACGATTTAAAAAATTATATTTTCAGTGAAAAACGTAAAAAAAAATAATAATAATAATTAGGATGATTTACCTACCTACCCATGAGTTACATCCTGTGTTTTGAAAGGTGCCCTATATGCCTTAGATCCTAGATAGATAGATAGATATTATAAATAGGTACCTATGGTACCCATAGTATAGGTATAGGTAATAGGCAGGTATAGGCGTAGGTATAGGTTAAATAGGTATAAATGATAGTGACTATTAGTGATGCACCAAAAGTTGAAGCAAAACAAGAGTACTTATAGTTGTTTTGGTTGCAAAAACAAGAACTATAAAATATACCTAAATGATTTGTAAGGGCAAGAATTCGCTCTGAAGGGGCCTACAAAAATTTCCGACGCAAGAAATAATTAGTGAATTTAAAGTTCTTTCTGCGAAATATGGAGATTTTACAGATATAGGTGAAATTTTCGGCTCGCTCGCTTCGCTCGCTCGCAGATTAATTGGGTTTTATGGTTTCTCTCCGCTTCGGGTGCGTCCCACCATACTTGGTTAACGTTAAGGCTTAAACTCCAGTTAAATTTCAATTATTGCACGATAAAAAAATCGAATTTAACCGGAGTTTAACCGTTAACCGAGTGTGGTGGTACTGGTGGTAAGTAGTCACTATACTTGCCTCCCCACCCCCCCCCCCCCCAAGAAAAACTGAAATGACGCCCCTGCCTCTAAGTAAGTAGGTACCTACCGGATTGGTTAGGGTACGCGAAAGGGGACAGGTGAAATTTTTCTAAGTAGGTAATGGCCTCATGACTAATGCACGGCATGACCACCACTTTTTTTTTTTATTATCTTAACTAGTATCCAAATAGTCTGTGATGCAGTATAGGTACTTAATTGTTCAAGACACGTTACATTAAGGGTGCGTCCCACCATGCCCAGTTAAAAAACAACTGGAGATTTTCTCGGAGAAAATCTCTAGTAAAAGTTAAATTTAACATAGTAAACATAGGACCAAATCACCAGTTTAATTTTAACTGGACATGGTGGGCCGCACCCTAAGGGTGCGTCCCACCATACTCGGTTAACGGTTAATCTCCAGTTAAATTCGGTTTTTACCGTGCAATAATTGAAATTAACTGGAGTTTAACGTTAACCGAGTATGGCGGGACGCACCCTAAGTAGGCCTTATAAACATACCTGTAACCAAACCATCCAGAGATGAGATGAGGTGTACTCAGAGGGTCCAAAAAAACTAAGTTACTTAACTGTGCACAAGAAAAAGGCATTACACGACAGGAATAAAGCAAAAGATATTACAATAGAGAGGAGAGCGGCGAGGACAACCGGCGCACGCGAGGGCAACAGTCCGACTGATGGCCACTGCGCGCGGCGCGCGGTAGCCGCGGCTAGGGACTAGGGGTGAGACGATTCAGATGGCGGGAAAGCTCGACTTGAGTCTAGTCTAGACCCTGCAACTGCTCTCCGGCAGTGCTATGAATTTTTCAATCGCTGAATGTATGTATGGGGTTTCGATTAGCGTGTTGTGGTACAACCAACATAAAATGAGTTTGAATCCAATGAGGTAACGTACCTACAACCTTTTGTAGCCTGTAATAAGGACAGCAGGAAAGGTATTTAAGAGGGTACCTACAGTGAGGCTGGTTACAGTTACTTGTCAATCTGATAACTTCGATTCAAATCAACAGTTTTTCTGACAATTGATGATGATTCCTAAGCAGATTAATTGAACCTAATATCAGCAGTGGTAGGTTTAGGATGTGAATAGGATATGAAGTGTTATTTTGGTTTTTTTTTCTGACAGGAATCTGACTGGACCTTACATTCAATAATTACTTATTCCGGGATTAGAACCACCCAGACCTTTACAGGATAGGAGTCAAGCTTGTAAGACCGCAAGGGCGTTGTGAAAGTGACTAACCTTTCTTGGAAACGAACCGCTTCACTTGCTGCTTAGCAATAATAACTCCAATAATCAACGCATTGTTAATTTCTGGAGCTAGCCCGTCAATTGAAAGCCTCCTTACACCGCACGACATTTTAAATAAGGCAAATTTTGGCAAAAACACTGGATATTACAAAAAGAAAAATACTGAGCAGTTGCCGCCGCCGCTCGCGCAGCAGATTGACAACATTAAAAACAAAAACCGAATAAGCATGTTAACCAACATAACTACACGAAAATAGGGCCCAAAAAAACGCGCTAAATTTTAAATAATGTTTCTTGGGGCACGATTTTCTACACTAGAAAAAATTAATATACATTTTTTTCTTCCTTTTACGTAGCTCACTTCCACAATAATTTTAAGTTAGCTCTATTATTAGCCCTTAGCTCTGTTACCGATATTTCCATCACGCGTGATCACGAAGTTCTAACGGAAACATAAAAAAAGCACTGAATGAGGTATCACGCATTTGCGCTGTGACCTGTTCAAATTTGACGAATACGTTGTTAGGAGGTGACTACTTATTTGATGTTCAGTATCAGTATCTACTTAGAAAAAATATGAAGAAAAAAATGTGTCCCTTTCCTACCTTAAATACCAAAACGCCTCTTTCATTGACGATTTTTATTTTGTACAAAAAGTTATATTTACATTTTAAACTAACATTGCATTTTATCGTTCACCTTCATTTGCTATTTGCAGCGAAATTTTAACACACATACTGAAACTGGTGACGTCAGGACGTCTTCTCGCAAGAGCCGGGTAAGCGTATGGAATGTCTACTACAAGATATGCCACAATACATAGCAGACTTTTACTACGTAGGAAACCTACATATAAGGGAACTTTCCCTTTAGAGCAGGTAATATTGTCACACTTTCAACAAGTTACTCCAAAGGAAAAATGTCATACCTATCTACCCCTGCCACAATCGTGCCGACCAAACTTTCGAATTTCGTGCATATTTGGCACCCAATTGCACAAAATTTCTCTGCCATTTCTAACATGGATGTACAAAAGTATGAGCTAACTTCCAAAATAAGATCCTGTAAGTTTTGCAGCTAGTTATTTAAAATTCTCTAATGAATGAACTTAAATATTTAACTAATTTGCCCTGACACTTAAGTTTATTTGTGAATTTAGCACACTTAAATACCTACCTACGTAGCCGGAAAGAGAACGCTACAGACGAAGGCATTGGATGGGCAATGCAATTTTTAAGAATTACAATATTATAACCAATACTGCAAAGAATCTGTCAGGTACATTCAGAGTGAAGAAAATATCGCGCATTTTAAGAATGCTGTGGTATCTTTATTGTACCACATTGAGGTACAAAGTACACGCACAATACGCATGCTAGGGCCTCCAACGAACACTTCGTCAACTAATTCAGGTAGACAATATTGTGGACAAGAGATTTTTCACAGCGTTCAATTTTACACCTCTATAAGTCCACAACTGTGCCTACCATTGACTATGAACCAACCGAACAGTGTTGTTAGTTACCACTTGCTGCGGGGTCTACACTGGTGATTGACCTCGCACTTGCGTATCTTTGGGAGGTGCCTAAAATACAGTGTGATCATAAGTGCAACAAGGCGTGATCGGCAAAATTACAAAAGTGCCGCACACAACAGAAACGGTATCACATAATCTACAACAATCCATTCATTTTCCGATCTTCCAACATCAGACCAATCAAACACACATGGTCCGACTAAATTCCTCTAGATTTCTCTCACAATAATAAATACTAGATTGCGTCACGTTCATTTTTCATTTCACACAGAGTTATCATGAAGAAGGAAGAAAGTTACAAGTCACATTTGTACGCTGCTGCTGCTCAAATGGGAAGGGTGGGACGGCAAGAAATCATTTAATAGGAGGTCTCAACCACCACTGTCATTTTTGCTTTTTGCCGTATTTCTCACTCACATAACTACACTTTTGATGTATTTTTTGCTTTATAAACGAACATTTTTTAATTTCAGAATGTTTTACAAACATTCGAAAAACCCATGGCTATGTCGGGAAACCCGAAACACCGAATATTTTAAATGCTTGAAAAATATTGAAAAGTTAATAAACTAGGTCAGTGAAACCAAAAATGAATTGCTTTTATCAGTGAGAAATCAAAGAAAGGAAGAAGGGCGGTGACAAAAAACTAAACCTCCTCTTCAACTTTATATCAAAGAACCTGGCGTATGGAAATGTGCCATAGGTTAACTGTTTATTGTGGACGAGGGATTCGAAGGCGGGACGTCCTGTTGTTGAAGAGGGTTCGGTAAAAGAGGGGACGAAGTCGAAGTAGCATTTTTAGATACAGAGTGAACCGGAGGAGATGTGGAGGACTCTCCGGAGGTTGTTGTCATTGGTAAAGAAGTGCTGGGAAGGGTTTGTTTTGTCACAGGGGTGACCTGCTTACAATTTATAGTAGTGGGGGTTAATCTGAGACCTATAGTTGAGGGGGTAATTTGTTTGGTTCCCGAAGTCGGGCACATGACCTGCTTAGTGGCTGTTGGGCTGGGGGAGGGAGTCAGCAGCAGGACTCGCATACACTAGGATTGGCCCTGAGAATGATCAGAGGACTGCTGGCTTTGTTGTTGTTGGACGGTGACCGCCATGATGGGGGTGCCGGAGGTAGAAGTCTGAATCCGCACGGGGTTAACGCCCTGCCGCACTATGCTCGGGAGCCCCGCCACCTGAAACGTTATTCACTACACTCAACAGATGTTTACTTCATAACACGTTACTGACCATCGGATGAATACCACTTGTATTTCATTCCCCTAGCAAAGCAAAAGTCAAAATTTTCTCTGCAATTTACAGGAAATAATGTACAGGAAACAATTGAGGGGGTCTGCAAGTCACCTCTCGCTACCGAAAGAAAAAAGAAAATTTTCTCTGTAACTGTCTACAGCTGCTCTCAGGGAATCCATAACAAACAACTGAAAAATGTCACGGCGATCTCAACTCCCTGCACCTCTCCAATACTTCAATGAAAAATTAGGTTTGTAGTGTAATAACTGCACTTAGAAACTAGTTACGGATGTATAAAAACTAAACCTGCATTTTGGAAGAAATGACAGCCCCCAGAAATAAAGTACCTGAGAGATGAAGGCCTGCTGAGAAGTGCCGCTGACTTTGAGAGAGCCAGCCAGCGCAGACGAAAGGGGAGAGCTGACGGAGACCTGAGCCACCCCCGGCACGCCGCGTATAGTTCCTGGCACAACCTGAATGGTTTGCCGTGCACCGCCCACTGCAGGAAGAACACGCGGGCCCAGCGTCCCACCGCCGGCTGTACTCGCTTTAGCTAGAACCACCTGTCCTCCACTCGTCACCCCCTGGCCAGGGGCAACCTGATAAATATTAAATTACCATTAGGAGATAAATGGGTAGTATTTCTTCGAAATCTACAGAGACGAGCGGTATACTGTGGTTTAGGGGTCAGGGTACATTGCACTCGTCGAATCTGGTATGGTAAGCGATACCTATTTCAAGACCGAAATTTCAGTTGAATTAATAGGCAATCTTCATGACACCATACCAAGTACCAACGCATTTTTTGTTACTGGCATCGATGTTTAAAGCTGTGCATGACCATTTGGTCTCGGCCAATTAAACATTTACTGGCAAAATTTCAATCAGGGCGACCGCAGAGTCTGATCGATATCTGGGCTAGTACCAACATCAATTAGGAAAAGGAAATGAGAAAGTCGCACAGGCACAATAAAGGGAATGAATAAATGAAGGTACATACACTAACAGTGATGTGCTGGGGCTGTGCATTTTTGATGACCTGGTGAATGTGTTGCATATTGATGGTAGGTACAGCTTTGCCTCCTTGTGATTGGACGATGAGCTGGGTAGGTACAGCAGACATGTTGGGTTTGGTGAGCTGCGTCACTTTGGCTGGTCGAGTCTGCTTATTCAGAAGCTGCTGGTAAGTAGCAGGCAGACCGAGACGCATTTGCTGCGTCCCTGCTACCGTGGTTTTCAACTGGGATGCCAGGGTTCCCTTCACCTAGCAAAAACCAAATTAGAAAAATAGATTAAAAAGAGATCCCGCATATGGGTGTCATGTTTAAGGTCTTCAATTTATAATGGTAACGAAGGAACATAGTCGAATGCCGAAATTTTCTAACACACAACTGTCATACTGAACTACGTCTCTGCTACGGAAAAAGAAAATACGACAGTCTTGTACAACAAAACGTAAAGAAACTGTCTAACAAAACGTAAAGAAACTGTCTTGAACAGACAAGAAAAACGCGGTAGGCCCACCTGAGGTACAGCGATGCCGGGCAATGGAATGGTAACATTCTGCCCAGTAGCGGAGGCTTTGACCAAGGTTGCAACTTGTGGACTTGAGCCCTGGACCTGCAGCCCGGTGCTAGTGAGGAACTGTGCCGTCAGCGTCGACTGCTGAGCCTTCTGATGACGTTGGAGCTGCTGCTTCACGAGCGCCGCAACCTCCTCCTGCCGCCCCTTCGCCGTCAGCGCTGCTGTCTGCTTTAAATACTGCAACACCATAAAGTAAATGGCTCTTTACACATGGCAATAGAAAAATGAAAAATTTCCGTGATTAAAACTGTCTTTTACAAACTACTAAATCTGAAACTGCCTTTTGCGAAAAGCGAGTATCGTATAGAAACTATTATGTATTCTCAATGCATTCAAAATTAGCGAAGCTATTTTTGTGAATTCGCACCTGGGCCTTGGGTTGGGAGGGTGACGCGGGTTGCAAGGAGGCGACCTGCGTGACCTTCGCTTGACCAGGCACCACCTTCACCTGCGCTGGATCTCTGATGCCAATCCGTTGCTGAGGCTGCGCGCGCATTAGTGTTTGCTGACGGTAGTAGCTCATTTGCGCGGGACTCAGAGTCTTTGCACCACTCGCCATTTGCACTGTGTTACCACCGGCTAAAATAAATAACACGCATGAAGACAAACGAATTGTTTTCATTTCTTTTTGGCACCTATATTATTCTCTGAAGTATACTTATCGATCTTATCATATTATTTCTTTAGTTCCTAACTGACTGCGGAATGAAGAAGTAGCAAATAGAAAACTATTGTAGCTGAAAGTGATCCTATCACCAGGGAGTTTTGACATTATCTTTAGATCAGATAACGGCCATGTTTGGGCCCAAGTAATAAAATGTCCTGGTACCTTTAATAGAGGACGTGGGAAGGGTGACAAGGCTGCCGGACGCGAGGCGGGCCGCCTGCAGCTGCGCCTGCGTCAGGTTAGCAACTGACACGACAGTGGCGGTGGTGCTGGTGCCACTGCTCCCTCCCGTTCGCGCCTGATTCGCCGCCACCACCATTTCCTGCGAAATAAATATATGATAAAAAATATATATTCGACTAAAACTGAAAAAATCTTGCAAGTTTTCATGACCTATTGTCCCCATATAGTTCCACAAAAATGGCCTAGCCTCGGCCGGACTTTTTAGAACCCATTTGCTTCCTGAAACGGTATTATTCGGTATCACAGTCTACTTTATATTGGCAACGGTGTTCGGCATGTATTGTTTACAACTAGTGTGATGTTTCATCACACTGCACCTGCATCGCAACTGGACCAATACAAAATGGAAATTAAACATTTAAATAGGCAAGTGCGATTCCAGCCATTCAACTACAAAATCTATTAATAATAGAGCTACTAAAACTGTAAATCCAAAACCGGAAGGAAGGCAGTTTAATACTTTTAGGCAGTGCAGGGTGTCATTTCAAAAACTCTTTCTACCATTGAGAATAGTATTTAAGACGGTACCTGCAACGCAACCGGGAGGGTAGTTACTGGCCGGGCTTGGCGCAGGGTGGGGGTGAGCGTGGTAATGCCCGCGGTCTGAATGGCGGTGAGCGCCGTCCCTGAGGGCACCACAATGCTCTGCGTATGTGTCTGTGTGACTCCTTGCGAGGCGGCGGATCCAACGCTAACCCCGCTTAAGACCTGCGCGGTGCCCACCACCCCGCTTCCCAGCGACACCGCCACGTTAACTGAAAATTATTCTGCTACAGCAATGGGCAGAACAGGGGACAATCCCGAAACATAGGAGTTGCAGAAGCCGTTTGTAGATGAGTTTTTACCTCGTTTACAACCATGACCCTATAGACTATTCATTTTCTCAAACATTAATCTCAACAGGTTTATTTAATAGTTGATATGATTTTTTTTTGTTCTGTAGTATAATAAATCACCTTTCGTTTTCATAGAAGTTTTACCTGTAGCCGCAGGGACCTGGACACTCGTTGTCTGGGCCACTTTGGTGCTGTTGGCAGCGACTACCAGTTGCCGCTGCTGCGCCGTCAGCTGGTCAGCAGTTAGGCTGTGCCCAGCCTGAGCCGCCTGGGTTGACTGCACTGCCTGCACAGCTTGCACCGCCTGGGCTTGCGCCACCTGCGCCATCTAACCAAAGATAAAGTTTTAATACATGACATTTTGTGCAGGGATTGAAAAAGTGTGAAGATAGGCAATAATTGTCTCAAAGACTAGCTTATTTTTTGAAAAGGAAAAGTACTGTGGTACAATGACGAGAGGTTTTTACACTACGAACAGGAATTTTCTCACTTGGGTTTAATCCGAAAAGAAAAAAGGTTCAAACCTGACTAATTTTGCTACTATACTGAAAAAATTCCTCTCCAAAACATAAAAAACAAAATAATGCAGCTCCAAAAAGTTCAGCCGGAATACTTGTTCGAGGTGTCATGAGAAAAAGGGGAAATTACTCATCAGTGAGATGAGAGAGAAAATGATTGACTCACCGCCTGTATTTTTTTGTCTTTAGCAATCCGATCAGCACGTCGAGTGGCAATCTCAATAGGGTTGACAGGCGTATCGTAAACAATGCCCGACTCCGTAAGCACAGCAAAGTGTTTTGGGTTTTTCATTGACGGATTGACCAGAAGCGGCTTTGGGTTAGGTTTCCGGGACAAAACCAGAGACTTGATGTTGTCAAAGCGTTGATGATACGCCTCTGTGAAAGCCATGTTGTTATCCTGAATGTTGAGCTGGGCAGTTCGCAGTGCGCGGTTTGTTTTTTGAGTAGGCAATTTGTACATGTTCTTTGTCTTCTTTTGTTTCTTCTGTTCTTGAATTAGTTTGCCTTCCTCTCGGGGAATGATGATGGCTTCGTATCTAAAGAAATAAAACGTCAGATTTAGCTTAAGACCTACAGTGATTTTTCTTTCTTGAAAATCAGACCGGAGAAAGAACCCGGATAAAACCCTACCTCTTTGTAATTATACCTACTGGCAGATAGAACAGCATGATATGAACAGTACGTGATTGGAAAGAAGAAGGAACCCACATCGTTGAAGTGATAATGACTGCTAAAAGTGAATATTCAAAGTCATTTAAATTACTAACAGAATATATCGGAAAGTATACATCAAAATGGAGTATGACTGAAAAATGAATAAAACCTACTATTGCACACCATCTCACCTGTTACGACACTGAGCAGGAGAGCGGGAATAACACGACACTTGATTCACCATATCCGCCACCAGGTCCCAGTTGGGGGTATGTCCCGGTTTCAAAACAAACAGATTAAGCGGGAGCTCCTGTAGCAGTTCCACAGCCTGCAGTAGGGCCCAGTCTTCATGCACCAACCATTCGGGGGCATTTTCATCTCTGACAGTGGGTGTCGTGAGACGTACGGGCGGCGCTCCCGCAGGAGAGGCGATAGCAACAGGGCGAGACAACCCCCGGTATTTGTGCATCTTCACATCACGTCGCATTTTTTGTAACGCTGAGCTCGGGTGATCAAACAAAGACCGAGGCGCTGACATGGGGGAGTCATCACGGCGACTCATCTTCATGCTGCGCCGCACTGCAATATTAAACATTGTCACAGTTTAGGATAAAAGCACCAAAATAGCTTTTGATGACCTTTTCAAATTAGCAGTTGGACACTTTCCGAACTAACAATTGATACAGTAAAAATTGTTTCAGCAGTCACCCCTATGAATCGGTCAAGCACTTACTCTTAAAAATAGTAACAATCCTAGAACGTATGTGTGTTACACTTGCTGGATCAATAGGATCAATAGGACCAATAAGTGCTTCTTTGACAGTAGACACAAACTTCTGGAGATAAGAAAAATAATTTTGACTCACTGTCGAGATTGGACGGTATTTCAGCAGTGCGGGAGCGCTTGAGTTCTTTCTTGATATAGACGGGAGGTAGCTCCGAGTCCAGTAACGCTTCTTCTTGGTATAGAAATCTCAAATTTTTATCAATGTAGACATCATCCAACTCTTGCGGCGGAGTTGGCGGACACCACATCTAAATAAATCATAATTCTTTACACAAAAGAAAAGTTACAGAAAAAACTAACGTCTTTGCTGACGGAGGGCAAATGCATTTTTCTCCATATTTAGTCTAACCTAAACTAAAGGGTTCCGTAATACACCGAACGACAATTCCTGATTACCTAAATCGGAACTCACCCGGCCACGGCTGAAAAAAGGTCGATACTGAAACCCATCTACCGAAAGTAGGTACGTGAAAGGATTCTATACAACGGCGAGTCAAATTTCAAAAAGTAAAAAAGAAGAAAAAAAGAAACTTACTGCTATCCCTTCCATGCTTCGCTCATTCAGCCACACCTATGGAAGAAAAAAATAAAAGTTTTTCACAAATGAGTCATCTTTAGGTTTTTCATCCTCTACTATCCCCATTTGAGATTTCAAGTAGGTAAACTTGTTCAGCTCTGACATCAGACGGCTGGCATGTGCAGCTCTACGCTAGGAACAAGTGAAGTAGTGGAATCCAACAAGGTTTGCTGGTCCTGATGTTGCAATGCGCAAGATGCTTTTTTTCCCCGCCAAACGATCAGTGGGGATGAGAGTTCCCTCAACCCTTGTAGCCCCAACCAAGTGCCTTTCAACCAGGTTTATTTTGCACCAAGTTAGCCGACGGATGGCCAGTCTGGCACCACTCTAAGTATGAATACTTTTGGAATAATAATTAACATAGCAGCAGCTATGCTCTGTCGGAAATGTCATGGCAGCTGGAATTGAGGTGTAGTCGTCTTCTTAGGCTGAGCCTAACTAACCGTAACTCAAACCTAGCATAAGCTTAAGACGACTACCCCTCAATTCCAGCTGCCATGACATTTCCGATAGAGCATAGTGCATTCCCAACTACTTGGTGCCACTGGCAAGTATCGAGTCATAGTGAAATTAGTTGTAACGTTAAAAACGGACACATCTCACTCCCTAGATGAAAACCAAAACTTTTTCCCTCCCTTCAACTGAGCGAGGTGGGCGATGATGAATTTTGAAAGTTGAGCTATCTTGTTCTCTTAACACCCTAATTACCCAAAAATGGTACTCTGAAAACAGCGGCCACCTTCCGCATCACCTGGTGTCCCACGGGTGTACTGACAACAGGAACAACCTCCCAGGGTTTTCTTTACCTGGGGTTATTCAAGCTCCAGTGCCCAGTGATTCGAGAAAAGTCGCCAGTGGGTAAGCGCAACGAAAGCAAGACTTCGGAGTCACTGAGGACTTGAATCACCGTACCAACGCTTTTTTGAATACCCCTCCAAATGCTCTACGTATCCAGAAGTGATCTATGTACCTAGTATAAGTAGAACAGCAGTATGTAAGGAGGAGGTAGTGAGGCCCAGGGCTGACCTCTGTTCCCAATCCCTTATGGGGGCTCTACCCCACCTTCCCCCCCGTGCTCGAAATCACCCCGTGTCCCCTGGTTTGGTTGGCAAGGCAATGTTTTGGTGCCACACGCAAGAGCCTCGGGTAGGGCCATTGAGCTCATAATTGTGCGACCAGTCCGACTAAATTTTCCCCGAAAGTGCGAAAAGATGCCAGTCAGTCATCTCAAAGACAACCAGTATTTGCGAAGGAAGTTCCTGATTAATTCCTCAGGACCGAATTTTAAGAGTCGAAATTTTTCGCACTTCAGAGTGAAACTAAGTCGCGCAGGGTATTTCTGAGAGCTCCTAAACAGGAGCCCTTATTTAAAAAGGAATGTTTTTTATATAGATTGAAAATAAAAAGAATAACGCAATGCGACGCGCCATAGTTCCTTCACTTGATTATGAGCTCCATGGCAATGACAAGCCTGTGCCATTCCAAACTTGGACGTGGAAATTGACTCTTCTATACTCCATCCACCACCTTGGGACAAGATGGAGTATAAGCACGAGGGGGGCGGAGTTGACACCAAAACAGAGCTCAACCGCAGGCAACACTGAAGATGATTCAAACAAGGGAGGCATCAAAGGTGGAACAGATGTCCCCTTTATTAAACACTTTAAGCTTGTGACAAAGAAACATCGGTTCGATATTTAAAAGCAGCACAGCCAGAACAAGAAATGTAACGGATGTTGTGACGACAAAATGCCTTACAAATAAAAAATGCTTCGAAACGTAATTCGGTCAGAAAACTTAAAAATATACGAACCTGGAAAAAAATTCAAACAGTAGTGAGAACAAGGTGACCAGATGAGCCGAGAAACATTTTAGTCAGCGCAATATAGGCTCGTCACATTCGCGGCTCCAACAGCCAACCTTCTTCGAACTAACATTGTCTCACTGCGAGCTAATTAATAACTCATCACGTTCTGAATGCAAGTTACAGGGACAATGTGCCAAAGCCAATGTGAAGTTGTGGAGGGAAGGAACTTCAGGGTCATTGACCCTGCAGCACCATGTCAACTACTTTCTGCTGATCGGTGAGATCAAGTCCTAGTCTCTGTCTGTATATAAACACACTATTTGATTTCCAAATAACGAGAAGTCAACAACATCTTCTAAGACAGTGCATCTTCAGTTTCAGTTCTGTTCGGTTCTCCTCTCCGAACCTCGCATTTTTTAAAGCACACAAATATTTACACAAACTATATACACAGATAGATTTGAGCTCTGGCACTTCAGCTTAGGAAAGTAAAATTAAGTTATACAATATGTAAAAAAAACCTAAGATTAATTAACGAGGTTATGGAGGTTTGCTTTCTTCACAGAATATTGAAGATCAACTTAAAATTAACATTAAACAACTGAATGTGTTATTGACTGTGCTGCTTTATACTTCTTATAGTGGCCAACCCGACGATCCCCAGTTTTGTGTCTGCAACTGCCAAATTGAGCTTCAAGCTCAAAAGCTAAATATTGCACTAACAGTAGAACAGAAATGCTACCAGAATTGACTTTTTCTGACAACTTTCCGAGGAAACTGATAAATATTGACTATTTTGCGATTTAACAACAGCATATTTTTTGGCAAAAGTTTTTTTGACTGTTAGATTCCAAACACTGTCGACTAGTATCCGAAAATATACATACTTCGGAACAAAAAAAAAATGTAACATTTTCCAAGGAAAGCTGCCAGATAAAATGCAGACAAATAATCAACTGAGGACCGTCGAGCTATCCTGGCTCTGTTACTCTTGTAAAGAACACCCAGTTCTATCAATATCTTCAACAGATTTGTGCAATCAATGGTATTTCCATTTGAGCATAATATTTTATAGAACTACTTGTTCAATGCCGTGAGAGACTGCCCAACAATGATAGGATGCTGCAAGTGTTTCGAGTGGTTTCTTATATTATGAGTAAATGCAAAAATTAATGTAAGGAAAGGGGGTTCATGATTTGAATGTAAAACTGGGGAAAAGTTATCTTCACCATCAACTCGGCTTGGACTATTCTCATGGGATTACAAGTTATCACAGCTGGCCACAAAATGCGAGACAATTATTCAGATGTTTCATAAAAAATACCACACTTAACACTTGTCAGCACTTCTGTTTTTATATGACAACATTTCAGGCAATGTGAAAATATTCGGAATGGGAAAACCAGACTTTACAAAAATGGAAGAGAACACCATCACCAAATAGGAAAATAATATCCTACACGATAATGGTTTCTAAAGCACAATAATAAACTAGTAGCAGAGACAGTAAACGAGGGTACGTTTTGGAATAATAATCCCCTGATTGTTAAACACTGCATAGATACATCGCGACCTCCAAAGTCTGTTAGTAATGAACAATTGTTAGCAACTTTTGTATAGTTTTTGCTTGCCTGCTCATGAAAATTCCTCCAGTACAGAAATAAAAACAACACGTGAGATTCTCCGAACATGCAGGAACCCGGCCCAACAGAATTTTCACACTGCCCAATATTTTCAGACCAACCATGATACACACAAGCTCAAAGGACCGGGAACAGAGGGAGGCACGACCTCAATATGAGGCGTCACACATAGGGCGGAGGTGGCGTGTGGGGAGGTGTCAGGTGGAGCGTAGCCGGGGAGGCGGCGGCGTCGTGGAGCGGGCATTACCTTCAGGGCGGCTCAACCGGCGGCTCCCTCTCCGCGCAGGCAGCTGCGGTGGCGGCTGCCATTCGTTGGAATCATTATTTACAACATCTACATCGCTTGAGTCGCGTCTTTTCGCCGTCCCATTCAGTCTTTCTAAACGGACTGACGATTTTTTTACAATCATCGAGTCATCGGGGTCTTCTAGCAATACTTTCCGTTTGGCGGCTTTCAGTGCTGTTGTCTCATCATCTAGGGTCCACAAGTTGATGTTAACCGTGCCACGGGAGCGCGTCTTGCGAGCCGGCGCCGCCGCCGAAGGTCTGACCCTGGTCACCACCTCCTCCCCACTACTCGCCTCCTCTACCTCACTACTACTACTTCCACTACTGGTATCGGTATCCTCAGTACTCTCCCCATCACTGTCACTACTCTCTGAGTTGGCTGGCTTTCGTGTTCTCTTCACCTCATTGCACGGCTCACGGCCGTAGGTCATGGCATCCGCATCCTCATCCTCCCGGAGTCTGGCTTCCTCTGCCTCCATAGCTGCTTGTCGATTGAGCTCCCACTCGCGTTTCTGCTCTTCGATCTGCGCCTCAGCCGCCGCCAACTGCTCCGCTGACCATGCCGCTTCGTTCTCTTCCACATACCTCATGGCGTATCGCTCGATGGGTTTCAGCTATCAGAAAATAAAGAAATCATTAGACATACTTCAATTTAGTACAGAAACTACCGCTCACCACTAGCCGCCTTCCGGCATTTCCACAACGCATAGCATTTTCGATCAGTAAGTTATTTATACTTTGTACCCAACAACAGGACCACAACTAGACAATAACGCAGTTGAGGGTTTTTAGAAGGTTTTCCTTTTGCCCGAATTCAATTGATCTCGCACATATAACTACGAGGCCATCACGTAACCAGGGCACTGTCGGAGAAGTCATACTCCAAAGCTCTCATACCTGCTGCACCAGCTGTTCAACCTCCATCTCAGCGCGACTCATTTCCTGTTCCGGCGCCTCGGGAGTGTCCTCTAATGGAATATTCTCATCAAACTCAGCCAGTTCTGCGGCAGCCTCCGCAGTTGCGGTTCGCGCCGCCTCTACGTCAGGCGCGTCCTCCGCAGTGGCTAGGGCAGACTCCAACGCTCCTAACGCCACCTTCTCGACACCCTGACGATGCCACAAATTCATTAGCACAAGCAACTGGTCTCACAGCACACCTCGTAAACATTGGGACCTTATACTCATCACAGGTATATTAGCATCAAAAAGTTGTCAGGTATATGCTTGTCTACTGTAAAATAATCATCGCATTTTTACTTCCTAAGAGCGCGTACAACGTAGTTCTTCGTTGATTTCGAACCACAGTACGATCTAATTTATTAGGCTAATTCAACAAGACAAGGATTTGTATTCTTTTAATGTTTACTTCGGAAGTAAGGGGAAAAGGAGTGGGTTTATTTCCCTCCAAAAGCCAATCAACAGAGTATAAATATATAGTGGACTCACGGAAGGATCCGCTTCATCAGTCCCACGTTTTTCTCTCTCCCCGCCAAGGCTCTGCCGCATTCGCTTATTGGCGTCCGTTTCACTCGTATCCACGTTGAACAAGTCTTGGATAGTTGATTTCTGAAAATACAGGGAGATAAATTATTTATCCTATACTCTATTTACCTCAAAAGTAAATTAAATGGCCGCTAGTTGTACCGCAGTCTCTGGAAGGCTGGATCAGTAAAAGATTCCAGTCAGCTGGTGTGCGAAACCTTGCTATAGCATCTGTGCAAATACCCGCAATGTACAAAAACACTACGAGTAGATCTCTTGATGCCGAAATGTGGATGGCATGACTTAAAATTAGAAGTAATGAGAGAATAACTCACGCTCTTAAAGTAGGCGGTAGTAAAGTTACCACCCTCGATGGCCAGGTCACCCAGCAGACGCTTCTGGTTCGCTTTCTTCAGAATATTCTCCTCCACAGTCATCTCGCTCACCAACCTACAAAAAAACATCATTCACTGATCTGGCATCAAAGGCAGAATAACATCTTGCCACAGTCTGCGAGATGTCCAGCATCATAAATAGTATTTCCTGATTCAACCGTCGTCGGAGCGAGCCAAGAATCATTATAAAGGTACAAGGCTAGAGTAGTGGTTCCCGATTTTTCAACACTTTTGGGCAGCGATTTTGGGGTATTCTAGGAAGCCATATTTACCCTCAACCTCTTCATGATCCAAGTGAAACTGACTGACAGCTGACAGCCACAATTGGATTCAGACGTTGCCGTTGGGACAACTACTAACATTCAGCAGCTGTGTAACCTTACCTATAGATATGGACGTCCCGAGTCTGGCCGATGCGATGGCATCGGTCTTGAGCCTGGGCGTCCATCGTTGGGTTCCAGTCACTATCGTAGAAGATGACAGTGTCCGCTCCAGTAAGGTTCACACCAATCCCACCTGACCGCGTCGAAAGAATGAACACGAATATTCGTGCGTCAGTATTGAATCGCTCCATGAGAACTTGGCGCTGGTCTACCTTGGTTGTGCCATCCAACCGGAGATAGATGTAACCATGATAGTTGAGGAAAGCTTCCAGTACATCCAACATACGCGTCATCTGGGTGAACAGCAGGACTTTGTGATGGTCAGCTTTTAATTGCCGCAGTAATCGGTCGAGCACTTGCAGCTTCCCTAGAAAGTAAAGGCAACATTTTAAGACACCTATAGAATGAACAGTTACATGAGGTTACATCAACCGTACTAGATTATAATTTGTCCAGTATTTCTCATTCATACCAGCTTTTCAAGTACTCATATTTCTGTGATGGTTGTACGAAAGAAAAAAAAATCTAAACACACAACTTGATGTATAACTAAATAGAAGTGTCAGCTGAATGTCGCTAATGGCTGGAAAGTGCTAATAACCGTGTATATAACACTACGTACAGCCTCTGGCTTTCATCTGGCATCATTTCGACGGCCAACAACACACTGACGCGTGTCAACCAATTTTATGATGCGTAAAGTAATATCAAAATTACTAAACCAATTACCAACCAACGATTAATAATAAAGAGCAAAAACTCAACTGCAAACGAATAACTTTGAAAAGTTTTCACGGAACCCAACATACCACAGTCATACTGTATGAGCCGTGGGTCCGGGAACTGCGTGGCCATACTCCGGGCGATAGGGTGAAGTATCCGACACCGAGGCGCCATCTCACGCACTAGTTCCACTTCCGTCCGCCGCTCGCGCCACAGTCGACTGGGAGGAGGATGGGAAACATGTATGGATATCGTCGGGGCGTTCACCGCCGGGACGTACACGATGAATCTGCACAAACATCAATTCCACCTTAATATCACCGACAATATGACTTGCCCTCCTAGTCGACGGGGACGAGTGATGAGATTAGCGCTTCATCCTTGGTGACTACTTATCGAAACATCATGGTGGTCAGAATCAAAGATAATCATTAGCGCTTCATGAATTGGTAAAACGGATTGTGAGAAAACACATAGGATATTATTTTCAGCAGATTAATCGGCAAAATAACAATAATTAACACACATCTGGCGAATTCGTTGTCAAACTATGAAGGGGGAGATCTATAGGTCAAGAATTTAACTTTAAGTGCCATTTATATCGCAATATATCCCCGAATCCCCTGTACTACAACGTGAGCTGTCCTTCCTGCAACTTACTTGGAAAGAATGTCATGAAGGGAAGTGAGTAACTGCTCCGGGCCCTTGACAGCACTAGCCAGTGCATCGGTTACTCCCCAGAGGCGGTTCTGAGGACTGAGACGCGGCGAGGCTAGAACAAGACAAGCGGCGCTGCCTCTCCACCGCCAAGCCGCCGGGCTGTCAGCACTGGGCGGCTCGTCCACGAAGCGGAACCGCGACACCGTGTCAGTGCCGTAGACAGGATAGCGCTCGCAGCGGCGCTCATGCACCGCCGCCAGGCTGCGGAGACGCGCCTGCCGCCTCGCGCGTCGCCGCTCCTCCACCAAGCTCTGCAATTCCAATTCACCCGTTAGCATTTTTCTCCGATGGTCGTTCACTGCACTTACCATGGCTAGATTAAGAACCTAATTTCATCCCACTTACAATACATTACTTACATATGATCGTCTTCAATTTCTTTAAAAAATCAGACTTCGCCTTAACACAACCAGTTTAAATGAAATGATCCGAACGCAAGGGTCACCCCAGTACCCAAAGAGGTAACAGAGAAGACATTGCGCTTTTGAAATTGTACCGCTGTCTCTGGAAGACTGGGTTTGTAAAAATTTCCCAGACAGCTGGTGAGCGGAACCTTGCTATAGCATCTGTGCAAATACCCACTATGTATTATTAAACACTGCGAGTAGATCTCTTGATGCAAGCTAGTTAACTGAGTTTCACCTGTACGAAGATGTTACGGTTTCCACTATAAGGAAGTCTCAGATACAAACGAAATTTATAAGCACACAGTCCATACAATGTAGCAGGATCATATCATAAGTTTCCATGTAACGGTCCTTACCTTGCTTAGGGGGAGGGGTGAGGTGACCTCTTCAGACTCGGATGACCGAGTCACCAAGGTAGGGCTGAGCCGTTTAACGGTCACAGTCAAAGTTTTGGTCACGGCCGTGGTCCCGAGGATATCCACGTCCGATTCCGAGCCTTCGGACACCGGAGCGGGCTGAGTGTGTCCCGTCGGCTGAGCCTGAGGGTTTTTGAGAGGCCCAAGGCTCAGCCGCTGCCCGTTGGCTATCACAGCGTTGACAGAGTTGGCCGAAGCCGACTGCAGGGGGAAGTAGATGTGTCGACCAGTGGACGTCTGCACCAAATGGACGGGCAGCCTTGCCTGCTTAACACCGGGTATCAGGTGCACCTCCGATCCGCTCACCTTCAGCGGAGTCACGGCTGCAAGTGGTTAAATATAAAACATGTCAATTTCTGTAAAAAGGAATTTTCGGCTCCCCAGGGTTATGAGACATCACACTGATGGAACTATTTTCTCACTTAACAGATGTAGGCAAAACAGTTCTCTTGAGCTGTCAGGCTCTTAAAAAGCGACATCTCATGATTCACTTCTTCTGTTTATTTTTCGTATTCAGTGGTGCTGATGAAAACTTATTTTCAGTATTTTCATGTACCACATTCTCTGGAAGGCTGGAATGGTAAAAATTCCAGTCAGCTGGTATGTGGACCTTTCCTTTAGCATCTGTGCAAATACTTGCTATGTAGTGACACTGCAAGTAGATCTCTTGATGCCATTTTCTAAACTATTTATCCGGCATAAAAATAAAACAGGCCTCGGCTATGATTCACAAGCAATAAGTGATTTTTAAGTAATAGGTCGTTGATAAGAGAACTGCACTCAGTTTTCCTTGTATCATAAGTCAGCCAATACCGTTTTCTTAAGTTTCTGTACGACTGCAGCGCTAACTTACTAAGCAGTGTGTTTTGCACGAGTAGCACCTTCCTCTCATGCAATGACTAGTGAAGACAGACAAATGAAATTAAAACGAATCCATACCAGGGCTGTCCTGTAGACGCATGCAAGGCGAGCGCCCCACGTCAACGGGCGGAAGGGCGGCCAGCCGGGAGGAGTTTTTACTCGTCGGCGCACTGATAGGGACGGGGCCACGGCGGAAGCTGTTCTGTATATCAAGGTGGAGTGCACATTTGGGTGGCCTAGGCCGGTCTGCCGTCAAAAACTCATCCAGCTCTCCAATGAGTCGCCGCGCCGCCTTCAGTCGCCACGTCATGAACGCCCCCAGCGCAGTCATCGACTCCGCATTCACCAGACGGAGGTTCAAGAAGTCCAGATCAACATGCTAAAGGTAAAAAAGAAATTGTAACACTTGCTACAAGCAGAACTTTATAGAATTTTAGAATGTGAAGTTGACAAATTACTCGACCGTAAAATCACAGCATAGGAGACTAGTTTCTGAAGTTAACAGGGGTACAGTACTTCACAACAAATAAATAATCCATCAGTCTCCTCAGTAGTATTAATAAAAATAGTCAACAAACAGCTCTGTGTCTACAGCCATTTAATAACTGAGGTTTCGAACGAAATGTACCGCTGTCTCTGGAAGACTGGGTTCGTACAGAATTCCCAGACAGCTGGTGAGCGGAACCTTGCTATAGCATCTGTGCAAATACCCGCCATGTATTATTATAACAGTGCGAGTAGATCTCTTGATGCAAGTGAGGAATAAAACTATAGTACAGGGACGTTGTTTTTCCATCGAAATGTTAACATCAGGAGACATTTCTCCGAAAACAGACATTTCGACGATCGCAGTTAACTGTAAGCCAAATACAGCAATAAATAACTTACCCTATTTGGGTCGTAGTCCAGCGCCTGCGTCACCAGTGACGCTGTGCGGTAGTCAATACCCTCCATCTGGAATGGTGAGATGACGGGTCGGACTTCGAACAGGTTGGGGTGGTTGCAAACCTTCCGCAGCTGCATCAGCACATTGATCACGCTCAGCAGGTTCCCAGACTCAAGCGTCTCTTTCGTCCTAAGCAATAAGGTACGTCTCAATTAAGGCTACATCCTGAGCCCAACACATTCGTTAAGGGAGGAACTTAACAGTTCAGGTGTCTTCCAACAAAAGATTTGGCACTTAGAAAACGGAAAGAAAATATTTAGTTGAGTACAACTGCAGGGTAATTCGTAGTTGCTTACAACTTCGACTTCAGAGATGAGTTGAACAGACATTTTCACTATCTGGGGCAGTAATACTTACTTCGCCCTCGACATGAAGTCGTCATAGAGGTACCGCTGTCGCTTCGATAGTCTGCACATGACAACATGTTCGTATTTCTTTGGTAATTGTTTCTCCACCTCCGTTTTGAGGCGTCTGAGGAGAAAGGGCCGCAAAACCTGTGGGCAGGAGAGAAAAATGCTGCACAACAGTTTAGCATTAGTACAGGTACAGGAAGACAGCTATACCCAGGGAAGAAAGTCACGTGCGACCATTGTCGAAACCCTTTACTTGCCTGCATTCAGTGGTTATTATACTGTACTCCACGAGCATCTTAGATGATAATAAATTCAGAATTATCGAAGGGTGGATAGGCTACAGATATGTGGATTGTCGTTGCCAAACTCTTTTAGATCATTGTGACCCTACTTCTCAAGACTGCTTCTGGTTCTAAACAAAAAATAATTTTGGGAACCCTGTGTTTTTTTTTTAAACAATGTGTGAAGTTACTGTCATCCAAGATGCGCGTAGAGTATAGTACGGTGTAACTTACGCATGCTACTTATTTAGTATTCCACCGTTGGGCCTACATAATACAGGAAATAGGAGGGAACTGACAGACCAGGCAGGAGATACATAGCAGTGTCGGCCATGCTGTCCAAAACGGGTCAAAGCACAAGACGGACGTTTTGAAAGAAAACGGCCATTTGATTTCCTTTCTTGATTCATAGAAGCCACATGAGTAGAGACATCTATAAACTTAAGAAAGGGTAGCCACACTGTTCTCCAGAAAATTAGGGCGCTTAACAGGTGACGGAAATGTACCCTCAGCTGGTGCTTACCTTATGAAGACGTTTGATAATAGACTCGTTGTACTCGGTGTTGCCCTCAAGCATCCCCGTGACAGGGTTCGAGAACCACTCCTTGAACTCGCGATGGGACTGAAAGACGTGGGGCATGAGGAAGTGCATGAGAGACCACAGCTCCATCAGATTGTTCTGTAGAGGAGTCCCCGTGAGCAGAAGACGTCGAGCTGTTTGGAAGTTGAGAAGCAGTTGCCAGCGTTGTGACCGGAAATTCTTAATGTTTTGCGCTTCGTCCAGAACGAGATATTGCCACTTCTTCCGGCGAAAACTCTGATGATCTTGGATTACCAGTTTATAAGATGTGATACATATGTGGAACGCGTTTGCTTTCGTCCATCCTAGAAGGAGAGGTTCATTAAAAAACATGTTTTGTGAGGAGGCAAGTGGGCTGACGAACTCGGCAAAGAGGGGGGAGAGGGGGGGTGCTGTTCATAGTTCCATATTTTTATTATTTTTACTTTAAACAACAACAATGGACAGTAATAAGTAAACAAGCAGTTGTCAGATGATGTATTGCAAAACGCTGTCATAAACAACAAGCAGATTGCGAGAATATCACCTATTACTTTCCTTCCTTGATTCGTAGAAGTCACACGATTAAGCGACATCTATAAACTTAAGGAAGGGTAGCTTAGATTTGGATTAAAAAATACTCCGGCTTACCGCTTCGCTTTGCCTTCCGCTCCTTGATCGTTCCATAGTATGTAAGAATTTTGAAAGCCGGACACCACTTTTTAAACTCCATTTCCCAATTTAGCATGACGGAGGTAGGAACTATAATGAGATGCGGCCCCCAATTTCCTGCAAGAGAAGGCAAAACAATTAATGGCATGTCAGTATAAAAAGAGTATTCGCGAGAGAGACTATAAATGGTCAACTCAGACAAATGCCTCGGTGGTCGACACTGCTGAGGGATGTTTGAATGGATTTCATCCCCCTTCAGAGGTCGGTAAAGGTTTAGCATCACAGTATCCAATTTTTACGTACATTTTGCTTACGTCTCGTGAACTAGGGCACTACTTTTCGGTTTTCTTGTGTCCACATTACATTAACATTGAGGACTCACCATTGCAAAGTTTCTAAACAAGATTAGCTTATATTTCTGGCAGCAACAGGAAAGCTATTTATGCCTCTTCGAAAAGCTCACTAAAACCACTTATTCACCCTGTCTGCATGTCTTCAGCCGAAAACACACGAACTGTTTTAAAGCAGTTTTCGAAGTAACGTCATAAACTCACCTTTATCGCAGGCAAGATGGGCAAGAAGAGCAATGGTCTGTATCGTCTTTCCCAGTCCCATTTCGTCGGCAAGAATCCCGTTAAGCTTACGATCAAACATAGTGACCAACCAATCCAACCCGATGTGCTGGTATTCCCGAAGAGTATGCTTCACAAGGAAGGGGACCGTGGTAACAACATTCGCCGTTAGAAGGGTGCTGCCCTTGGGCTGCAGCGACTCAGCAATGGCGGTCACGTCGTTGATTTCTTTGTTCGCTTGCTCCCGCTCCCCGTCCGTGCCCTGTGGAATAAGTAGATAGAGTGTAAGATTGGAAGCAAGACGAAAATTGTAATAGTGGTTAGTGGCAAAAAAAAAAAACTCCAAATTTCTCAGACTGATGTTCTCACCTTATTGAGCTTATTTTCAACGAGGGTTTTGAGGCTAACGTCATCTTCTGCGGAATCATCAGACCCAGCTTCCGTTTCCGACTGAGCGCTCTCTTCAGACTCTGATGCTGTTTCTACGAAAACAAAATAGCCTAATTAACATCATGGAAAGGGGATAAGAAAATATATCTCACGGTGAAGGACAAGCAAGTATGACGGACGAGTTGAAGTAATCCTGTTCTGTAAAAACACATGTGAAACCAGAATGGCTTTTCCTATTTTTCAATTTAACGTCAGGAACTAGATTAATAGGTAATTGTTGGAATTTGACAACCGACAGCATTTTGTCAAATCCGACTAATAAATTCTAACTAATTAATAAAATTTCTGAAATTTGTCATCGAAAATTCAAGCCAATTGTTTTGAATAGTCATTCTTAACCTCTGCTCTCTTCTCTGTTAACCTCAAAGACAGAACTCAGACAAATGCCTCGGTGGTCCACACTAATGAGTCACGTTTGAATGGATTTCGTGACCCTTCAGGTGAAGGTAAGGTTTAGCATCATCGTTCTAGGCTCCATTACATTTCAAAACAATCTGCACAAAGGGTAGGCTTATCTTCAGTTAACCATTGCGCTAAGCATAATAAAATAAATTTCAATTAAAATTTTAAAATAAAATAAAATTGAGGGGTACCATACCTCCACGCCATCTAAACATAACATATTTTCGAAGTAGAAAATAAAATTACCGTCATCATCCGAGTCGCGCTCAGCCGCAGACTTGCTGCTCTTCTCATATTTGCTGATGCCTTTGTTCTGCAAAAATAAAATAAAAACCGTTAATAATTATATCAATCGCCGATTTCTTTTGTTCAGAAAAGGAAGAAAAAACTCATAACAGGTATGTTAGCATCACATTATTTCAGATATATGCTTGTCTACTGTAAATTAATCATCGTAGGCTCATCGAAACAGGAACGATACAATGCAATTAACATTTTTTCTCAGATGAAATAATTGGGAAGTAAGGATTTACCGTAGGGGATCACTATTTTTGCCTCTTCTTACCTTTAGCTCTACCGCCTTGCTACGATCCACAACTTTATCCGTTTCATCCGCATCATCCACAGTAAGGTCTTCACTTTTTGTGCTCCCTGAGTCCTGAAATATACCAAAACCAATAACCAACATGACCAAATATCTAATAATCATACTGTATTATTTTAGCGGTACGGTAGCATGACTAGGTGTCAGTTATATGCTTGTCTGTCATCACTAGGTGTCAGTTATATGCTTGTCTACTGTAAATTAATCATTTGCCTAACGTTAACTTTGACATGGCATTTTCATCCGAGATAGCGATAGACGTAACTATTTGCTGTTTGAAAATTTACAGACGTTCCCTATCCAACATACCATATGACTGAGGTCCTGGTCCCTATTTAGGAAGTAATCCTTAGGGAGCTGGTCCAACAAGTCCTCCAGCGGGATTTCAGATTCATTCTTCAGTCTTTCCACTTCATCTGCCTCTCTCTCATCTTCCTTAGCTATCGTCTCCTCATCATCCGACGACGTAACGTTTGGTTGAAACTCTTCTATAAACAAAAAGAAACAATTCATGAAATTAGTCTAAAATATACTATTTACCTAAAATGGTTTCTGTACTTTCAACGAAAAAGATACTTAGGTAAAAAATTTGACTAATCCTTTTAAAACAGTCGTGAGGAAGGAGTGTTCGAAATTTTGTCTACAAGGCGCACGATGCAGGGCGTTAGCTGATGGAGGAAAATCCAATAATAGGGTTTATTAGTTTTACAAGAACTCAGACAAATGCCTCGGTGGTCCACACTAACGAGTCACGTTTGAATGGATTTCGTGACCCTTCAGTTGAAGGTTAAGGTTTCGCATCATCGTTCCTATCTCCTCTGGAGCCTCATTTCGTGAGAACGTGGCCCTGCATTGAGTCTGTCGAAGGGATTTTTCCGGCACAGCCCAACTTCCCTTCACTGGTGCAATGTACACTAAAGAGCTCGGAAAACTTAAGTGCGTTACTGAAACTAACCGTCCGAGGCGGCGGTGCCGGCAAGTCGTGGGGAGGCGGGGCGGGACGTGCTGGCCGAAGTCTGCCCTCCGGTTTTATTCATGCTCTCTGCCAACCAGGTCGAGTACTTTTCCGTCTGGTCGACTATGAAACTGAGGTGCTGGTCCAAAGCCTTTTTTCTTTTTTCTTCCAAACGGGTCGTCTGTTTGTACTCCACAAGCTGAAAAATGCCAAAAATATGAACACTCGTGACAATAAACTTCAAGTTGCCTCCCGCGGTTTAAAGTTACGACACTGGACTCTTAATAACTGGCTTCTCGGGTTCAGCCTACGAACGACCAGGGTAGTCATACACAACAAAGTGTTTAAAAAGAACACATTGAAAATATAATTCGTGCAACATAGAAAATCTTACCTTATTCACGTTGGCCCAGAAATTCTTCACCTCCTTCGCCATGAAATTAGCCAGTCTCCGCAGTTTAAGTTCCTGAGATTTTTCTTCTTTTCTTTGAAGGCTTTCTTTATCCAAGAAATACTTCTGCACCATTTTGGCACACTGAGAATAAAGAGACAATTTTAATTATGGATTTATTTGTGAGGTACATAGGGCTATCGAATCTTAACAAGACTGCACCCACCTTTTTTCACAAAGAAAAAGAAACAAAAATAAATTGTTCCTTATAGAGGTGGAGATAACGAAAATGAAACAATAGCAGATATGTTGATTACTCCACATAGGTAACTAAAAGGTGATAATTAAAGGCAGGTACACCACTCTCAGTAGTGTTGAACTTTATAACAAGATTTACTTACCTTCTTGGCGTTGGCTTTCTTCCACTTGCGCTCCTGGTTAAAGTCCGCGCAGAGCCAGGTCATCTCCTCGAGAAGGTAGTCCCAGTGAGCTTTGCTACGTGGCGGCTCTTGCACCTTCGGCAACCGCTTCTCCGCCCACAGCCCCTCGCGCTGCAGCTCCGAGATCCGCTGAGCGACATACGCTTCCTGCAGCACCCCAAGTCACAAACAATTACCAACCAATCACCCACTGAACATGAATATGAGCAAAGGCGAAAAACCTGTTGGGCGAGCACGTGACTAGGCTTAAATCTGGACAAACATACTATTAAAGGAAACGCGAATGACTTGTACTCGTATATATCGATCATCGAGTCATCGGACCCGTAAAATGACTAATAATAACTTCGAGTAAGTAAAGGGATCGGAGTTACTACGTTTTCAAACATATGAACTCAGACAAATGCCTCGGTGGTCCACACTAATGAGTCACGTTAGAATGGATTTCGTGACCCTTCAGGTGAAGGTTAAGGTTTCGCATCATCGTTCCACACTCGGAGTCTTCCTATCAACATAATCCATGAAATGAGACTAATCTTTAATTGAATAATATCCCCCGGGAAGTTCATTGATATTATGGCGTTTCAACATTTCAAACTAGTCATTCCTAAGTGATGATGACCACTGCTAAAATCTCAATTACTCAAAACTTGTGTGGCAGAGCGGCACCTAAACCGCAAGCCAATCAATTTCGCAAGCGGAAGAGCACGTAATTTACCTGTTTGACGCGCTCAGCGATGAGTTCCTGGCTGCCCAAAGACGCATCATACATGCCGGAGAGGGAGTGTGGGCGGGAGGTGACGGCAGCTGATTTGTACGGTGACAGATCCGCACTGGGACGCGTCACTGACTCACTCACCGAATCAGCTTCTGTAATCAGTCAATTTGACAGGCATTCAGTGCTATGATATTAAATGTTACTGGTGAGTATGATGACTAATGACTATGACTAATGAAACACGCGTCTGACACCTAATCGTCGAACACAACCATGTAGTAATGTAATGCAACTGTATCCTACCACAGGACCGCATCAACTATTAAGCTGACGAGGGTTTTTAGTAGGTTTTCCTTTTGCGCCGCTAGAATCACCTCGTTATGAAGACACGAGTTGGTAAATATTTCACAGCGCATTTAATCAAGTAGTCTGGTACACAAGAAGATAAGCAGCTGAAACCCAGCACACGCAATCGCAGTGGCGTTTAAAATTAGGATTGACAGTGTTTTTCCCGAGGATTAAAGATAACTCCAAAGCATAATATTACATTTCAGCATCACTTTTTATTGATATATGGGACATCATTGGGAAATTTTTCGCTTTTCCAGCTTAATCACTCAGCCTTTGAAAGTGAGTATTGATTTTCGGAATAAGTAGCCAACTCTCCTAGGAAATCGGTCAATACTTTATGTTCCGAAACGTCTTTTTATTAACATCATAGACTAGTCAACTATGTTGTGAATACTACTAAAACAAAAGCATCAAAAACAAAATAAACCTATTACTGACAAAAGGGATTTAGCCAAGACATTTCTTACCCGACGTAGGTAGTGCAACAGCGGCAGAGGGCGGTGCGGGAGTGATGGCCGCGTCCGCTCCGTCTGTCTCCGCGGCACTGAGCACCACCGACAGGTCTTCGTCCTTGTCCGTCGGATCCAGCCGATGGGACTGCAGGAACGCCTGGAGTTGGTGCGTGCTGCGACGTATCCGCCACGTCGGAAAGTCAATCAAACAACCTCCCGCTTGCAGGAAGAAAAGCTCGGCTGCGCTGTCGGCATACCTATCAAGTAACAATAAATAAAATTAGTGGCCGAGTGGTCAAGGGGTCCGGTTTGTGTCCTGAGAGGTCCGGGTTCGAATCCCAGCGGAACGGAAAAATTTTCCGCTTCCGACATGGATGTATTGGCTTCGGCCCACTTCTAAACTGGCTTCGGCCCACTCATATTCGGCTTCGGCCAAAAAATGTAACAAACCAACTCATCGGCGCATATGCTCCCTGAACGTCGCACGTTAAAAAAATATATACTTATTTTATTCCTTGCCTTTGCTATTACTTACTTATGAAGGCTGCAACCTTCAAGATGCGGACCTACTGAAGCCCATGAACCAAGCACAGTAAAAGATAGAAAGTGAGAAAGAAAACAAAGAAAAAAATAAAGAGAGCACAGGGAGATGAATAATTTATGTGAAAGAAGTAGATTGGACAGCATACCTAGAGCGCAGTGTAGAGAGCTTCGCCAGTTTGGCGTCCAGTATCCGGCGTTTGACCGTGTCAGTCGGAACGGCCAGATCCTGGGGGCGAACTCGTTTCCGGCCCACATGGTTCGTAATGCTACCATGGGAGCCAGACGCCGAGTGTAACTGTGAGGGCCGCGCCGGGGAAGCCAGCGACGTGACCAAGGTTGGGTGGGCGGCCGCGCGAGAGCCTGAACTTAACGTTACAAAGCTCATGCAGCTAGCGTCGCCCCCTATGCCTCCGCGCTGGGAAAGGTTCAGGAAACGCGACACCCCAGTGTTGTTGGTGGGTAACTGCATCTACACAAAAAACATAGAAATCAGTTTAGGATAACATATTTTCTATCCAATCCTCACGGCTACTAGTCCTAATATGAATAGCAGAAGTGCCCACACAGTTAACATGCTCTTCCTATGAGTATTACCAGGAGATGCCCGTATCGAAGTATTGTCATACTACTTATGTTATCTATCCCAAGTTTATTAGAAACAAACGGGCTTCCAAAAGTTGAAACACAATACTCCATATTACGCCATGCCGTTGTAATTGATGTATCTACGGGGTTTCATCAGTGGGACAGGAATCACGTGTTCAATAACGCCACACAAAAGTTCATTTATCATTTACCTGTTGAAGCGAGACCGGTGAGGCGATTACAAACTGCTGGGGCCCAGACAAGTTGAGGTTTACATTCTGGATCCCCTGCAGCCGCACCGGCGAGCCTTGCGGCATGGTGCTGCTCAGCGGCTCGCTCATATCCACCAAGTCTGAATAACACCAAACAACTAACGTAAACAAGAGCTTTCGCTTTTTTTCGCCACTCTAAAAGTTCGATTTCTCTTTATACCTGACAGTGCAATTTTTGCCGCGCATAAGATTAACATTGCGAGCGGCCATTCATTTCCAAGGTTTACCCTTGGTTGGAAAGACACAAAATTTTGCCTGTACCTAGCCCTAACAATGTTCTAGGGAGTGTTCGAAGCAGATTTCCCAATTTCTCACTAGTTTTCGAGATACAGCACTTTTCTTGAGGTATGCGATGCTAGCATTTGCAAAACAGTCGCAATAAAAGAAACCAGTGAGAAATTGGGAAATCTGCTTCGAACACTCCCTAGAACATTGTTAGGGCTAGGTGCAGGCAAAATTTTGTGTCTTTCCAACCAAGTGTAAACCTTTAAAATGAATCGCCGCTCGCAATGTTAATCTTATGGGCGGCAAAAAATGCATCGTCAGGTATAGCGTCCTCTTAACGTATTTCTTGTAATAAACTTAGTTCCAATTATGTTCCAACTTTTTTCAAAGTCGTAGTGCTGAATGGTGGTTACTTTAACCAGAACAAAATTGGACACCGATATTTATGGTTACCCCAAGTTTACTCCAACCTGTTAAATTGTCGTGGTTCCTAACCTGAATTAAAGCTACCACCCCTCGTGTACAGTCCGTGCAACGAGTTCAGCGAACAAAAATTATGTCAAAGCTAGTGAACAGCTCTTACAGTCCCACCACTAAATTTCAGTTGGCAGACAGTACAACGGAGAGTTGTTAAGCTAACCTTTTGACACGGTCACTGAGAATAATCAAAGTGGACAGATAATTCTACAAACTTTCCAGCTTGTCCCCCAACCCAGCCTAGTGGCATAAAAAATGAACTTACGGAAATGGATAGCTGCTGATATTTCTTGACGTTTCCAGTTTACATGAATGCTTCGTTGGGTGTATTTTCAAATGCTTAGCACGAATGCTTATCTGCACAAAAACATAAACTTTGTTAGGGTACTCATCTACTAGCGGCCTAACTTACATCCCAACTGGTGCGGCCCCCAATCTCAAAATTTCTCAATTGTGATCTGACACTCTGGGTCTCGCCGAAATTGCCTACCAAAAATGGGAAGTTCTGGTTTGACGAACACCTTGTGAGGATGGCGCCAATTTTACACAAATTCTTGCTAACGGGGATTCGTCTCGATTCCATTAAAATCTAACAGTAACTGACTGCATGCTTACGTGGATTTATGTACAAAGGCAGGCAGGTAGGTACATAGGAAGTTAATAACACCCCTTATTTTCGAGCAAGTGCAGCTGTAGGTAGTTACAGCTAAATTCAGTTCTAGGAGTGATCAGAGACGGTGAAACAAACAGAACTTACAACATATATCTCTCTAACCAGACAATTCCTTAAAAAATCGCATTCTCTTGGAATTCCGGCGATAATACATGAAGTGACGTAAGGGGTAATTAATTCATGACACACAACAAAATACGGATATTTTAGTTCAATTAAATTTTAAATGAAAATGCCACTATCTACGTCTATATTAGGTAAACGAAATTTAAGAAAATTAAATTTACAAATAATATATTTCCATTCTCCACTACAAAATGGACGCCATCTTAGCTTCATCCAAAGACGATGCGTTGGCGATTTTTAGCGATCTCCATCGACGTTATTATAGCGCAAAAATGAACAAAACCTTTTGAAATCAAAACATTCCAACCACAAAAATGGGAAAACAGACTAAAAAGCACATAAAATAGGCACAATACCTTTCTTTCGACCATTTTCACGGGTTCGCTCAAGAATGGTCGATCTCATTTTAGCATTTTTCATTTTTGAGGTGTTTCCGGCTTTGCCCGCCCTGCGCAGAGATGCCAACTTGACTATTTTTAAGGGCCCTGAAAATGACTATTCACAAGGAAACTTTTCAAGGAAACGTAATAACGTAACTTACCTTTTCTTCGGAAATGTCGAAAAGAAATTTATTTAATTTATATTGCGGGATTAATTAGGATTAATTCTTTTAATTCAGTGCAGTTTCTGATGTTGTTATAACAAAAATACTACAAGAGTTTATTCGGAACTGTGTCAAAAAGAGTTACCTACTTGGTACTAGTTTACAATTTATTACGATATCTAAGGATCTAATCTAACTACACCTTGACAACCAAGCCATAATCTGCGAATTAAAAATCACCAACCCGGTGTCTTACGTTAAAAAGCAAAATTATATTTCAGAACAAAAACTGTCTCATAGGGCCCCAAAAAATAGTTCTCTAGATTACCACCAGAGTTAGCTTTATTTATACAAATGGCGGATGGCGGGTTCAGAATGTATACAAACGTAAGAACAAAAATGTATTATTTAATTAATTTTCCTTTCACTTAATCTACTTTAAAGAGGTGCTTAAGATCACCCTAATTTTTTTTCTATCTTTTTCACTTGCGTTGTCTGTCTCTAACTTCCTAGTTCAAGTACCTATGAATGGAACGTTCACAATTTCTTTGACCGTTACAAATAATTATTTTGGAACTGAAGGATTGACAGATCATGAGTGCTGTGGGAGTGTGGGATATAATCTCCAGGCTGATGTGTTTACATTGCTCAACTTGAGGGCCTCAACCTGGAGTATCCTGGAGAACAGGAGAAGAAAAGGCCTACGTACCTACCTGAGGTAGGTACCTACGCGGTATCCTCACAGAGGGTAGTTGGATTTGAAGTCTATCGGAGGACGTCGGTTTTAATGTTTTATGAGGCTAAGAGTCCCAGCGTCTATAGCGAAACCACCTCAGAACTATTTCCTTACGTCCAAGTCCACCAAGACTTGGACTTTGTATTGCAAAAGTCATGGTGAACTGTACAAGAAAGAGCCCTATCTGAAAAAAAAAACCTCATCGATAGTTCAAGCACATCCTCATCATTAAATAAGGTAGGTAGGTACCTCTAAAAACGGGTATTTAAAAGTAAAATTAGTGCTTATCACAGTCATGCTATAAACACGGGAATAGACACTAAGTGTGTGCGTGCAGAGACCTCTTTGTACAATGCGTTGAGCAGGTGCTAATGATAATGCTCGGTGTGTCTGTCCACAGTGGAGCCTAGCAACTCAGTATCTCGGCAGTGGACGACCTGTCAACGTCTAATTCACGTTCAGTGTAAGCTGTCTCAAGGGCTGAGCAGTGCGGAGTACAAGGTAACTTTTTCTTTATTTCATTTTATAAAACTGGATGTCACGATAAGATATTTAAATTACTT
Organism: Mesopsocus fuscifrons; assembly: GCA_950004255.1. Lineage (NCBI taxonomy): Eukaryota > Metazoa > Arthropoda > Insecta > Psocodea > Mesopsocidae > Mesopsocus > Mesopsocus fuscifrons. The sequence goes on from OX465380.1 coordinate 7,177,098, forward strand.
CACCGTCCTGCCCATAACACCATTACTAATAAGCCGTTAAGTTAGGAGGTGGTTGATCTGGCTGTTAGCGAAGCCAAAGTAGGAACCTACCCATACATGGCCGTAAGACTGCCTATCATTCCTGTTTGTTTGTTCTATGGATACTACATACCCATACCTACCTACCCATATTCATTTTGTCAAGTTTTGAAAATTATACTTGTGTCTGGGATCGCATACTCCCTGTGACATATAGAGAAAGGGGACCATCGAAGTAGAAAGTCGAGAAAAGACTGCTAGGGCGCGAAACTGAAGTTTTCTAGTTTCTACATGTTGATGTAATGGCCTTCATGTGAACAGAGCGGGGATGTAAAGAGCACAAGGCTGCCTGTAAGCTCCTGTTTAATACTCCCCTGAGTCTAGCCCCATCACAAGAAATTTTTCCTCGATAGTTACACGAGTGTATGAGGATTCAAACTGCTATAGTGGCTGCACTCCAGTGTTTCCAGCTCCGGGCGACCGGTCCTCAAATTCATCCCATAACTGTATCTGCGTGTAGGTGTCTAATAGATGCCACAAATAGATAAGAGAGACCACCCTAGAGTGGACAATAACTGTATATTCGCTTATAGATTGCTTTTTGTTGTAATGGGCAAGTAGTATCAAATTTCATAGAATCGGACACAGCGGGTGCAGATGTACCAACAGGAAGTAGATTTGTGAAATGGAAAGTGACCTTCCGCTGTGATTTAGGGCATGCCGGTATATGCTCTTGTTATTATGTTATTTGGGTCGCACAGTTAACTGTGTGCAATTAGGATGGTTTTATATGACATCTCATTACCGTATTCCCCTTCTGTCGTGTACGTACGAGTACCTACTGCACTGGTTCACTTACTGTGTTGTTGGAACTCCTAATTTGTGCATTATGGCACCTATCCGTTCTCATATATCATGTAGGCCGGGACAGTTGAGAGATGTGGGTGTCCTGTATACCTATAGGTTTAAATCCTAACATACATACTCGCATAAGTGCATAAATAGTTTTTGGTACGAGTGTAACTTTTTTAGAATTATATCGGGAATAGGAAAATGCCAAAAGTTTCCTAAAAAAAATATAAAAAAAATCAATATTGATTTCCACTGAAAATCACTCTGAGGAGTCATTCTTTACAATTCTGCTTTATACCCTGCCATAATTATTGTTCTTATTTTTAGTGAGACCCCCTGATCTGCTTACGAATGGACCCCGGAGAGTTTTTGCGGCTGCGGCTCTGCTCTGGAGCATCCGCGTTCGTCTTGGCCATTATCGTGCATACTTCCAGTGCCAACCCTCTCATCTTACCCCCAGGTATTTATTTTCTGATTTTAAAAACACTTAGGTACAGCAGTATTACCATACACTAGGTCGTCGGATTCCTATCTCTTCATGGTCACGGGTAACTTTTAAATAGATCGATGTAGTTGTACTGCAGTGTCACTGACATATATGAAAGGGAAGATGTACATATTGTCCTGTTTTCCTACCTGTCAATCTAACTCAAGGTCCATTTATACCGGAAGTTACCTCGTTTGGAAATAGTATGGAAATGAGAGGTTTGTTCCATCGCTAGCCAATAATATGTCAATAAATCACTAAAATGTGAAATCCCAAGAAAGTTTACTAAGGGTGCGTCCCACCATACTCGGTTAACGGTTAAACTCTAGTTAAAGTCAGTTTTTACTGTGCAATAATTGGAATTTAACTGGAGTTTAACGTTAACCGACTATGGTGGGACGCACCCTAAGAAAGAGGTCAGAAAAGTATTCTGCAGTCTGTTGTGTTTTTACGCTGAAGCTAAGTAGCACATAAGACCACATGGCGAATAACGACAAAGACAAAACAAAGCAATGGATTTGGTGCGCTGTTGGGGCAATGTATGTCGGGGTGCCAATGACTCAGGTTGTTCGCGCAAGAGATAAGCCCCCGGCCCTGACTGATAACGCGATGCTTCTATACTGCCCAGATGTCAGCCCGGCAAACGAACGTAGTTGTTTCCCAACCTTAGTTCAAACCAAGAACCTTTGTATTCCCGCGAATGTGATTTTCATTATATTTTGCAATATAAAATAAACTGCAGGATAGGTTTTATGCTGTAGATGGGTCGTCGCTACAATGCTTTGTTTTGTTTCTGAGTGACCGGTTTTGAGGAAAAAATGGGATATTTAAAAAAAAAGGCGTGGCTACTATATTTCAGAACAAATAAATATTGAACACTCTCCTCAAAAACATGTCATTAAGAAACATTATACTAGTTTATGATTGATTTTTTAGTTCCACTTGTGAAGCAGAGCTGGGCGGTGCCTTATACGTTACTGTTAAGATAATCTCTTGAGTTGGGTATACATAAGCCATCTAAGCCCTAAATAAACACCTTCTCGCGTCACAAAGCCGGCTTATTGTCAGTTGAAGGGTTTAGGAGTACGTTGTAACAGGAAACGTCGGAGAATATGTGGTACTTATTTCTACATTCTCTGCTATCACGAGGTCAATTTTCATATTCCATTCCAATCCCAATCATATTTTCAGTGAACGCAAACAGAAAGAACTTCTGATAGGTACAATATTATACTGGTACGTAAGGTAGCTAGGTAGGTATAGACGTTTCATCTGTGTTGCTGTGTGGGTCCTTGATGGGTTGGCCAAGTAAAATAACATGCAAAGCAGGAAGGTTATATTGGTTTTTTATTTTAACAGCTTTGTGAGTGATAATAGGATAGATACATAGGCAAAATTTGTGATGAAGAGTTAGAAGAATGTTGGTATAAAGTGACTATAGGTCTATTCAGTCCTTTTGTATTATCGTCTAGGTCTAGGTAGACATAGAATCACGAAAAATAAGACCTAAATCATAATCCTACTCTACCTGTGCTATACCTACTCCTTGACGATATGGTACCACTGCTGTAATTTTAGTTAGTTGAAGTATGTAACCTATACAAATCTGGTAAGTACGTCCACTTTGAACTAAGTGATGTAACAATGAGAGTAATTGCCATGGGCGGAACCATTGTCTAGGTCCGATAAGGCATAGGAACTTTCCATACAAATTTTCTGACCCTAGACTATTTATCAAAACGAACCTTACAGCTTATGAAGTAGGTTGGTACTACAAACCGTATCAAGACCACCCATTGATAGCACGCACTTACAAAAGTAACGACGCACGACAATGCTGATTGATATCTGTTGACTAGTCAAGTTTTAGCTTTCCAGTCCGACCTACCTACCTACTCAAAAGTCAGTATGTAAAGCACTCATCTTCGTCGGTTCGTATATAACAAATGCCTAGGTACTTTCACACACTTATTTTTTCTGTTTCAGATGCCATAGATGTTTTGGAGACTAACATGGTCGAATATAGCTGGAACAGTTCTCAGTATTTCAATCACACCGCTGGATCGGCGAAAAATGGTAGGTAAACAACTACTCGCCCTACTCGGGGGAACTAATACACATTACTTAAGCTACATTTTCATATAAGTTCTCATCGCACTCGGTTAATGAAATTTCGCGAATTTCCTCGAAATTTGACACGATAAAATCCGAAGAAGGTCGCAATATTCCCTTAACTGAGAATGGAGGGCAATTAAATAGCTCTTAGCTTAGAAATAAAATAAAAAACACCAGCGAGTATTGAGACTTATGAAAGATGTTATTGTTAGAACAGAAACAGTGCCTAAAGCTTTGCCTGTAAGCCTGTTCTATTAGCCGCCGATAGAGGCAAACAAAGGGGAGCTTACCGACCCGTGAATAAACAAATAGCAGATTCTCTACTAGATAGTGATACAGGATAACACCATTTAAAAAAATAACACACAACTTTCATTGCCTAGCAATAAATGCTCCGCGAACCAGGACATGCTTATGAAATGAAATAAAAATAGTTGACAAGTTCAAGAAAACCTAGTTCTGATAAACAGACCTCTTGTGCTATCAGTGAAAAATATTTACGTATGTACTTACAGAGTCGCTCTCACTTCCCGCTTGACGTAATGTGCCTACGTTCATAAACTTTGATGTTGCTATGTCATTTGCCATATCATAGTTTTCAATACCATACATACATATAATCACTTTTAGGTGACTTGTAGTAGATATATGTATTTTATTTATTCACTGCAGTAATGCACCACTCCATTGCGCCGAACCTATCTATTTAATTACCCGTTAATTTAATACCACTCAGTGCTGTAAATTCAAAAATAATTATGTTTTTTGGAAATTCAATGAAAGCTCAAAAATTCCGTTAATGTTTGTGTTTCAGGTACCGTCTCGGATGACTCAGATGAGTCCTCTGGAGGCAATTCCATGTCCGTGATGTGGTACCTGGTCTCTTTCGGGGGTCTTGTGACGTTCTTCCTCCTGCTCAGTTTCTCTGAGTTCTGCTGCAAGAAAACGCCAACGGTGCTGAATGCAGTTTCTAACGCCACTTCAGCCTCGGAGCCGCCTTCACCGCCACCATACGAGCTCTTTGCGCCACCCACCTACGACTCCCTCTTCCGAGACATCAGTCGAGACCGGAAACGCTCGATCCGTGCTTCCGTTTTTCTAATTCCCGTTCACGATAAAGCAGAGTTACCTCGAGAGAGTCCGCTGGAATTCGGAGAGGTTATCCGCAGAAATCCAATGGGAGATGGTGAAGTAGTCACCCCTCCCCCTCCTCCGTAGATTTTTTTTTTATTTATTTTAGGATTTATTGTTTTGAAATTATTAACCACGTTGTTCTGTCACGTTATAGCGTCAGACAAAGTCTAGTCTTGTACAAACTCAAGTCAAAATATGCCTACATAGTCTGTGAGCCTTTGTGTTCCTTTTGTGCTCAATGTTCAGAAACGACTGGAAATTTTTTATTCCATTATAAAGGTGAACTGTAACTGGGACAGACTTGATGAAAAATATGTATTCTAACTGCAAGATTGCATGAATACTGAGGGCCTGTACAGTTATTTATCTGAAAGGAGTGATATATAGATGTTCAAGAACGAACACCAAAAACCCCAAAAAATGAGTTTAACTTAAGTGACTTGAAAGTGAGTCTGCTTCCACTTTATTGTTCCTTAGGTACCTAGGTACTGGTAAGAGTGGTAGTCTACTAGGCAAAGCCATTTATTTACATTTGTTGATGATGTCTTTTGTTTTGCTCTGAAATGCACAAAAGTATAAATCTTTTAGACACCAGAAATTAATTTAATACCAACTTATGTTTAGATTTAACATAGTGCCTTTTTGTAATTTTAAGTAGGTGGGATGTACAACCTGTATGCTGTAAATCATTCCTAGATTGGTAGGTACGACCGTATTTTGTTTTATTACTAAACTGTGGCAACCTGTAGGTAAGGCCTTTTAATTCTAGTCGTTGTCCAATTTTAAGATGACTTACGCCTCCAAGAGTCTAATCGTTGATCGAAATTCTGTAACTGGTCAGTGTAGGCAACATATTACGTCATCTGGCGAAGCAGCAAGTAGAATGAAATAGGTCTTGAGGTCTTGACCTTTATAGGTGGATATAGAAGTACTTAGGTACTTACAAAAATTAACTGTTTTGCAACATAGTATTACTTCGGTACTTTTGCTCGCCAGTCCGACTCTGTTATTCTGAAGAAGGCTGTGATGTATTTTTAGTGTGACGTTGACATCACATTAAAAACATTAAGTACCTACTTACTTATTTACTTAAAATGTGTCCTAGGTACGTACCTACATGATAGGTGATAGGTGATAAAAATCAGTATGATAAATAAGTCTATTTCCGTTCTCTTAACACTATAGTGGAACTCAAGTTATCACGAAAAATAGCATTAGGTACAAGTTTGATTGGTGGTGCTAATTCGTGTGTAGATTACCTAACGTAATATAAGAGAAGAGGGTACCTACCTACTTATAGTTGTTCTTTTGTCGAACTTAGTTCGATGGAGAGTTTGGCCAACTTCTTCGACACAGGTGCAGCAGACCACCTAGGTGGCAGGGGTGCTAACTCAGAATAACTACTTAGGTAGGTACAGGTAGGTACCTACTTTAATAAAGTAAGGTAATCACAGAATTCGTTTCATGTTCGATGACATCTTGAAACAAAATTTACCTACCTACTGAAAAGTATAAATTGCAACTGTCGCAATCACTGCTAACATATACCAAAACAGTTCGCCTAAATATCTTAATTTTGTGAAACGGGAAAAAAAATTGTCAGAAGTGGGATTCGAACCCACGCCCACAGTGTGGACTGCGACCTGAACGCAGCGCCTTAGACCGCTCGGCCATCCTGACTTGATTTGATAATGGCCGTTTTACCCATACTTAAGACTAATATCAAATTTTGGTGTGAACAATGAGTAAAAATCTAATATATTTTTAGATTATAGCTTATCAAAACGGCTTATGTTACTTACAGTACTGAATAAGTACTCTTTCAGTGAGCTGCCAAAACTTTTTCGGCTCAGGCAAAAATTTGCTGCCATGTAAAACAGTTGCATAACGCAAAATATGCAGGAGGTAGGTTAAGGCAGGAAATGAAACTTGCAGGTATGATACGCACCTACATGCCCCATGTGCGTTATGATCGAATAACTTGGCCACTCTCGTTCAGCAATGTTATTTTGCCTATTTAACTACGACCTACTGCACTGACAGTAGGTAATAGGTAGGTAGGTAGGTACCTACCTCCCTACCAGGCAATATAACTCGAAACGTTGGGTATATTTTCAGCTACTTCCTACAAATCCACTTGGATTTTTTTTAGGTAGGTACTTACCTAGGTACAAGAGCTTCAGTTCTCAGCTGAAGAGTTCAGGTAGAGATTCTATAAGCAGGTTGAGGGATTGGTGGTAGGAATAGACAAGGTCTGCAGTAGGTACCTATACCTAACTGTTAGAGACACTGCATGTTATAGGTAATTCCAATTCCATGTTTTTCTAATGAACGGAAGGGACCAGAATAAGAATGTAGGTAGGTACCTATAGAGATACTCTATCATAAATATAGTCACTTAGGTATACACATTCTGATATCCCTCTTTGGACAGACATGAATAATAATAATAACTGACATACAGGGTAGCACTGTCTAACCAGCCTCTGAATACACGGGGGTAACGGTGATTCAGTGTCCAGAACGTTGGACGTAACGACGTCACCTCTGCCAACTAGGTAATGCCAGGCATTAGTCACAATACCAGACGCCACAGTCAGTATTCAGTTCTCTACTAGTAGTGGCGCTGTGTAGTCGTCAGATGTAATGCCGAGACCAGCGAGCGCGCGATAGTTGACCATGTGTTTAGTGCCTATCAAAAAGTCTTCGCGTCCAAAATGAGACGACACCCTGCTGAGGGTTGTGCTGTGATGACTGCGAAATTAGTGAACGATAGTAGAGTTTTCACAGTGAGGTCAGGTGGTGGTTACCGGATTTTAGTGATGTGGAAATGTATAGGAGCTTTCTTGTTTCTTCTTGCTAGCCTTCAGTTCGCACATGGATATTCCACAGGTATGTTTTTTGATTTAGAGACCTTCGCCGACATAGCTATGGGGAAAATTGCTACCACGAAAATTACCTGAACCTCGACGTAACTTTAAAAAATTATTAGGGCCCAAAATGCACAGCTGAAAGATGGAAGAGCTATAGAGAGAAGCTTGGAGGATGGAGCGGGACACCGCATGCTTATTAATTTTTATGGGGAGAAGGAACTATAGGACCCCCCCCCATTTTGGACCTTAATGATGTATGGAAATATGTGTAGGTACTACTAAGGTAACCTATGCCATATGCAGTCACACACTTCTTTGCATGAACTGCATACCTAAGTATATACCAACTGATAGAGACCCCTCTACGGCCTCCACCTCTCCTGCTGTGCTGTTTTGTTATCATGAACCTGAAGTTCAGCCGAAAGTTAATCCAATGCCAAGGGCGAGCTTATACCTTCAACTACTCAAACTCTAATTATAGATATCCGCTTCATTAGCCTAACAAGCGGTGAACGTGCCAATCGGTTCAAGGTTTAGCTAAATTAGGTCCTAAAGCGATAGGTACCGATGGCGCCAGTACCCTTTGTGCTGAATTACTGCAGAAAATCCCCCTCAGTAGGTAGGTATACAATAAGAGATGCAACTATATGTACTCCCTATTACACACATTATGGAATTTTATTTTTTCGCCAGTGTGAGATATAACCGGCAACTCGGTGGTAAAGTCCTGGGTCAGATATATCTACCTGCATAGGCGGATCCAATCGCCAGCCGGTAATTCCGGAGAAGTTGAACTAAAAATGAGTAAAGTCAAAAGCCATGCAAGAGTGGCCACAACGTCCCTGCTCTGCTGTCCTATAGTTCTAGCGATGACGATTCATACAGAGGGTAAAAAACCATAGGGTTCATATATCTGACACAAAATTGTGCAATCAAGTTAATCTTCCAGAACTTAGATTGGCACCTCTAGATCTGAAGTCAGTGCCCCTTCAAAGGGTAGTAAAGGTACGAAATGTGTCTTCCATTTAGCAGAGTGGTTGATTGGACATTGACCCTAGGAAAGAGAATGTTCTTGAGAGCTCTATAGGAAAATCTTGCAGCACATTAATGCAGTGATAGCGGCTATCAATAGGTCACCGTTTCGGGGCATGACATCGTGGCCTCTTGGACGAAATAAACTGTCCCATCCTATGCCCTTGCAAGACTTTGCTACATCAATTATTTCCTCATACCAAACAATGGCACGACGACTTTATGTACTTTTAGCTGGTTACAAGTTACATGTTATCTCCTTAAATAATCAGAGCAGTACCATTTAGCACACCTACACCTGGGTTACCTACCTATACCAGTAGTATACCTACAGAGTAAGGGGAAACTGATATGGCTGATTCAGTTATTCGAGAGTATTTTACTGGCTCTGGTTTATTCCAACGTTGCTTGATCTATGATCTCCCAAGCCAAAATTAGCAAAAATCCAGCTATTGTAAATGAAGACACTGAGAGAGAAACTAGGCAAGGCGTCAAGTACTACAAGAAACGGGCGGACCTTTTGTGAAATGGGTAAGTGGGAGCCAGGCCGGACAGTGGGAGAGAAATGGAAGAAAGAACAAGAGAGTGAGTCGGTGAGGAGAAAGAAGACGGGCGTCGATGGCGCCGGAAACAAGCGACCCCGTTCCCTGTTCTTGTGTGCTGGGTCTGCGCCTGTGCGGGATCCGGGTCACAGTCTCTCCTTATCCCTGTTCCATAGAATATCCCTATCTCTAAACTTGAGTCATCCTTCGGGACTCCATAATTCTGAAAAGGTCCTCCATAAACATTAAAACAAGATAAATACAGATAAAAACAAATGAAGCCGGGTAATAGTTGACTCATAAAGGGGCGAACATACGTCCTATACGCAGGTATTGGTACCTATAGGTACTAACGTCAGCATCTATACCGGAGCTACATAGGGTGTGGACGAGGGGTTAACCACTCATTGGGAATCATTGGAAATCTTTATGAAATCTCAGGGAATCTTGGAATTTTTTGGAGTGGTTACCCCTTCGGGGTTCGTCTTTCTATGAATACCGTTGGGAATCTTTGGAAATCTCTATGGAATCTCAGGGAATCTCTGGAGTGGTTACCCCCTCGGGTGCATGTGGATATAGGTAGCAGTGCATGAAGATGTCATGACATCCTGAGTAGAGAGGATGGATCTGACATCATACCGTTACTCTTCTCTAGTGATAGTCATTGCGCGAAGAGAAGCCGCAATATGGTGCAATTAAGGGATAATGGGTACCTGCATGGTACCTACGTGGCTATAGGCACCTGCTGATGCACTGGCGCGTCCTACTCTTGCGCACAGCTGCCCGAAACTAAATTACCTCCAAGACCTAGAAAGATGCACTCGGCCGCGAAATGAAAAAATTGGACCTAGTGAATGGTGAGGAGGCCAAATAAGGTCTCCTGAGTTGCTAACGGGAGAGGGAATCAACCTGGTGGGACGTAGGTTCCTTATACCTGAACAGCCAACTTTATCAGTGCATTTTTTTTTTTTTTTTTTTTTTTTTTTTTTACGTTTTGTTGACCTTGTCCCACCAAAAATAGGTGGAACTAAAGTATAAAACGCCTAGTTGTCCAGTTAAATTACAAATTTAGAAATTCCTCTAAACTATAAAAAATATTTTCAAGTAAATATGATTTTAGCAATTTTTTTAAAACTTTCTTCAGATTTAATTTCAACCGGGAGAGCGTTATATAGACGAACACCTAAAATCGGAGGACTGTTCAAACGAAGGGAGGTAGCAAATTTGCATGGATGATGTAAGTATACTTACCCGTTTTTGGCAGTCACAAGCCTACAAATAGGGTAAGAATTTACCTAATAAAAAAATGTCTGAGACGCGGGATAGCGGAAAAGTCCTACCTACGATATAATATAAAATAATTATTGATCCGACTGGTCCTACAGACCGCCATTTTTTCACTTTGCGGGTTACCTGGCTTTGAGTAGTCCCTGCCAATAGGCAGTCCGGTTGAGGGTGTAAATTTAATCTGTAAGAAGTACTGCATTTACTGCTGGGGTAACGCGAGAGCGCACTGTCGCTCGTTTTCGAATTTCCAGAACTGACCCAGAAGCCTCTTAATAAACCAATTAAAAACCAAACTGCACGCTGCTTCAGGTTTCATTCCTGAATCCACGCTGTACGATTCAAGCCTGGAGTATAGGTTCGGTGAGGACAACGATCACAAACAGCGGTTGGCATGCCTTAGTCTTCGGAAGGAAGAGGAATGTATTAAAGCAGAAACGAAGGGTTACCAACCTGAGAGCATGAAAATCTCTCATCCATTCATTAGTCTCGCCGCGACGGTGCATCGGCCCGTGAGCGGTCTTTTACCTATAGTCCCACAGGAAAACTGCCTTCTCACGGGGGCCCAAAGACACACGCAGATGTGAAGTCAGTCGAAGTCACAGTAAGAAAATTTATGGGTTCGCACCCGAGGCTTCCCCTGAAAGTTACCTTTGGACCTACAAAACACAAACTCTCGTAAACACGCATCACAATATGGAAATATGGAGGTCACCTGAAGTCATAAACATACAGCCCATATACGCATCCGCACTACTGGGAGATAACAACCAATAAGCTCACCATATAGTGTGCAAATCAGTTCGAATCAGTAAAAAAATATTACTGTTGGTAGCATACGAATGTTCTGCGCTTTGATCTACTGTATACTAACTGGTCAAATAACATAAATAAAAACTGCTTCTTTGGCTACACGTGATCGAAGACGTAAGGTTGAGTATTGACCTTCCAAGTCGGAAATGATGAATCTAATGATAGTACGTAAGATCAGGGTTACTAGCCTCTCTGCGAAAATTCCTAATTCTAATGACTAGAGATAGGTGGTCAACAAGCCATCATCTTCAGCTCAACTACGAATTCTTATTCACTCATCCTCGCCGACGATGTTTCGATGAGTGACTCCGTTACAAAGCACTTTTATTTTGGCAAGGTAGTTGCACCTACTTCTTTACAATAGAGGAGTCCTCCTTTAGCACAAAGGTAGGAGCAATCAATGGAGTGCCACCGCGGTAGGGGGCCAAAGGTAACCAGCCGGAAAATTGGGGAGATGTTTTTATACATTCTTTGGGTTAGACAGCTGCCGCTTCATAGATACTTTTTTTAAATCTGTAATTATGGTCTGGCATGGAACGGGGACTCAGCCATGAAAAAAAAAAAAATCACTCAAGAAGACTTACGGGTAAAAAACCACCAATCTATAAGAAAATATAGAGGGAAGGGGAAGGGGGACTAGACTACTTAGACTCTACTAGAAAAAGGTATTTTCTGAAAAAATAAAAATGAAATAACAGGACAGGAGGGAGGCACTGAGAAAGTATAAGGGCCCTTCTGCATTTTGATTATGACACAGGACAATGGGTATAAGGCCCTAGGCCTTAGGAATTGGATTTTCTCAAGAGAAAAATTTATTTTCGACAGCCTCACAGACGCATAAGTAATCTAGGTATATTTTCCGTAAATTATTTGCAATGCTTGCAGTATTAGTTTCACTATGCAGTTGAGCAGAGCTGGAGAACCTGGTAGACGTAAATAATGGTTGAAGGCCACCATGGGAACTTGTTCGCCCCGCGAAACCTAATGGTTAAATTATTCGATTTCCTATGTATCGTACGTGTGGTCAGGGGCGTAGCGAAGGCTTTTTGCAGGGGGGGGAGAGACCCCGATTTTGCCAAGTCACAATTTTGCTTTTTTCATGTGATTTTTCTAATTTCTTTACTCTTACGACTGGGTTCGAATACCTACTGTCAGTGCCTGATTAAGCTTCTAAGAGGCCTTTAGCTGGACTCAGTTTGTAGGCCCTATTATTTTTTTTTCTAATTTAGTATAAACATAGACCATTTCTAGGGCCTCCTTGATCTAGTTGGGCATAGGCACGCCTGGCGCCAGATCACGCAGTTACAGTGTAGGTAAAGATCGGGGTGAGGGCAGCAAATATTGTCGTACTAAAATCTATTTCCAAGGGATATGCATGTTTAGATTATTGGGAAATATCCAATTATCAGGAAAGTCAGATAGATAAATTAAGCTTTTTAGGCATCAACTTGTCAATACGAATTACTCATTTGGATAAAATCAGCACAAGAAAATGGCCGAGCGAGCGAAGCGAGCTCGAGGAAAATTTTGGATAAGATAAAAACTCTATCCTTAATTTTTGAGAGGGGCGAAGCGAAGCAGGATGCGGGGGAAAACACAAACGAAAAGCCAGGATTCGAGCGAGCGAAGCGAGCGAGAAGAAAATTTAACATATCTCCATAAAATCTCCTTATTGCACGGAAAGAACTTTCAGTTTCACTATTATTTATTACGATTGAATTTTTTACAGGCTCTAAGTTATAGCTTATCTAGCTCAATGGTTGATCACTTGATCCAGCACTGCCTACCGTACATCACTGGCATTCCAACTAAAAAGTAGAAAAATAACAGAACTCGAAGTTTAGCCTTTACTCTTTTCCTACTGAGGAGCTGAGCTAAGAAGAATTCAAAATTGGTAATAAGCGACTTGGCTTTAAGGCAAGGTATACTCTTTTCCCACTGAGGAGTTGAGTTAAAACACCCAGTTTCAAACGTGCATGGTAAAAGGCGACTTGGCTTTTCAGATCAAGTTTGTAATGGGATTGAGCGACTTGGCAGCTACTCTTTCCCCTGAAGAGCTGGTAAAGATCCCTCATTCATAGTTGGTAAAAAGCGACTAGGCATTTCAGCTCTACCAAGTAAGAAGTTGGAAGAGAACATAATAACTTGGGTAGGACTTGGATAGAACCTGGCAATAGTTGGTTTTATGGCTTTGCCAACTTAGGAGTTGGCAGAAAATTGAATTGGGTAGGACTTGGATAGAACCTGGCACTAGTTGGTTTTATGGCTTTGCCAACTTATAGGAGTTGGCAGAAAATTGAATTGGGTAGGACTTGGATAGCACCTGGCACTAGTTGGCTTTATGGCTTTGCCAACTTAGGAGTTGGCAGAAAATTGAAGTTGACCGTAGGTTAGGACTTTGCAGCCATCATTACGGCTTAGCCAATTTGCCAACTTGGTAGACGCCCCTGCGTGTGGTATACGCATATGTACAGGTAGGCGGTAGACCCCATATACGCTCTTAATAGGCAGCCAGCAGACTATTTTTTTTAACTGACATTCCGGCGACGACGTAGGTATACGTACTAATTTCCTACTTCGTGATTAAGGGTCCGCTATACCTGACGATGAATTTTTTGCCGCCCATAAGATTAACATTGCGAGCGGCGATTCATTTTCAAGGTTTACCCTTGGTTGGAAAGACACAAAATTTTGCCTGTACCTAGCCCTAACAATGTTCTAGGGAGTGTTCGAAGCAGATTTCCCAATTTCTCACTGGTTTCTTTTATTGCAACTGTTTTGCAAATGCTAGCATCGCATACCTCAAGAAAAGTGCTGTATCACGAAAACCAGTAAAAAAATGGGAAATCTGCTTCGAACACTCCCTATAGAACATTGTTAGGGCTAGGTACAGGCAAAATTTTGTGTCTTTCCAACCAAGGGTAAACCTTGAAAATGAATCGCCGCTCGCAATGTTAATCTTATGGGCGGCAAAAAATGCACAGTCAGGTATAGCGGACCCTTAAGCGAAGCACCAGGGTGAAGTTTGCTCACAAGGTGAGAACTATACAACTGAGAAATCTCCCTATAGCATTTAAACTGCTATACTGAAAATGATTTAAAAATGGTCACTTTCAGAATCCAACTTTGTTCACGAAGAAAATAGGAGGGATGATGATGCATTTATCTAAGTGGTCACGCAGTACTCAGTGACGCATCATAGAGGGCACGTGGGGTTGGAAGAATGAACATGATTTTACTTTTTTCAAAGGAATACTCATCAACAAAGGAATGCCAACCTTGCTGGCACCCATATATTATACCTATACTCAATTTTATACCCTACACATAGAACAATTATTTATGCAAACCACTTTTCCGTGCATGTGTATATAGGTACATCTGCAGGTAGCACGTGAACTTGCTCTTTACCTATGTGCATAGGTATAGGTACTGCAGCGAGGTATATAAACTGTCTACAACTCTACAAGAATCGTTACACATTCATCTCGACCCGCAAACGTTTACAAGATTGCATAAAAAACTGCACGGACCGCTAGCACGGGGAGTGGCTTGAGCAACAAACGGTTAGACCATCACAGGCAACGCGTGCAACCAGACACGTAAGCAAGTAGATGGTACGTATGGATGACCATGGCAAAGAACTTTGGTACCGAGAAGTGGAGGAAGCCGAGAGGTCTGAGGTCTGCGCAATGGATGCTATCAGGCTGCCAGAGTCATTTGCTTTCGAGTTGATGCCACTTGATGCAATGCAGGAACAGTGCAGAAAGAACCCTTTTTTGGTTCTTGCATGCGCGTCCTGTAGTCTTGCTCAGCTTGCTCTCCTAGCAAATTTTGCGATTCTTACGAGCTACTGTCTCACGATGGTTTGGTAATGGTTATGGCTACGGCACAGAGAGGTCCCTATAGACAACAAATAGGTACATGATAAATGATAACAACTTGCAACATCTGCGTCCATTCTCCTCTCCTACGTACCTAAAGGCATTCAACGATGAATAAGCCACACGACTCGACGATGGGATTAAAAACCTCTGTCATGCCAAAGAAAATGCAAGGCTCCCGATAAAAGAACAATATAACTAGAAGAACTCACAACAAGAACGAAGCAATTCCTCATTCGCAGTTTGCATCACTATAGGTATAGCTAACAAAGGGAATCAAGGTATATACCCAGATACCTACCAACTATACCTACTAAAGGCTGGTTGACCTTGTTTACATGTTACGATAATGGGATTTATAATAATATATTTCCCAACTATTGCTCCTCATGTAGCACAGCGATAAATAAATAAATAATTGCTGTTACTGATGTAAAGGTAAATACATCTAGTTTCCTACCTACTAAACTAGCCTCGAGGGTGAAACCCTCAAAACATTTACTCAAAATATTGGCTTTCAAGATTTAAGGGGGTGTTCATTTTTCATAATAAAGCGGTCTGTAGGAAGCAAGCAGAAGGATTTGTAATACCTGAAGCTAATTACAGGAAAACCATTATTAATTCCAGTAAAAAACATAAATATCATTGTCCAGAGATTGAGACCGCCGGCAAATACCTACTGGGTCAGTCATCCGCGGACAAAGAAGCACTAATACCTAGAATGGTAGTACCTACCTATCTGGCTATCGTTTGATGTGGGTATCCGACTGTGTGTACAGGTACGCAAGGTCATTGCCAAGCTGGAAACCTCTGGTACACTAGCGTAGGTATTTGCTGGCTCCTCGCCCGAGCAGGGCTAGTTTTTTAGAGTTTGTTGATGCGGGCGAGAGTCGACATTCTTCATATAAGGAGAGTTAGGTTTCGGGAAGTCAAGGTTTGTTTGACAGTTAGGTAGCAGTTACACCTACACAGTCATCCTTCAATATTGCATGGATCTGAATGACTGGGATGACGGTCTATAGGGCTAGGGGATCGGGGGATGGCCGCAGGTATAAGGGACGGAGGCACGGAGGGCTTCAAATGAATACAGGCGGACGCCTAACAGTCGCGAAGACTTCTCAAAAGAACTTCCACGCAGCTTCTGACTTCTGTCTCTTGGCTTCAAAAAGGCTATGGAAAAAGCTCGGGAAAAAGTTTCAAATATTTTACATTAGCCTCTCCAAGTACGGTGGTTCCGAGGGGGTAACCACTCCAGAGATTCATTATTGAGATTCCATAAAGATTTCCAAAGATTCCCAACGATATTCATGGAAAGATGAACCCTGAAGGGGTAACCACTCCAAAATATTCCAAGATTCCCTGAGATTTCCAATGATTCCCAACGAGATTCCTGGAGTGGTTATAACCCCTCGGGTGGTTCACTAAGTAAGTAAAAAGATAAGAGTATATACCTCCGCGGTGACAGTTAATTTCACTTGAACCATCCAGCAAGTTCAGCTATTTTGGACCATTATTCTTATTTCCGAAGACTCTCTCTGTGAGTGACAGTTGACACAGTTCCACACTTCTCTAGATCTTCTTCGGGCGTGTGAGTTCTGACAATAGGTCCCACAAAGAATCGGACCGAAAAGGAGGCACACCATTGTTACCTATGTCCCATTTCCCGAGGGTGACCTTCCGGGCCGATAAACTTCTCATGCAAGTCGTATGTTATTGCAGGTACAGAGGTACACGTACACGGAGTTTTGACCCCATCATGTTCATTTTTTGACTGGTGACTAAAGGTCCCCTCAACGCTTTCAGTATAGACACCTCTCGTATCAACCAGATCGCTCTACAGTTTTCGAAAGCCATGCAAACACCTCCGAATTAGGTATTATCGAGGGGTTAACCACTCGTTGGGAATCTCGTTGGGAATCATTGGAAATCTTTATGAAATCTCAGGGAATCTTGGAATTTTTGGAGTGGTTACCCCTTCGGGGTTCATCTTTGTATGAATATCGTTGGGAATCTTATTTGGAAATCTTTATGGAATCTCAGGGAATCTCTGGAGTGGTTTCAAGAATTTTTCTGTAGCTATTTGTACGATACCGAATGAGACTGGTAATTGCAATACCGCCATTGGCCGTGGCTGCTCTAAAAGCTAAACATAGTGTGTTATTCGAACGCAAAAAAAAATGACTGACAGTAGGACACCATGTTTAGCTTTCATGGGAGAAAAAATACGGGAGATATTGTGTTGCAATTACCGGTCTCTATCGATTATCAAGAGCTATTTGAAAATGCACCCTTTCCCATCCAAACTATCGTAAACTTACTATACGTGTTGCAGTATATGTGAACACTGTAGGTCACTAGAAACGTCTTCATGGCCTCCTAAATTAAAGCTACTTGTCACAGGCTGACAAAGGATAGTTTCCCTGAATGACTCAGCAAATAATAGGGTCAAAGTGGTGACATGAGTCATGACTATTGACAGAATGAAAGTGTTTCACCTCCGCGCTTAATTTCCCCGAATGACGATGCGCAAACAAAACCGGATACTGCAATGGACCATTAATGTTCTTTAGAGTCTTTCAGCGTCCATAAGTACTTCTAGGACAAAAGTAAAGAGGGTTTTAAGAGGGTAGTGCACCCTTCGATTGTCATAAGTCAGAAGACTCAAATTTCAATGAAAATGTGGGGGTGGACATTGCTTTTCCAGTCTGTGGTTTGGACACAGTAGGAAGAATGATGCGGAAGAAAAACTGACACAGAAAACTGTCATGGCCTCATACGTCTTGACCCCAACAGGGGTCGCCACCCATTAAAACGTCATGTTATCGACGAAAAGTAACACAAGGGGATAAACACATAAAAAGTAACAATAATAAAGCGATAAATTTACTCAATAAAAATCAGAAGTGGGCCATTTTTAGCATTTTTGGAGTTTCCCATTGTGTACCTCGTATATGTCAAGCAGGTACCTATAATGAGGGAAATGTGGGAACCGGCCGATGGCCCACTTCAAGTCAGTACCACCTTAGGTATGGTCGTGAAAGACGTGAGTGGCAAATTGAGAAGTTCGGAACGTTTCACACACGATTTTAACTAATCTGAGGAAGAGCACTGGGCTCATAACCAGGTCATTTCCAAGGAGTAGGCAGAAGGTATGGTATAGCTATAAATACATCCATATTTTCACGTTCAATCAATGTTCACGAAAATATTCTTTTTTCTGCAAATCGGCAAGATATTAGTCGTATAAAGAGAAGTCACCTTCTTTCACAGGTTTCACAACCTGAGTGAAACAGGTCCTGTGCAGGTAGGAATACGAATAGGCATATGTAGTACCTGTTTGACAGGAAACCCAAAAATACTCATTATTGTGTGTTATAAGCCACTCATGGGTCAGAAGACATTAATGACGTGTTTTGTTTACCAACATCGCGGGTAGATAAGGGCAATAAAATACGGAAAATATTTTTGTAAGGGTCAAGACAGATGTGAAAAAGTGGCACACTGGCAGTAGTACTCATGACCACTGAAATGAAGGGACGCTGCTGGTGTATTTAAGAAAAGATACTAGGGGATTTTTGCTTCGCGTATACAGTCTTTGCTATCTCCCTCATAGCGCTGATGTAAAAAGGAAGTGAAGTCATCAAAACCGAACCGGAATCTGAACCCGGCTCTCGAAGAGCCAGTACCCTGTCCACTGTCGCCGCAAGGCCGTATTTTCTTATGCACGTATTCGACTAGATAGCACACCCTTGCTTTCCTATAGGCTCCCTCAGGGTCTGCGGCTGCGGTTGTGTTCTGCGGTCATGGAAACACAAGAGAGTGGACCAACGGCTGTTATGTCAGTCCGTCCTCGCGACAAGGCGGCGGACTGTGACGCCGCCGCGCCGTGGCCTGCGAGACGGTGATATAAGAACCATAGGCTGAGGCATAGGGCATTTCGGTCAACTAGTCCAAAAGGTTAAAAACAGCGGAACTAAAAGGAGAATGCAGCTGAGGCCATCAGTGGCAACTGTCCCAAAGTTTCGTCTCACTTCACTAATTCTCTCTCCGAAAACTTCTAAGTTTGATTTTCTTTTCAGTATCGTTGGGAAGGTTGTGTAGTAAACGAGGTGGAAGCCTGAGTTTAGTATCCTCGTCCGCCACTAGTGTGGTCCTGGACAGCTTCAATCACTCATCACTCCCCTGCAGAGTGGAGGTCTCCGCCCCCGCCACACACCACATCTCCATGCTATTCACTCCTAGGAGAAGAGCAGTGGAGAGGCTGCAGGCTGGAGCCCCCAGACTCCAGAAGTCATGTCCCCTTACTGTCTCTCATGTAAGTATCGAAGTTCGTTTCTCATATTTCAGGATTGGAAACTCATTTTCTGGTCTAACTCTACAACTACTGCAAAGAGACTACCCTCCATGAGAGCACTGCAAGAGACTACCCTCCATGAGAGCACTGCAAGAGACTACCCTCCATGAGAGCACTGCAAGAGATTACCCTCCATGAGAGCACTGCAAGAGATTACCCTCCATGAGAGCACTGCAAGAGACTACCCTCCATGAGAGCACTGCAAGAGACTACCCTCCATGAGAGCACTGCAAGAGACTACCCTCCATGAGAGCACTGCAAGAGATTACCCTCCATGAGAGCACTGCAAGAGA
Source organism: Mesopsocus fuscifrons (assembly GCA_950004255.1). Lineage (NCBI taxonomy): Eukaryota > Metazoa > Arthropoda > Insecta > Psocodea > Mesopsocidae > Mesopsocus > Mesopsocus fuscifrons. Next base: position 7,196,779 of record OX465380.1, read on the forward strand.
CTACCCTCCATGAGAGCACTGCAAGAGATTACCCTCCATGAGAGCACTGCAAGAGACTACCCTCCATGAGAGCACTGCAAGAGACTACCCTCCATGAGAGCACTGCAAGAGATTACCCTCCATGAGAGCACTGCAAGAGATTACCCTCCATGAGAGCACTGCAAGAGACTACCCTCCATGAGAGCACTGCAAGAGACTACCCTCCATGAAGTCCAAAGTTTAGAGTTTAGAGGCACACAAACGCGCGTGGCTCGGTTTCGACTTCTTTAGATCAAGCTTTTAGACAAGACGAAAGAAACATAATCAGAATGAGATAATTAGCATAGAGTCTGAGCATCAATTTTTTGCCGCCACTTATTAAAAGCGGAATCTTTACATTTTTTGCCAAGAAGAGTCGTAGCAAACAACATGAATGGCAAAATGATCCAACCGCCAGGGTCTAAAAATAGGCACACTTGACTGGCATGGTCATGCAGATAATATATAGCTAGTAGCGAGGTAGGTATTGGCGTTTATTATTCTATGAGTCCACGCCTCGAGACCAAGAAGTGGAGGAAGCTTTCCAAGGTCGGTTAGGTCTTCTACAGATGCTTCTGGAATGGATCTACGTACACGCAATGATTCGCCTGGACAAATTTGGATGGTTTCCAAGTCAAGCCAGTTCGAAATATCTGAGAACAGGTTTCTTCACCCTTCCTGGGCGATTTGTTAACTTTCTTCAACCGGTTCTCTCGTAAAGAAAGCAAAATAGCTGTTTCTGTTAAGTGGAAAGAATTAAAAGCAAGGATATCCCCAGGCAAAAAATTCAATATAAATTTTTAAAGTGGCTATTGTTGTTATAGCCTGGATCTCGTGTGGATCAATATACGAAGACAGTGGACCTATGTTCTCCATCAGCCTTAGAGGACATCAAATACACAGAGCTGCTGCCTCCAGTGGTGGTGCTGGAATGGCACCCGCAACTTGGTGTCAAGGGGGAGGAAGTGCTGGCTTTGGAGATGGTGTTCGCTGCTGTAGGCAGAGGTAAGCAATACTGCCGTGTAACTGTAAGCTGCCAACCAAAAGGTTACAACCCTGACATTTGACGCCGAGTAAATGCAGTCGTTTTGTTGGTTGTGAACAGGTATACAGGTGAGCCAGGTATTTAAACTATCGTGTCTCCTGGTATGTGAATTTTCAAAGTGAACACAACATTGGTTGTTTCCAAACTTTTTCAGGTTTCGACAATAATCTGTGTTTCATTTCGGTTAATTCATTTGTGAACACGAAGTAGGGTCTCATGATAACGCTGAATGAGAAGACAATTAAACTCGGAGGCCAAGGCTTCTGATTGATTAGACTGATCTGACGTGGTCTTAAGACCCTGCTTGAATAAGCAGGTATATACAGCCTCTATATCATAAGCTAAACATACGATAAGGTAAATCGGTTCGATAGGAGACACTATAATATACTTTAGAGAAGTGGTGAAATCCAGTCTTAATCTATGTAGGCTTAACTGGGCCATGAGAAGTGCTGTCACTGCTATTCACCCAAGCAACAAGAGAGGTAGGGAATTTTACTTTAAAAAAAATCAAGCTGTGGCTCTGATTGGTGTTGATTTTCTTCCCCCCAGTCAAAAAAGAAGGTATCAATACGTTTTCACAAACCTGAAAATTCTCAAAGCTGCCCTGGAAACTCTTAAAGGTCCAAAAAAGAGACCCGCGCAGCAGTATCTTCTGGTCAATGACGATAAAATTGCTTCACCCCCTTCACCCGTACTCCCTCTGCCATGATGGTCCTCGGGGGGTTCTCCTTCAAGTCCCCAGTGACCACCGTAGGATCGCTTTGCCGAACTGTGCAATCTCAATTCTGGGGCTACAAACGTCCAGGGATTGTTTTGCATCGTCAATAATGGTTATAACTTTCCTGTAAACAAAAACCAATACTATAATTATTATTCATTATCATTAGACACATGCAACAAAAACACAAACTGATTTCGACGCATAGAGTAGAGGAAGGTAGAAATAACAGTTAATTACATTTACCTAATTGTAGAAGAAATAGACTTACTTGAGAAGAGCGTAGGAGCATGTTGGAAGCTCGCAAACGTCAGCCTGCCTTTCATTAAAGCACACTTGGCATTTCGTATTGTCTGCCCTCAGAAAATAGTAGGTATTCATCTTCACTTGATCGAGATCGAAACCTTTTCCAGATTTTCCAGACAGCTCCACTTAACAACCAAAAAACCAATCCTAGTATTAGATAATGTAAAATTTTCACATAAAAATCAGAATCTTAACAAGAATACGCTTGAGAAATCAGCCGACCGGCAATATTCTGCACCTGCGGGCCTATTACGGATCTCGTATCACGCGAAACACGCCTTTTTTCCACGCAGATATCACGAAAAATTGATTTTGCGATTACGAATCGGTTTTTGACGGAAGGCGACCGCCCTTTTATCACGAAAAACTACCGCCACCTAGCAGAGGTGGCGGTAGGAAGCGGTAACAAGGTTTTGGAGTGTGAAAAATGCTATTGTGTGTTTTATTTTTATATTTTGCATGCTAAAAAAAAGAATTTACAATTTCAAAACTTCAAATACATGCTCTTTGGTTTGTTTTGTTTACTTTCCAGTTATGGTTAAAATGAAATTAAAAAATGATATTTTAATGTTTTGTACTTAATAAATTAAATAATATTACATTTTAAACTGTTTTTGAAGTTAAAACTCTGAAGATTATGAGTTATTGAAGATTTGCGACGATTTTAAGTGAGCCAAACAAAAGACTGTCGGAAAACGCGGCGGTAGCTACCGCCGGCGTCTTAGTTATCACGAAAAGATCCATAATCGCAGTTTTGAGATGCCCGCGGTATCTAAATGGCGTGTTTTGCGTGAAAGCGCAGTTATCACGATTTTTAGTGCACGATCCGTAATAGTGCTGCTGGTACAACTATCAACATCAACCTAACAGTAAACATAGTATGTGCATGCGCATCTGTCATGGCGGCCGTCCCCACGCGCCCCTACGCCGCGCCGTGACGTCATCAAAACACATTGACCTTCCCGCCATAGGGTTTGCATGTTAAAATTTTGTTTTGGCTAATATTTTTAAGCATTTATAATTGCAATTAGACGCTATTACTGCATCCATAGCAAGAACGTAACACATGGTCTAGGTTAAGTACGTAAAATGGAGAAATCGAACAAAGGGGGTAGAAATGGGGAGGGTTTTGGCTATTACCCCCTTAATATTGAAAATAGTGGAATTATGATTCTTATCTCATCTTAACTAACAGTGTTTCATACAACTTTTGCCAAAAACGTTTTTTGATCACACCCTTAGGGGGTTGAAAAGCCCGAGGTAAATGAACAAAAAATTCATAACATCGTTAGTAGGTATGAGATTGAGTTATTTTTTTTGCCATGATTGTGTTTTAATATCACATAGGTACAAATTTTGTATAAAAATGTTTTTCGGCCGACGTACCGTTCAGGCAGGGGGTGGGGTGATAAATATTTGAAATGCCAAAACTCACTTAGGTATTTGGTAAGATTATCAAGTTTTTCTTTTTGTTTTGCGTTTTTATTAATACCTACCTATTTTCTACAACTTTTGTTTGATGTATCGTAATAATTTACAACTATATTTGTGTAACGGGTTTCAAACATTTATAGGTATAACTTCATATTTGGCCTTTTATCAACAAACATTTTGTAACAGGATTTTCCTTTATAACGAAGCAAAGATATAGAAGAATAGTTTTAGCTTCAAAGAAGGCCTATGGGGCATGCATGTGACTACCCAAGATAAGGATAATCAGAAGCATACAATCTATTGTTTTCATCACTATAGCTCTCTATTTACCTTAAGAAAGGTAAACAACGCTATTTGCTTTTGTTCTTATAGGGCAAGAAATCTGCTCCCACCCAGACATGTTCCCCTGCATAGCCAGACCCCACTACGCTATTTACTGCATCGGCGCCGAGTTGGTCTGTGACGGGCGGCGCAACTGCCCTTACTCTGGAAATGACGAAGACCAAATGTTGTGTGATGCCGAGGACAATATTGACCGACTTTCTCCAGGGAAGTCTCCGCCTCAGCAGCAGAACGAGAACTTTCGGTTCGGGCAAGGGTTGCAGTTCCTAGCATCAGAAATGCTCAAAAAGTTTATTGTCAGCAAAAATAACAATAAGCAGTCAGACACGATGGGCAGCAGCACAGAGAAATCAACGGTGCTTTGGTTCGACGATGACTCAGGTAATAGTAATACTCAGTTAATTATTTTCGAAGCTTTTACCTATCGACTGCTGCTGCGCCTTCCACTGGCACTCATATGTTCCCTTGGCGATAACTCAATTGCTAACTAGCGCTTTGAACATTGGAACTACAAAACTTCCAACCAAGAAATGATGAAGGAAATCACACCCGCACAATCACAAGTCTACTTTAGGTGAGACCGAAACTGAGAACTGTTCAGTGCCTTACGCAGATCAGTTAGAAAACTCACGCATAAAGCAGACAGAATTCATGAAGCACGACACTCTCATGCCCTAACCTCTATCCCACAAAGAGCCTACGACATGAGCCCAGCGTCCTCAAAAAATGTACGTAAACAATACAGAGGATTCTCCTTCTGCCTCACATCTTGAGAAGTGTGGCAAGACGCGATGTTGCGGACAGTAACCGTTAGAACAGGTACATCAGGTCAGGTACCTCTACACAATGTCTAGTACAAGGTCCAGTATGGAAATATAATTATCAAGACACAATGGACGTATTCATTTTAATTACTATACCTCAAAAACAGTTCTAGAGCGATAAGACGACCTAAGGTCAAAACTATTTCCCGGAAGAATACGTCGCGTTTCACGAACGGTAAATATATACGAAATACGAAGAGGAAGGAAGGAATTTTTTCGGTTTCTCAATGCCTAACGAACCTTGACCCGGGTATACCACTCACACTCCATCAGGCAAAATCACCCCTCCAGCAGGGTACTAATGAGAATCATACCTCTTTTATACTGTTCCTTTCACTATCGAATAAGCATTAAAAAATTTGTTTGTGGCACACAAACGAGTAATAAACAATTATCAAGGAGAAAATGTCCAGTTTTTGCCGTAATGAGAGGAAAAGAAAAAGAGTGGCTTCCTATCTCACTGACTCTCTAACACAGCAATTTTTTCTTTTCAGGAAAACACCACTCGGAAAACCTGCCAAATGTGCTGAATCACTATGGGCCTTGGGGCTACCTGATGCTCGGAATGCTCATTTGCGGCACAGTCCTCATGTTCTGCGGTCTTTGGGAGTGTTGCTGCCGGCGACCCAAGACGCCACCTGCCAATCACCAGGGACCCACCCTCCTCATCATCAATCAGGGGGCCCAAGGTGCCGAAGGACTGGAAGTGCCTGTGACTCCAGGGCCTCCAAGATACGAAGACTTAGATCAACCCCCCAGCTACACCACCCTTTTCCCTACTCTAAAACCAAATAGTGGCCCCCCTTCTGACCCCCCTGTAGCTGTACCTTCTTCTAGTCACTCGTCTGTCGAACCTCGTGTTGGAATTTTCACAATAGACTGCCCTACGCCTGATACGCGGCCAAAACTAGAACAGTGAGGCTGAAGAAGAGTTGTGGACGATTTTTGTGATAACTCGCTGCAACCTGACTATGTGAATTGTACCTGTAGGTACTGGAAGCAGTTAGGAGGCCCGAATTCACTCAACTTCAACTGGAGGCTTGTTTAACCCGAGTTAACCAAAACCGAGAGATCGGCTCTTCGATCCAAAAGACACAATAAATTGACCTACCAGAGAAATCAAAATGTGACTGTGACTATGAAGTGTGAAGTTTAACCACGTGACGCTCACCATTTAAAAATAAATCGTTTATAGAAACCTTATACTAATTTCTCATGAAGTAATAGATAAGAAAAGGTGATATCTGAAAGGAGGAAAACATGGCGCCTGGCGCCTGAGGATCACATTTAGACTGTCTGCTGACACGTTATCATTTTTTATAGTTTGATTTGATAAACGGGCGTAGTCTGGATTGTTCATTCTTATGACGCCAGTTTGTTTATTTTATCAATACCGAAGGTTATGAACAAGGTTAACTTTATAACCAAAATTATGTGGTACTTCTTGTTACCGTAACTCCTAAGCTACCAGAATATTTACTTTTTCCTTGCCCCACCAAATCCTTTGCGTACCTTAGGTATCTTCACACCAGATTGCACCACAACTGATCATCTTTTTCTCCTTTATTTTTTCTTACCCATGGACGATTTGACTTAACATCTCCCATTCTAAGCCTTATTTATTAGATCATGGTTGCTGTATAGTCTGTAGTGTCTACAAAGATGATGAATGCGTTGTTTATAGGAGTTCAAACATTAAACCAAAAACCTTTTATACATCATGTTGTTAATAAATGTACCTAGAGGTTTATGGGTTAGGGTTTTTAGGTAGATTTCGAAGAAAAATCTACCTATTGTAGTCGAACTAGTGTCTCACTTTTGAAAAATTTCTTCACAGTTCTTAATTCTTTCCCTCTTTTGGGATCCAAAAAGTTTTTTGTAAAATCACTTTCATTTTCTTGTTAGGGGGGGGGGGGGGGGGGTGAAATTTCAAAACTCAATTCCTCCGTTGTTATTGTAGACAATGCATTTCGGTCAACTGAAAATCTTCTTAACCGTCTTTCTAAATGATTTTAGACTGCTTTTAGTGGATGGAAGTAATCTACGAAATCTACCTAGCCTTTCGGGGCTGCCGAAAGGGATTTTTTTTTAACTCAGTATAGGGAGGTTATGTTCTAAGAGGCTCTTAGGATGAAGAACAACAGAACGAACTCGTGTATACCAGATCTGAACTACTAAATCAATACGATTTAGCTCTTACAGTACGCAGACCGAAATACGCCTGCAAAACCATGATTATGTAATTCAAAAGTCGGTGTACACGTATACGCCTCAAAAACAGTGTTATTCCAAAGTTGGTGTAAATGGATCGCACTTCATCAGCAGAAAATTTAATAAACGTTATCTAGTGTTCGCAGACCCCCACATAGGGACCCCAGATTGGGAACCACTGCACTAGATAATATGAGCAGCCATCTGACATCAAACAAGATCTTGGCTTTTCATTCAATCATCCAATTTTTACAGAATGATGATCCATTTAGTTATCATAGGTGTCTAGGACTATAGGAGGATTAGTCCCAGAAGTAATTTTTCTGGATACCAAAAATACGACAGAGGGGACCAAGGAAGCTAAAACATAGTAAAGATAATTCAGCGAAATACATATAGAACACAGATTTAAAGAAAATTAAATCAAACCGCCATCCAACTTTAATTTTTTTTATAGATAACCGAACCCCCCAGGAAACCACCCCGAATTATCATCTTGAAAGTATCGAACAAAACAGGCAAAACAAAAATACCTCCGTATTTATTTATTTTATTTTACACTCGCTTTAGTTTTTATACTTTTTATTTATTTTTTTAAAATATCAGAAATGGGTTGCTAAACTATGCCATGTCCACCAGTTTATCGGACAATCAGGTAAAGTTACACAGTAAAACACTAATTTTGTCTTTATATCTTTCCTGCCTCACAATCAGCTGTACTTCCCAATCAACCCAAAACTTCAACATCTTAATAAAATTTACAATTTTACAGGTAGGTAACCTTTTTTAGTTTAAGGGCGAACGGAGAGGTAAAGGGGAAGGTAATTGGGGTTACAATCCTGCCGATCTGTTGGGAATTTTATCCAAAAGCCCTTCCAACAGCAAGCCCCCCAAAAAATCCAAGTCTAGTTACTACAAAGCCTTCAAAAACATGTCTGACGAATCTCTGGTAAGTATACCTGTAGGAAACAGTTTACCAACGTCAGTAAAGCTAAAAGAAACTTAGTGTAACTGTGTAACGTAGTGGTATAGCAACACGACCTCAGAAGCTGTAGAAGTAGCAATAATTTTCTAAAAACGTGTGACGCTATAATATTTTTCAGAGCAGGTCATGCTTTTTTCATATTTATTTTGGTACGACAGGCAAGGAACATAGTGACAAACTGCAATTTTTCAGATATTCAAAATAACTTCAGAAAAAATGAACACACTAGAAGGAAAATACCGGGAGTTTACCCTTGAATATTTAAAATGTTTATTTGAAGAAACGCTGAGCCGCTACCGAAAAGTTTGGGAAAAACAGGACAAATTTTCAAAAAATGAACAAACCATTATTGAAAATTGTAGAGAATATTATGTAGAGGCAATGACTAGAGAGTGGAACTGGTTGATGGAAGTATGGGAAAATAAATCGAAAATAAACGCAGAAGATGTTTTGATTATTCACGATAAACTGAAGGAGCTTGGAGAACCGATTGAAGACGCAGCGAAGAATAAAGAAGACGGTAGAGAATGCAACATTTTGTACAAAAACCACAATTTTGGGAAATCAGCCGCAGGTTGCCCAAAACACCTGGGAACCTCGTCTGAAATCGATACCTGTTCAGAAGCCGGCATGGCTAAATATTCGGAAAAAGATGCTCTGTACGGCGGTGACTGCTGGAAGACGGCCATTCAACGTGTACAAAAACACATAGCCATCCAACCTCAAAGGTTTGGCAATATTTTCGTGCCGAAGATTTGCAAGGTGCGACTCCCATGTGGGCAGAACGAATATTTCAGCGATTTAGAAATTGGACTGGATTCTGAAGGTATACGTCACAAGGAGGTCAGGTTGAGCAGAAAAATAGGAAATGCTAGAAAAAATGTTTTTCTCAGAAAACGAACCACAAAGAACGTCACCAAACAGCCTTCAAAGTATTTATATTGCTGCTTTCAGGGCAGCCAGTGGCCGTTAAACATGTAAAAAGAACATTTTGTACGTCGGCAATGGCAGATACGTGGCAGTTACGCCACCTCCATGTGCTAACCAGCTACCTATCACCCGGGCCCAACTCTGTCCTCGCTACCCCACTGATGAATTCAAATTTGGGACAATTTGTTATGTACCTTAAATCCTCACACCAGCTTGCAGCTAAAGCTTTTACAGTGGTCCATCAGGTACAGAAGTACAGTCGGTTTGTTACCATGTTAAGGGTGACCCATATATTACATTACCAAGAAAATCGAAGTTTTTCTCCTAACATTTTTGGAATATAATATAGATGAAAGCACAAGTTCCTTTATTTCGCAGATGATACATGGTTTGCTGTTCTTACAATCAAGGGAACCTCCTATCATTCATGGAAACCTGAAGCCCACTAATGTGTTCGTCGACAACAACGGTCTCGTCAAAATCGCTGAATTTGGACTCAACCTTGTACGACGTAACAAAAATCTCCTAAATGAATTTTCTATGACTCTGCGCAACCTATAGACATTCTAAATTAGTGTTTCTATAGAAGACGTTTATTTTCAGACACTTCCAAATGCGCCCCCCAGTAGCCTAATTTGGAGGGCCCCCGAGCAGGTACAGAGTCATCAGAGAGGGGAGCAATGCCTGGCCAGTCTAGCAGCTGACGTGGCATCAGCAGGGATGCTTATATATTTTGTTCTCAGCGGGGGGCGTCACCCATGTGGCGATACAGTGGGAGAAATTCTGGTCAATATGGCGGAGGGGGATACAGAAGTTACCGTGGGTGATGCCACCGCTAGGCATTTGATGACGAGTATGATGGTCTCCAAAGAAGAACGGTGTGACATTTTCGAAGTTTCCAGGTATGCCATAAGACCCAAGTTTGAAATTCCCTTTGTTTCTATTCCTTCTATGAAAGTGAAGTGCTTGTGTCAAGCGAATTATTCTATAGGTGCTTCGCTTGTCGCAATAAGTCAATCTGAATTAAGCTCGACAGTCGAAACCCAACTAAACAGGACTATACCTATAGACGCCACCTTCCTCACACACGTTGATAGCTCTGGTATCCTAATCACGGGACAATGGCCCAATAATATGAAATCTTGCTTATGGATTCTAGACACATTTACTGGTGGCCAACTGAAGAGCGGTGGAGGCTCGTAGCAGCTTGCGCTAAGCTGGATTCTACCAGCAATCGAATGGGAAATACGTCTAATAACTTGTACGCTTTTCTGTACCAAGTCACAGAAAATTTGGTTATTGGAGATGATAAGGTACGTGAACTCACCCAAAATATAGGTACCTATTGAAGCCTTAATGATGGATATCCCAGAAACCAGTTCCAAATAAGGAGCCTTGAATGTTCACACAGTAGCTTCACAAGGGCCCAAGCTTACAACAGTACTAAGGCCATTTGGACCTGGACCACGAATTCCCATCATAACGATCACTTGTCCTTTTCAGGCCATTCTTTGCTCAAAAGGTGGGGCAAAAGAAACCCAAAAGGACATGTCCGAATTTCTCTGGCTAGCGAGAAACTTCCCCGTTCCACTGGATTATATCGAAAAACGACTCCCCAATCTACCCCTTTATCTTTATCAAGTACTCCACTCAACACCTTGGGCAAAATCTCCACAGTTGCATATATTTTTTGAGACCGATTACTTTAAAATTCAATCAGCCCGCTGTTTAGGCTCACTCCTCCCCCTTAAAGAATGATTAAACTTTTCCTGTAATGTGCATATTTTTATTTTATATAAGCAACAGCAATAGTGTATAAATTAACAAATAATCAATAGGTACAATGATAAATTATTGTTAAGTTATCTATTACCTCAACAGTTTCTACAAAATTCCCCGAAGAACGTTTTGAGAGCAATACCGGGAATTCATTTTTCGTGAACCAGCTGTGAGAAGTGAAATAAGAAAAAGCACGAACAATGAGAAAGAACGTTGAAGGAAATAAAATTTATCACATTTTCGTAGATAGGAATTAAACCAACAACTGGTGATACAGTCTTCTACCAACAGAGAGAGTACAATTCACAAGCCCAGTTTAAATGCTACAAAATTTAAAAATTTGTTTGCCTTCTGACACGAAGACGCCAAACCGTCATGCAGAACCGTATACAAGATGGTTTGCTCTTAAGGTAAACTTCGCAGAATATCCGCAATTTGATAATTTGAACTAATCAAGAGTGGATTTAGCAGGTCCAGTTTAACTGTTAGAATTCATTTACCAACAAGATTGATTAGCTTATGAGGTATATAGGCGGTTTAGCAGTTAAACTGAGACTTCAAAGGCCTTGAGAATAAACAAACAGTTCACCTTCCAGCAACAATCCTAAACCTAGATCTATAAGAAGTAAAAATAAACTAACCTTTTCAGTCACTGCAACTTTTCTTTGGTATCTTGCTTCATCTGTTATAGTCATCCTGACAATCTATAAAAAAAGGGCGGAGGAACGCTACATTAAGGTAAGAACGAGAGAAACGCGAAAAATAAGTAAGGCGGATATCATCTTTCGAGTTTCAGTGTCAAATTAAACGCAATAAATGAATAAAGCGCTTCAAAAGGGTAGCATCTTTCATGTCAATACGCATATTTTATATTAATTAAAAACACCCAACAATAAAAATTTCTTAGTGACTTTTTTTTAAGGATACTGCTGGATAGGTACAGATATGAAATAAAACGGGGTTCTCTGGAACTGGTCAACATACTGCTCCGTTAAATCTAAACTTAGTTAACTAGTTCCTGACGTTACAAAGACACATATCATTTTAGAATAAGTACCCAGCAGTTTCGTCAGAAAGACATCGGTAAGAAACGTAATCACAGCCTCCAAGAAAAGAAAACTTTCAAGTAGCGAACCTCCAAAGAGCCTGTCTTTAAAGAACGTCAGTCTACACCACAACAGCGCCAGCTTCACCCCGAGTTTCCGGGAGTGCAACGCATTCTTTCCATGTGTTATTCATCGGGTCGTAGCACTCGACGGATGAGATGGTGATTTGTGCGCGCCAGAAGTTAACTTCTTGGGTCTGGAGACCCCCCATGACGTATAGGAGTCCGTCCGCTGCGGCTACGGCCGGGCATGTCCGTCCCACAATCAGCGACGATATTGGCGACCATTTGTTCTGAAATAATGCAAGGACACTTTCAACCACTGCGTTCCATCAACATGTTGGGTTAATTTCCTCGCCCTCTTCTAGCTATTGTTGGCTTTAGTTAGCAGGAAAGGGAATGATGAAGCACTAGATTCATCTGACAAAATCTACTACAGCTAAACTGTTTATTCCTATCCCCAGTTAACTAGCTCTCATCCACGTGATCGCACAACTACTATAAACGAAAAACTAACTTCTTGGAATGAATAGCGCTCTGCAGACTGCAGCACTTGGTTGTTTCGATTCGTTCCTCCCACAGCGTACAGGTACCCATCCAAGATGGCCACACCCATCTGAGAACGGCACACCGTCATGTTAGGAAGAGTGCACCACTCCCTCGTCACTGGGTTGAAGCTCCGGAAATCCTGCACATAAACAACAGGTTTATGGTTAGGTTGTCAATAAACCCAACAATCCAAAAACTTGAATATTTATTCTTCTGTCACCTTTTTAACTAATCTCTCACATTTCTATTATTTACCTATACCTATCTTGTACTCTTACGTCGAGGTGCATGCTACGGTAAAATAATTATTTCTCGTCAGGGCCAGAGAAAGGCTTGACGTTACGTACCAAAAGTAGACCAAGAGGCTACGCACTACTTAAATATTAGTCGGTAAATCTACAGGAAAAAAGGAGAAGAGCGATTTTAACAACCTGAAGGTGCCTTTTGAGATGCGTACAGCCACCAACAATGTAGATGAGACCTTCGTAGCTAACAACCCCCATGCTGATGAGAGGTTCAGGTAGATTGGACTCGAGGCACCACTCGTTTACTGCGGGGTCATAGCGTTCCATACTCTGGCCGAGGTCCTCCCCCACCCACCCGCCCATAGCATACAGAGTGCCGTCAAGAGCGCACAGCCCGAACTCACAACGAGGCACCACCATGCTTCCTATCTGGAAACAATTACAAGGAAAATATTAGTCCATAGAAAAGAGCATATAAACAAAGGGTGAAATGATGAATACGTATATGTAGACAGAGCAGCGGCGAACCCAACATTATCTATGGATACTGGCTTTCAATTCTGACTCAAAATTTCCAAATTATTTTTCAACCATAGTATAAAGTAGATACTAACAGGACTCCAAGTGTTTTCCTGGGGGTCATAGCACTCGCCATTAGCCAGAATCTGGCAATCCTCCTCCCCACCCACCACGTAGATACGTCCGTCCAGTGAAGCCACGCCCGGCAACACACGGCCTAGCAACATAGGGCTTGCGCTGCTCCACTCCCTGTAACAGAACAATCCATTATACGATGGAATATTGTTTTAAATAATATCTTATGGTGTCATCCGTATGGATGTGCGAAAGTATGTATACATAACAGCGGCACTTCTGTGACTAAGCGTGACTACCTATTCAAAACAATTTTTTACATTTTCTGTGATTTTTCTAAGGAAATAAAATTGCTTGGATATTTCTTGATCTGAATATCTTTTTAGCATACGAAACTAGTTAGATGAGTATGTAGGGTTTACCCACTGAGTGACTTTAAAAATCACACGATTGTTAAATTCCTACTAAGCCAACCACATTGAGCATTTAGAGAACCTTTTGAACGTATCGAAGCGCATGACAGATTTAAAAGTGAGGCACTCTGGAGAACGGGTCCACGAACTGAGAGGTTCCCTGCGGGATCCACCAATCACAAAGATGTCCTTCTTAGCGCAGAGCCGAGGCCTCACTGTCAATGGCACCAGACTCCCTTTCTTTGTCATCAGATCCTTCCGAATCGACCGCAACGCCACCTGGAAAGGGTGAAAGAGTTTGTGTTTTATCAACTATACAGATTACTGTGTATACGAGACATGTAACAAAAACGCTGTTGCAATTTAGGCAAGTGGCCCAGATGTTTCTGAATGGTTTTAGAGTTTATTTGTCACTGGTCCTGCTCAGCTCTGGAAAATATTCGTTCTGAATGTTGAATTAAAGTAAAGGACAGTAAAGACAGCACCTCTCGATATCTATTAGAGGAGAAAGGGAAATGGGTATCATAATTCAATTAAATAGTTCACTTCAAGGGAGGCAGCACCACTATCATATATTTTAGAGGAATGTCAACTAGAAAACTTTGTGGCAACTCGGTGATCTGGCGCTTTTTATCTAAAGGCGATCACCGACATCCATGCTCACCTTGAGACTAACGTCAGGGCAGCTGTGTATAGCGCCCTCCAAATGGGAAATCGCCAACAGTGGCAGACGGATGTGCTGGAGCAGCTCGAAGATGAAACATCTCCTGTGAGCCACTTCATGGTTAATCCACCGTAAAGCTGCTAGGAACACCTGAACAAAAACACGTTGTCGAATTAGTACCATAAATTTTAAATTTCAACTTTCAGATGAAACTACGGGATATTTTTTCTGAAAAACGTCAACATCCAGCATTGTGTCGATAGGCTCAACTAACCTGATACTCTGAGTCAACACGTAGGAGCTCGCTGGCTAGGAAGTATTCGAGAAGGCCTTTAGGTAACGCCACAAACTCATCCTCTCGGGATATCCTCGTGAAGTTCGTGTTGATGAACTTCTCTGCCGCTTCCTTCAGATCTCCGTACGGCCGCCCTTCAGCAAACCTAAGTACCGGAACAGACTTCAATTCCCGAAATAAAGATAAGAATTTACCGTCTAAGAAGAAACTGTCTCAGTCGCTAGAATATCGAGCTAAATCGATTCAGAAAAGAATTCCTTTGTATTTTACCTGTAAATACCCAGAGCGTTCGTGACGTCAATCTCTCTTTTAAGGAATTTGGTACATAGGTCGACCACCTCAGCCACCTGCAGCATGTCAGCGGCAATGAGAAGCTCTTGAACATTCAGTGACGTTATTTCGATGTTCCCTAAAACCAGAGTTCCGCAGTTATTTTTAGAAGAACTAGAAACAATAGGTATGGTTTTTAGTCTCCAATGAAAGAGTTCGGATTTCATTACCACGAAAGGATTTTTTAAGACCCAATAATTTTGGTATCGTCAAGTTGAAATACAACGAAGGTTCCCTGCCAACTCTCACAAAGCACTGTGATCCATTTAAAAACTCTAAATGAGTCACTTTATAAAGTTAAAATGTCTTGCTGAGTAAATATCGAACAAACGAATGTTGGTGATTCACTCGGCAAAATACCTTTTACTTATTTAAAGGTAAATCTTTATGCCAATAAAATTGTATACCTATTTCCTTTTGAAAATACCTGAGTAAATGAAGTCCAGCAGATCTTTCAGTACTGGCCCGGACACAAGATGAATCTCTATGGACGTCTGCTTTTGTTCCTTCAGTCCAACAGTAAACATGGCGCGGAAATAGGGACTACTAGCCGTCAGAACAGCCTTATGAGCCTGTGGGCACAAAAATAAATTAGGCTTTTACCGTGCAATAATTAAAATTTAACTGGAGTTTAACGTTAACCGAGTATGGTGGGAAGCACCTTAAATGCAATCATACATATATGCCACCAATACCTATCTTCTCCAAAAAACTGTTGGTTTTTTGCTTGTTCTCACCAATACATTGCTAACTTCTTTTAAGCCATAGAGAAACAGTATTGTTTACAATTTAGGCTCTGAAGCTATCACCATCAACAGATATAGTACGGCCAGCCTGAAATGCCTGGCCCGAGGGCATTCTGTGTAAGGTGAACAGTTCAGAATGCCCTTGGGCCAGGCATTTCAGGCTGGCCGCACCATACCTATATCAAGTTCTGGGACTAAGTACTAAAAGGGCCACTCTATAAAATCGTAAAATAAAACCCACAGCCGTAGTGTTTGATACTCTGACAAACCTAGACTTGGATAGAAGTGCGAGGTAGGGTAACATAATTAATATCTTACATTGATCTTGATTCCATCTGCTATGATTTCAACATCACAGAATTCTCCGGAGTCTCTCTGGTCTTTCAAGTGCTGGAGAAGGCTTCTCGGATACATCTTGCTAGAGTACACAGAACTACTGCTTCCTTTTGAAACACCCTCCATCCCGAACAGACCATTCGTAGTCTCCTGTGTTTATTATTCGTTATAATCCCTAGAAAAAGGCAAAATTAGCTTGTTCGAAAGTGGCCGTGGCCCGAAGTTCTTTTATGGTACCTATTTGGGTGTTACCGGCTGCAAAAATTTTGGTGAAATTACACATGGTCCAACGAAGAGGATTATTGTTGGTGTTATAGCCAATGACGTGGGCAATTCAGCCAGTGTTGTTTGAAACTGACTGCTGACTGTCACTCGCTATGTGCTACTCTTCGGTTACCCGGAAACTGAGTATATTTACCCAAGGTTCAGATTCCCTCGGGAGCAGAGGACACTGGGCAATGGATCAATGCAATTCAAGCGTAACAACCGTAGGTACACTACAGTTTCAGCCATTTCCAATTCCAAGTTTCTATCTAAAGACTTTTAAAAGTAACCAAGGAGGGTTTGTGACAGAAACTGTTACAGATGATGAAAAAACCAAGCACCAAGCACTGCATGTAAAGAAAAACTTAAAAGGTATGAAAATATTTTACCTGATTACGTTGTCTCCTATCAAATTGGAATTCCAACCACTAAACATTCCAACCACTAAACTAAGAAGTAACGATATTATCATCCATACAACCATGTTAGGAAGCAGCCATCTTGAATTTAATGTCGCCTGCAAAACCTCGAGTAAAATTTTTAAATGGGAACTGCCGTATAAAATGTTAAAGATATAATCATGAGCTAGACCTCAATAAAATAAAATAGATTTATAATCAAAACGATATTCTAGTAGGACGAAAAACAGAGAAATACGTTATGTTACCTTTGAGACCAACTACGGCGTACGTGGCAGCAGACATTGTTGGAGGGAAAACGAGTGGATCATTATCAATGTTACACCAGTCGCGTGCCGTCGACGTTACGACGTTTCGTATTCGTGGCGACACTGCCGCTCATCCGTAAAATGCGCGGGAGACGACGCCATGTTGGTTTTTTTTTTCGTTGGTCCGTTGGCTCGTAAAATGTCTCGTGAGTGTTGCGCTATTTGTGGGAACACATATAATAGTGTATCGCCACTTGAAAAAAAATCCCTTTCGGCAGCCCCGAAAGGCGTATGTAGATTTCGAAGATTACTTCCATCAACTAAAAGCAGTCTAAAATCATTTAGAAAGACGGTTAAGAAGATTTTCAGTTGATCCAATTGCATTATCTACAATAACAAACGGAGGAATTGAGTTTTAAACTTTCATCCCCCCCCCCTTAAGGCTGAATATACATTCGCTATTTTCGACTACATGTACTTGGTTCGCAATGCTAAGTACTTCAAGCCCTACTCCGAAGTTACAGGGCGAGTGGAAAGTGTTTATAGGGGGATGTAAACCTGAGACTCTTTGTCGTGAGGTAGTGTTGTATTTTTGCATGAAATGGAGTAATAAGCCCACAGGAGCGATTTTAAACAGTCAACTACCAGCCCACATGTTTTTTGACAGATCGCGAAAACACAACACTACTTACCTACCTCACTTGAAATATTTTTTTGTAACGATTCGGACTAAAACAGTATGATTTTATCGTCACATTTAGTAGAAAAGCTTGATAAATGTTTGTACTATTTACCGTAGCCATGTTGCATTTTGGTAATTTTTATTTCACTTACGGAAGTGGGTAATTTCAACAGCATTTCTCTACTTTTCTCCTGTAAAAGCTAAACATAGTGTCCTACTTTTACTCGTTCGTTTCGCGTTCAAATAGCACACTATGTTTAGCTTTTAGAGTAGACACAATCAATACGATATTGCAATTACCAGTCTCCGGTTGTACTAAAATGTAAACATTAGTTTTGTCGAATATTTACTTTCGCACAGTGGTTTTGGCGGAGTTCGTCGAGAATGTATGGTGGCCGTTAACAAGAAAATGAAAGTGATTTTACAAAAAACATTTTCAGACAAAAGTTGTAGATATTATTAATAGAAACTCATAGCAAAAAGAATACACTCAATATCTCACTAAATAAGTGAGTTATGACGTTTTGAAAATTCAACCCCCCACCCCCTGCCTAAACGGTGCGTCGGACGAAAAACTTTTTCAGACAAAAGTTGTAGGTAATATTGAGGCAAATGCATTACAAAACAAAAGAACTCGATAACACCCCTAGGACACAAGTTATGAATTTTTTTGTGCGCAAAACCCCCTTTTTCCACCCTTATTCAACCATTAAGGGTGGGATCAAAAAACGTTACAAAGAAAAGTTGTAGGTAGTACTGTTAGACGACCCTCAGAGAAAACTACGTTTCATAAGTTGCAATATTAAGGGAGTTATACAAAAAACCAGATTTCGAAAAAGTCCCCCCCATTTCCCCCCCCCCCCTTCGTCCGATTTCCCCCATTAACGAACTCGACCGAGATTTTAGACCCTGATATTTTACTAAATAGTCAAAACCAATTATTTTTCAAAAATACGGCTCCTAGCGTGTTCACAAGACAAATACCTGTACCCAGTAATCCCAAAATAGAATCCTTATCTTGTAAATTCAACCAGACATGCTCGGGGTTTACGCAATTAACAGAAGTGGCTATTTTGTGGACATACCTAAATATTTCTCCGATTATTGGAAATTAACTTGAGTCAGTCTGATACCTATGCATAAACATGCGGTTAAAATCTAAAACATGCACTTATTGAAAAAAATCCCGAAACATGCAAAATATGCACTAAAGATTTTGGTTATTTTTGGGCTCTACAGGCTTTGAAACGTGTAAATACGAAGTCTGCATAAAATAAAAAACATGCAAATATGCAAAATCCGCCCCCTGGTGATGATGTAGGTTTACACAAAGGCGTAATTTGTAATGTTTTCTACTTACCATGATGGTAAAATCAGGTGCGCCTTGAAAATATGCGACCTCAAAATATCCTTCGTCGAATATTTGTTTGAACAGAAACTGCACTCAAAATCCCTGTTCAGGTGACGATGAGGAGGCTGAATCGAATGGTTTTTTTTCAAGTGGCGATTTAAAGACGATACATTATTATATGTGTTCCCACAAATAGCGCAACACTCACGAGACATTTTACGAGCCAACGGACCAACGAAAAAAAAACCAACATGGCGTCGTCTCCCGCGCATTTTACGGATGAGCGGCAGTGTCGCCACGAATACGAAACGTCGTAACGTCGACGGCACGCGACTGGTGTAACATTGATAATGATCCACTCGTGAGGGAAAACTGTAGGACTTACTAACCTTTTCCGTCACTGCAACTTTCTTGGTATCTTGATTGATGTTGTAGTCACCCTAACAATCTATATATTATATATAGTGCTAGTGGGGAAACCTAAGGTACGGCAGGAACGAGTTAAACCCGAAAATCCATCCGGTCCCAGAGGCTAGCTAATTGCAATAAATGAATAAAGCTCTTCAAAAGGATAGCATCTTTCTCGTAAATATCCATATTTTATATTAAATGAAACAATTCAACATTAAAAATTTGTCAGTGACACTTTTTTAAGGAAACTGCTGGGTAGGTACTCGATAAGAAATAAAACGTGTGTCTGAAACTGGTGAAGATACTGGGCAGTTAAATCTAAACTTAGTTAACTAGTTCTGACGTTACAAAGACCCATATCATTTTAGAATACTTAAGTATCCAGCAGTTTCATCAGAAAGATGTCGTAAGAAACGTAAACACAGCCTTCAACAAAAGTAAACTTAAACAGCGCACCTCAAAACAGTCTGTCTTTAAAGAGCGTCAGTCTAAACCACAACAGCGCCAGCTTCACCCCTACTTTCCGGGAGTTCTTCGCATTCTTCCCATGTGCCGTTCATCGGGTCGTAGTATTCGACGGATGAGATGGTGACGTTACCTTCCTTTGTCTGGAGACCTCCCATCACGTAGAGAAGTCCGTCCGCTGCGGCTACGGCCGGGCATGTCCGTCCCACAATCAGCGACGATATTGGCGACCATTTGTTCTGAAATAATGCAAGTACACTTTCAACCACTGCGTTCCATCAACATGTTGGGTGAATTTCCTCGCCCTCTTCTAGCTATTGTTGGCTTTAGTTAGCAGGAAAGGGAATGATGAAGCACTAGATTCATCTGACAAAATCTACTAAAACTAAACTGTTTATTCCTATCCCCAGTTAGCTAGCTCTCATCCACGTGATCGCACAACTACTATAAACGAAAAACTAACTTCTTGGAATGAATAGCGCTCTGCAGACTGCAGCACTTGTTTGTTTCGATTCGTTCCTCCCACAGCGTACAGGTACCCATCCAAGATGGCCACACCCATCTTAGAACGGCACTCCGTCATGTTAGGAAGCGTGCACCACTCCCTCGTCACTGGATTAAAGCTCCGGAAATCCTGCAAACAAATAACAGATAATCAATAAACCTCTACAAACCAAAATTTATTCTTCTATCAACTTTCAAACAAACCTAACAAATCTCCTACATAATATGTCGTGTCTACCTAGAGCTTACAACACTGTACGTTGTACCCCCCTAGCCTAGCTGTCTCATAGAGTCAGTACATCTATCACTCTTGCATTTCGGGGTACACAATTATCTTCAGACAGCGTATAAAGGGAAAAGATAAAACAACAATTTCTCGTCAGAACGTAGCAAGAGCAGGCTCACAGGCTTCGCATTATTTCAAAGTAAGTCAGTAAATCCGTAGAAAAATATAGAAGAGTGGTTTGAACAACCTGAAGGTGCCTTTTGAGGTGCGAACGGCCACCAACAATGTAGATGAGACCTTCGTAGCTGACAACCCCCATGCTGATGAGAGGTTCCGGTAGATTGGACTCGAGGAACCACTCGTTAACGGCGGGGTCATAGCGTTCCATACTCTGGTCGAGGTCCTCCCCTACCCACCCGCCCATAGCATACAGAGTGCCGTCAAGAGCGCACAGCCCGAACTCACAACGAGGCACCACCATACTTCCTATCTGGAAACAGTTACACGGAAAATGATTAGTTCAAAGAAGCGGGCATAACAACAAAGGGTGAAATGAGAACCAAATGGACAGAGCAACAGCGAACCCAACATTATTTGTAGATAGCTCGATTTCAATTCCGGCTCAACATTAAAAAAATTATTTTGCGACTATTTTATATCCGTAGTAAGAAGTGTCAATACTGACCGGACTCCACGTGTCTTCATGGGGGTCATAGCACTCGCCATTTGCAAGGATCTGGCAATCCTCCTCCCCACCCACCACGTAGATACGCCCGTCCAGTACAGCCACGCCCGGCAACACACGGCCTTGCAACATAGGGCTCGCGCTACTCCACTCCCTGTAACGATGGAATACTGTTTGTGGTGACTTACTTTGACTTAAGTCCTATCAGCTTCCTCCGAGGAGCATAGGCCTTTACTGTTAGTGGTGCAAAAGTTAAATAGCAGTGGCACTCCAGTGACTAAGAGTGACTATTCAAAACAATTTTTTACTGTTTATTTTACTGAAATATTTCCTAGAAAAGAAAATTGTCAGATATTTCTTGATCTGAAATAGGTAGGTATATTTTTTTAAGCATACGTGATCAGTATGCAAAATTTTAAACCCACTGAGTGAGACTGAAAATCACATGCTTCTTAAATGCCTACTGACCAACCAGTTAGAAAATTAAGAGAACCATTTGAACGTATCGAAGCGCATGACAGATTTATAAATGATGCACTCTGGAGAAAGGGCCCACAATTTGAGAGGTACCCTACGGGATCCACCAATCACAAAGATGTTCTTCTTAGCGCAGAGGCGAGGTTTCACTGTCAGAGGCACCAGACTCCTCTTCTTAGTCATCAGATCCTTCCAAATCGACCGCAACGCTTTCTGGGAAGGGTGAAAGGGTTTGTGTGAGTCACACTAGAGATTAATGTGTATAACGGATAACTAACAAAAAACGCTCCTGGAATCCAGAGGCAAGTAGCACAAATGTTTGCGAATGGTTTCAGAGCCACATATAGTATTTATTAGTACCTAACTTGTCCTGTTTAGCTCTGGACTATTTGTGTTTCGGAAAATATTATCCCTAAATTTTTAAGTAAAGTAAAGGGCAATGAAGACAGCACAGCATCCATCATCAACTAGCAGAGGGGAAATGGAAGAGGGCATCCTAACTCAATTAAATAGTTCACTTCAAGAGACATGATAGAAAATTATACGGCGCTTTTGAGATCAGGCAATTTTTCTCGAAAGGCGATCGCCGACATCCATGCTCACCTTGAGACTGAGGTCAGGGCACCTGTGTATAGCGCCCTCTAAATTGGAAATCGTCAACAGTGGCAGACGGATGTGCTGGAGCAGCTCGAAGATGAAACATCGCCTGTGAGCCACTTCATGGTTAATCCACCGTAAAGCTGCTAGGAACACCTGAACAAAAACACGTTGCCGAATCAGCCCCATAATTTGTAATGTCCACTTTCTGAGGATATTTATTTGCTCTGAAAAACGTCAACAACGAGCATTGTGTCGACAGGCTAAAGCTCAACTAACCTGATATTCTGAGTCAACACATAGGAGCTCGCTGGTTAGGAAGTGTTCGAGAAGGCCTTTAGGGAACTCCACAAACTCATCCCCTCGGGATATCCTCGTGAAGTTCGTGTTGATGAACTTCTCTACCACTACCCTCAGATCTCCGTACGGCCGCCCTTCAGCAAACCTAAGTACCGGACCACAAACACTTTCATTCCCGGAATAACGATAAGTATTTAGATTTATGAAGGAGCTGTCTCTGTCGTCAGAATGCCGAGGTAAATCAATATAGGAAATAATTGTTTTATATTTTACCTATAAATACCCAGAGCGTTTGTGACGTCGATCTTTTTTTTAAGGAATTTGGTACATAGGTCGACCACTTCAGCCACCTGCAGCATGTCAGCGGCAATGAGAAGCTCTTGGACATTCAGCGACGTTATTTCGATAATCCCTAAAACCAGAATTCCGTAATCATTTTCAGCAGAACAAGATCTACTACACATTAGCCCAATCATCATTTTCATCATTCTAAAAATGAAAATTTCACTTTTTTCCTCTCTCTCTAGAAATAATAGGAGTGGTTTTTTGTTCTCGGTAGTCTAATCTCTACGGAAAGAGTTCAAGTTCGAATCTCAGTAGGTACCACTGAAAGGAATTTTTTCTAAGGAGCTATGGCATTGTCAAGTTGAAATACAACAAACGATTGCTGGTAACCCTCAAACCTGTTTAACTCCTATCTCCAGTAAAAATGTGAGTAAATATCTAAACAATTAAACTGGTTCATAACTTTGGCAAAATACGGAAAAATACCTGAGTAAATGAAGTCCAGCAGAGCTTTCAGTACTGGCCCGGACACATTATGAATCTCTATGGACGTCTGTTTTTGCTCCTTCAGTCCCAGAGTAAACATGGCGCGGAAATAGGGACAACTAGCCGACAGCACTGACTTATGAGCCTGTAGGCACCAAAATAGTTAATTTAGTGCAATAAAAACATCTTTCGCACCGGCACCTGTCCCTAAAAACTGTTGGTTATTGATTGTTCTGACCTCTCGTATTTGAACTTTCTCGCTAGCGTGTAAAATTTCGAAACTGAGTTTGTAGGTTTCATAGTAGTAGTCGAAAAAAGTGGTTTATGTAAAAAGTCTGTCGGTCCATCAGTCCATTCCAGGCTCTCTCTATAGCCTATATATCTTTCATCCGATTTTGATGAAATTTGGTATGCACCTGTCTAAAATGAAGGTGAAAAATTACGGCCGCTATTGCATAAAAAACCGCAAAAATAATTATTAAATCGTGTTTTTGTTTAATCGGACAAGCGCCGATGGTACAGTTTTCAGTTTACAACACTGAAAATTGGTACGTGTACTGACAAAAAGATGTTTCGAAGTTATTTGCAACAAAATTTGAATAATTCCAAATTACGGCCGTTTTGGACCAAAGTTCGATCCTGTCGGCGCCATTCACATTTACTGACGGATTCTCAAGAAATTTGGTACATGTGTCAAAACTGCGTAACTTAAACATCTGTCGGACAGAATTTTGTTACCTATCTTGAAAATTATGGCCGTTTTGGTCAAAATGAAAATGAGGAACCACGTTTTTGAATAGTCGGAACGCATTTTTTGGTAGGTAGGTACTACAGAAAATGAGTGATAGTCATGAGATTGGGTAAGAATGATCTCAGACAGAGATTGTCTTGGGTTATTTTCAACCGATACTGGATTGTGTAAAAATTACGCTCGTTATAAATTATTAAACAAACTCACCAAAAAAATCATGAAAAACGACAATTTGATACGGGGCGAGGAAGTTAAGTCCGACTATTGTCGAACCCTTTATTAATATTGCAAACATGTTAGACTTTAGGCTCCGAAGGCATCACCACCAACAGTTTATATCCAATTTTGGGACAACTAAAGTACCTACTTTACAAAAACCTCAAATAAACCCCACAGTGTTCGTACGTAGATAAACTTTGACTTTGTTAGAAGCGCGGGGGAAGGTACCAACGATAAAGAAAAATCTTACATTAATCTTGATTCCATCTGCTATGATTTCAACATCACAGAATTCTCCGGAGTCTCTCTGCTCTTTCAAGTGCTGGAGAAGGCTTCTCCGATACAGCTTGCTGGAGTACATGGATTTACTGCTTCCTTTCGAAACATCCTCAATCCCGGACAGACCAGTTGTAGTCTCCTTTAAAAAAACCTCAAATGTAAAACGTCTTTGTATCCGTAGTGTTTGTGTGTGTTAAAATTCAATATATAGTGTACCGGGGTAAATCAACGGCGTCTTCATTACAAGGTAAGCAACCTTTCCGCTCAGGCCAGTTCGGAGTAAGACATCATGTTACATGCATGAAAGTGTTCGATACGTGTATAAACCTAGACTTGGATAGAAGCGTGAGGTAAGCTACTATAACGTAGGTAATATCTTACATTGATCTTGACTCCATCTGCCATGATTTCAGCGTCACAGAATTTTCCTGAGCCTCTCTGCTCTTTCAAGGGATGGAGAAGGCTTCTCCGATAGAGCTTGTTGGAGTTCACGGAACTACTGCTTCCTTTCGAAACACCCTCCATCCCGAACAGATCAGTTGTAGTTGTAGTCTCCTGAGTTTATTATTCTTTGCATTCCCTAGTAAAGGCAAAATTAGATTATGATTCGAAAATGGTCAGATTTGGTATTGACGAAATAAGTAGGTAGGTACCTACCAACAGTACCAACCGTGTATAGGTGTTAAGTAACCGGCTGCAAAAATTTAGGTGAAATTAGACATCATGGTCCAACGAGGAGGATTCTACTTAGCTAACGACAAGTCAGTGATAGGTACTGAAGGAAACAAGTGCACTTGTCGTAAGCTAAACATATGAAAACAAAAATTCGATCGTTAAATTTTTTCAACAAGTACCTACTTGCGATTGCACTTGTTTCCATCCAGTGTCATTTGTCACAAGCTAAGTATATGATAACAGAAAGCCGATGGCGCTACAGTGTCAATGTACACTATAAGAGCGAAAATCCAGCTTTAGTTTTATTTATAATATGTATCCAAATACTTACATGTTAGGGCGCAGCCATCTTGAAATTAGTTTGACGCCTGCGAATCTAGTAAAATTTATAAATGGGAACTTTCGAATACAAAGTCAAAGATCTAATCATGAGCTAGACCTTATAATAATATAAAGTCGATTTATAATCAAAACGGCCCAATATGCCAGTGGGACAAAGAAAATAGAAATAAATTAAAATGACATTTGAAACCTGCCACGATTTACGTGGCAGCAGACATTGTCGGGAGAAAAACGAGTAATTGAACGAGAGATCGATACTTACAATTTGAGTGCTCGTATTTCCCGCCACTTAGTTTTGAAACTTTCAACAAAGTTTTGCAGTTTCGCATTATTTCTGATCTCAAAATTATTTTAAGAAGTTCTGTATAAAAATAATGCTTTCTTATTTAAAAGAAGGTAGGCCGGATTTAGCTATTTCTGAATTTAATCAAGTAGGATTTTTTGTTGCTTGTAAGGTTATCATGCGTTGCTAGGAATATTAAATCGGAATTTTATTTAAATAATATATAAATAAATGAGTCACTAATCAGTCACAGTTTCCCTATAATATGTAACTATAGCAACGCAACCTTGTTTAACTTACAAGTGATAAAAGTTCGGGTAAATTCAATTCCAAAATAGCTAAATCCAGCCTAGGGGATTTACGTTTTTATGAATGAACTGGTAGACCTATAACCTATATCTACTTATAGGTACAGCTCATTCAGCAGCCCGAAGGCACAGTTGTTGCGAGAGAAATTAGATAACTGACCAAAGCCGAGCTCCAAAATCCACTGTACCAATGGAAAATGTAGCCAGGATTCCAATTTGGGACATCATTACAGCCGATATTGCTCCATGGGAGGCCACAAATTTTTTTATTGTTTTCCTGGAAACAACTTTCTAATGTGCAAAGTAGGTACCAACCTACCAGAACTGAAAATTTCGAGAAGACGGACGAGGGAAATCTAGCCTAGATTTTTCCGAAGATATGAGCATATGTTCCCCTGAGCCTGGCCGACCTCTCGCGAGGACTGGAATAAAACTCCAGCTGGAGCGAAAGCAGTTCCAGCTCATTCCGATAGGTGGAAGCACAGACACTGTGATTATCTGGGCGGCCCAAGCAGGTCGCCAGAGAGGGAGGCTAATTGCAGAGCAAGGGAACATAGAGGAAATAACAAGTACCTACCTACCTGCCTGGGTAGTACTGAGGGACGGATTCGCCAGTGCTGTCGTCGCGCCGCGAGTGTCAGCAGTGATGGTGTTAGGCACCCTATAACCAGTTGTTTCTTCCACCAACAAAAGTGAACAACAACCTCGCAAGCGTAGGGAAACCACTATAGGTAAATACAGTAAAAGTTGTGGGGGTAAATGTGTGCAGCATCCCTTTGTATTCCGAATGTATACCTAGAAGGTGAGAAGGTACCAAGAAGTACCTTAGCTCGGGATTAAACTTGAAACACTGTGCATGATCTTGCCCCCCACCAAGGTTAGGGGACCGCCATTTTGGACGCCTTAGGTCTTTGGTCTTATATTGTTGGGCGCCTACATAGTTAGTCACCGTCAAAGCTATGGGCATATACTTTACTAGGTGCATAACAATAATACTGCATATAAATAAATATACTCTGTTATAGTGTCTTATTCCAAGCAGCGTATATAAAGGTACCTACCGACATACCTGTACCTAGGTATATACCAACTCATCTACTAGAACTCCTTGACCTGGAGATTTTCTCAAATACCTATCTAACAAAATTACCGACCGCAATTACCCATTTCATATGAAATATACCAAGGTACACTTAATACGAACCAATTACTACAACGAAGGAACTTAAGTCCATACTTACAATACGTAAGTATCACATAATCTAGGGATAAGTAGGTAGATACAGAGGTACGTACAGACCTAACTGACAACATTAGATGTATTACCCGATGTCTCCAAGGGTCAAAGTAACTGAGAATTTTACAGCAGAATTTTAGATGGCATCGGGTAACAATTTCTCTGTTGCTATTGTTTCTTTCAATCTCCATCCCTTCTTCCCTGTCTCTATTCACTTTTTTTCTTCGTCTGCAATAAAACAGGTTTTTGTAGGTAAACAGATGCGGGTGGGTATGGCGAATAGTAGCCTAAAAGAAAATGCGGCACACCCTCTCAAGGCCCTGCACAGAGAAGATAAGTACTTACGTTAAAATAACCATCCATTTTCTACCAATTTCAGGAGCAAGTGCGAAGTGACACAGTGATAAATTCATTTCTTAAGGAAGATACGACAGGATTAAGTGATCGACCTATACGGATACTGGAAAAAAAACCGTGGCAATAAAACCCTCACTTCTCCGCACCCTCAACTGCTTCATTCAACTGACGGAGGGTGGTAAGTTGTTTAAAATTATTTTTATTAGTATATATACAGAAACTTTATCGCACAACGGAATCGGACTCATGGTTATTAAAATTTCCAAAGCTTCAAAGTCCTTCTGCCGAAAAAATGAGCTTAGTTTCTACTGAGTCTACCGAGAATAATCTTCATTGATTTTGCCGTCGGTAGCTGCACAGGTGGACAAATTGGTGGGCCCGTCGCTGCCGGTGTTGCCATAAAAGCTGCAGTGTGTTCTACATCAATATTCCTCGTAAATCATGAAGGTGTTGAGTTTTCAAGATTTTAATTTTAGATTTAATTATATATTATACGTGTAGTTAAGTATCGCAGTGTCCGTTTGGTCTCACAAGCTGAGCCGTGAGCTGAGAGGTCTGCGGGGTTAGATTTTGAATGCCAGTAGGTACAAGAAATTTTCTCGCTATTACCATTGTCAGATCCAGCACTCCTTGTCTGGCTGCAGCCATGAGTGCCGTACCTAACCCTTCAACCAGAAAATTTAATCGAATAAAAATAAAATGACTGATGATATGCTTGCGATCTATTCTTCGGGTCAACATAAAATATCATCCTGTACAGCAGGAGAGACGCGTCCACTTATGACCTTTCCCTATGAATGAAAGAAGTCTAGTATGACCGGCAAGTAACCAAGCAAATTATTTATGAATGAAATATGACTAGTAGCCATATTTCTAACATGGGATATTTTCACAATCCTATATATACTTACAGTTGATCTTATTGGAAGGAGTGAGTTGCAGTTTGTGGCCGTGAATGGTGGCTGTGGATAACAGTCATTACCTAGGCTTATTATCTTTTTCTTTTGGCCCCACCATTATAAAATAACTAAGTCTTTCTTCCTTTACCTAACTCGTTGCCGCTGCAGCTCTGGTCAGACTATTTATTTACCTATGCATCAGTACGGAAACTTAAACACGCACGGACCATCAGTACCGTGGTTTTAAAAATTTAATGCTTCTATTATTAAATAATAAAACTGTTCGCTGAAACAAGAAACAAGTTAGGTATAGTAGAGGGGCGTCAACACCTATAATAAATAGGATAGGTACACAAGGAATTGTAAATTAATACAAGGAGTTTAAAAAACTTGTTGAATCGTGAAATTCACGAAAACTCTGAAATGTTTTTGGTAGGTACCTCGCCTTTCTCGGGAACACGGAGAGAAAAGTAGCCAAAGACAAAGACACCGCGTAATTCTCAAATCAAAGTCAAAGGAATTGGCGGTTAAGGGCCACCATACATTAGCTATTTTTTTAAGTTCCGATCTCAAACTTTATTGTGAGAAAACTATTGGATTATTTAAATATTCTGAAATATAATACGTCTTTTTAACGTCACTATTCATGAGGCTATGTTGTGATTTTATACGATCAAGTGATTTTCGTCACAAAAAAATTGTCCATAATAAATTAACCGATCGTGAAATCACAACATAGCCTCATGAGTAATGACGTTAAAAAGACATAATATATTTCAGAATATTAAAATATCCAATAGTTTTCTCACAAAGTTTGAAATCGGAACGTAAAAAAATAGCGAACGTAATGGCCCTTAACGGCCACCATACATTCTCGACGAACTCCGCCAAAACCACCGGTAAATAGTACAAACATTTATCAAGCTTTTCTACTAAATGTGACGATAAAATCATACATTTTTTAGTCCGAAAAAATATTCCGCATGAGGTAGTGTTGTGTTTTCGCGATCTGTCAAAAAAACATGTGGACTGGTAGTTGACTGTTTAAAATCGCTCCTGTGGGCTTATTACTCCATTTCATGCAAAAATACAACACTACCTCACGACAAAGAGTCTCAGGTTTACATCCCCCTATAAACACTTTCCACTCGCCCTGTAACTTCGGAGTAGGGCTTGAAGTACTTAGCATTGCGAACCAAGTACGTGTAGTCGAAAATAGCGAATGTATATTCAGCCTTAGCGTGTCTTCACACCCAACAACATTTCTGCAGACCCCATCCATAACCATCATTTCCTATAACATTTATTTCTAGTTATTAAGGGTAAGCCTCAGCTGATGATGCTTTTCCACCACCGGTAAGGAAGAATTATTTTTAATTTTTTTTTTCCGTTGGGAGAGACCCTTCATAATTTGGCCTAGACGTTTAGCCTCAGATATGTTCTATGGAATTACCAAGTGGTTGTCGTTGTCGAGATCTCCCCCTTTTGCCCCTCCAAAACTGAGTTGCTACTGCTGCAATAATAAAAATCTTATACATTAAACCTTATAATATAATAATAGTCTTATGGAAGGCGTACAAAGATACTGCAGGCAAATTGAGTGATGAACTATACCTACTCCTACTCCCCACGAAATCAGATTAATTTCAAAACAAACATTGTTAATCAATGACTGGCGACGTCTACAATGTGTGAATGCTGTATAGCGTTAGCCTAGTATAGAGGGGTTGAGGGGTTGAGGAGGTTATATAGAGTTACTAACTGCCTGCGTCAAAGGGCTGTGTGACACAAGACCTAAATTACCGGCATTGTCCCCGTCTAATCGCTGAGGAACTGAAATAATTGCCCTGTAACGAGACGCCTCCAGCGATCTCCAGTAATGAACCAATTTTGACCACCCTTGTATTAACTCCAGTAGCACTGCCTCCCGTACTCTTCACATCGAGATGAACGAAACTTTGGCAACAAAAAACGGATTCAGGAACAAGGCTTAGGGCATAGCAATCAATATGTGGGTAGTAAGAATTAAATAAAAGGACCAATAAACGTTATTATTTTAATGCTGTGATATAGTAGGGCCTATACCTATGTCTTTTTAACGTGATAAAATAAAATCCCTCCAAATTTAACACTTGTCTTATTAAAGATTGGAGAACATAATATTGAAATTATAGAAAATATTTTTATATTTATATTAATGTTTATGGTTATGCCGTAATACTTAGCTGGATACCTTTTATACAGGTTCCTTCAAGATAAGGCCGGATCCACGGAGGTAGACATGAAACCTAATTATCCATTTCTTCGAACCGTTTTTGGATATTCCCCCAATCCCCCAGCAAGACTCCCACAAATTGTTCTATCTGCATACGTAGTTCAAGCCTTAACTTATGGAGTTATTGTACCTTGGGCAAAGTATAAGCAGTATAAGTATAGTCGTATTTAAAAAGATAATGAAGGCTTAACAGATGTTTCGGTAGCTGGACCTAATGATGGTTTTTATCAGTGCTGGCTATTTATTTGGGCCCGATGGTAGCTACTCTCAAGTTCACGTGACCTCTGTCAGTAGACACTGAGTCTATAGTTCACCAGGAAAAGTGACATTACGTCAACAGCACTGTAAAAACTTCAATTTTTTATTTATTATTTTTACCTTTACCTGACCACCGAGTAGAAAATTTCCAATGTGATGTTTAGGCGAAATTCAGAGTTTGGAAAAAACTGAAAATAAGTCGTTCATAATGTGAATCTTATGGATGGAATAATTATAATAAGAGACCCACCATTATAGGAGAAGTAGAACTTTACTAAATAAAGCAAAAAGTATAGGTACGGTACAGGTACATATAACTATATGACTTGGAATTGGGCAGGTATAGGCTGAAAAATAGGGTGCATGGAATAAGTGATAAACGCAAGATAGGTACCTATACAACGCATACCTACACCATCTAGGAATATTCAACGTAGGCTAGTTTCTATATAGCTTGCGGGTCCGTATAAAGACATTTTAAATGGCGCATTCTAAATGGCATTTTAATTGGTCCCGTGAAGTTGTGACTATTTCTTGGTTTCATCTCATGTTTTATGGTTTTTTGCGTTAGATCTGATTGTCGCCACAGGTAGTGGAGTGAAGGCACGAATGGTTTCTTAACGAGCCTCCTCACCATGATAAACACCTCCAGGCTGTTAAAATGGGGCAAGAAAAATTGCCATCCGGGTAAGATGCGTGCGGGCATGCTGATAATCACTCCATGACAATTATAGGGACTTTTCAACAACTGAGGAGGTGTAGGTACATGCCTAAAACATAGGTACTCGGTGGAGTCCCCAACATTAGTATCACGGAAAGAAAGTTATCCACCGTTAAAGGTGCAATGAGAAAACTCAACCAAAATCGCCAATCGCCTGTCACAAAACGGCTGAATCTGAAACATCTAGGATAGGACAGTCACAGTCCAGAAGTTTTTTCTTTTTTTTTCGTACTTTTTGATATTATCTGGTACCTATGGCCCCTAAATACCGAAACAGCCACCTATATGAGGTGACTGATTTCTTGTTTGAAGCATATAAAACAAGAAACACATCTGCAGAACACTTTTAAATATAGTAAAATTTATTGAACGGTGCGTGACCCGAACTGCAGGGGCTACCGAATGAATTGATCGCGCAATCTGTAAATTTTATACATGATGAGAATGTAAAAACAGAGAGAAGCGAAGCAGCACTTGTATAGTCCAAGTCAGGCTGGGAGCATACCGATTATTCATAATTTCTTGAAGATTTTCAGTTGACGCCGATCCGGGTTTGGGTTCCATATCCTACCATACGCTAAAAATGCCAATCCGACCCTGAGCAGATATTTCCCTGATCAAGAAGAAGTTTTGATCAACCCTAGATTTGCAAGAAATTATGAGTAATCGGTACGCTCCTAGCCTGACTTGGGCTATAGCACATTGGGCCATCAGCCATCACAGTCCACTGCAATCTTTCATCGCCACCACTGAGATACAAGAAAAAGACGGGCTATAGTAGGGTTGTTGGCTGCCCTGGTCGGTACCAACGCAGGGTGCCATGCTGGTACCGAGGCTTGGGCTGCATGCCTGTGTAATAGGGGCAATTATCCGGCGGGGTGAGCCTGGGCCCATTGTTGCCGGCTTCGCCCAGCAGCGACGTGGAGATATTCTCTGGGGCCCTACCTGGTCCTGGCTAGTTACTATGCCTACCTACCTCAAGCTTTATTGTCACAGAGACATAGGAGAACCCAAATGTCTTGACTCCACCAGGGACGCATTCAGCGCGAAACAGTTGTAAAAATGCCTATGGTTCAAGGGGAATAATCAAAGAAACTTCTGGGTATTTTTTTCTGAAATACACAAAAACATTTATTGTCTACAGTTAACCTATAGTTAGGATTTAATTGACGAGTAGTGAGTGTCAAATCAACTCTTTTCGACATGTGAATTTCAGAATTTTTGGTAACCGAGGAGGAACTTCAAATTCTATATGTGTGATGTTACTGGACTGAAGTGTACTGGATTTTTGGAAAAAACAAGGTCTACAATAAGTATAAAAAACTACAAAATAATTCCTGACTTGAACAAGGTCGTCCGATTAGCCAAAATTCAGATCTTACAAAAACAGGTCGAAAAGAAATAAATCAGTTTCATCTGAAATGATGGCTACCCAAGTGATGGTTACCCAAGTGGAAGGAAGAGAGAAACCACAAAAACCACAGAAAAGCAGAAAGAAATCGAGATAGCTGAGGCACTATATATGAAGCACCCTCGGGCGTCTGCGGTTTCTTTTTCAACTTTTGGTCAGACTAGGGAAACAGGTGGCCAATATTTTCATGGGAACCAGAATACTGGGCCAAAAAACGCAGCGTCCAATATCAACTCTCGCTAAGGAAAAATATGCTGCACCAATTCTTGTGGCACTCCTGCATGGAGGCTTCAAAAACCTTCTAACCTCTTCTATACTTCCCAAAGATTCCATTACTCTTAATTACATAGCCAAACAACGACTATTCTCATATACTGGCTGAAGGACGCCCATACGACCAGACGAGTCCATTAGCCGTTATTGAGAACTGCATCAGAGCCCTTGCCATCATTGTCCCGGGCAGGCTCCATCTCACAAAAAAGGTAATGACGCCAAACTCTTGTGGAAAAGGTCCCATAAATGAGCCAGCGATCGAGGAGGTTTTAATGAAATGATTGGCCGAAATTGCGGCGACTATCACGGGGCGAGATAGGTCCAGACTCGGCAGGCTCGGCTTGCCAGGTTCTCACGCACGGCGGCGACAGTCATGCCATCAACGCTACAATAAACGGTGGTTACTACAGCTATGGGAATGGGATACCATGAGGACTCAGGAGACTTCGAAAGTTTTAACGCACATTTCGATTGAAAGGAAAAAGTACCTCACGACCAAGGTAACTTGACATTCGGTCTTAGAAAAGTAAGTCAAAAAAAGTCTTCACACCTAGATTTATTAATTATTTTATTAACTACAAAGGTGCATATTTTAATTTGCCATCTCGAAATTCTCAAATTTGGTTCCTTTCCGAGTAGGGTTGGCCTAGGTCGGCTGAACTTCCTATATCTTAAGGAAACCGGCAATTTACCCGTCGACTGCCGTCAGCCCTCTGTCTGACTCATGTACCCTTCTCATAAGCGTAGGCACAGGTACGAAGGTGCGTCATACCTATAAACATCTAATATGGACCTACCCAATCGTAAAAATAAAACCACTTTTATTTTCCAAGGAAGATAACGGAATTATTTATCATTTCTGATATTTAATTCAATATGTTGTCTAATCTCACGGTCAAAATCAAAATTTATGTGTGAATTTTAAGATAAATAATTGTAAATAAATGAGAAGTGCCTTATAACGACCCTGGAGGAACTACAGGCCAGGGACTGTACAAGGCCCGTATTTCTAATTTAAAATGAGTTTTTGATTAGAGCAATTACAATTATTATTGTCTGGAAGTGAGTCAAAGGAAAATGGACGGGTTAACCCGCGCAGGAGTAATTAACTCACTATTTGAACAGAGCGCATGGAGGCTTTCCTGCCCTTTGTCAGCAATGGCCAAGTATTTTCCCTCTATTTTGGAATTAGCTCGGACAGGTTTAACCATGCGCTAACTCAACAGCATCGGTAAGTAATATAGGGCCATGATTTAAGAGGGAACTCGTAACTTTGTGGTATTTTCTGCAATCCATGTTTAGTTAAACGTTAGTGGACCCAGCACCGCCTCAACCAGAGTTAGTATAAGGAACCATGCACCACCGAGAAACTGTCAAAAATAACTTAGTCAAAATCCACGAAAAAGTAATAATAAATTCTAATCGCTTTCGACCTACACGGTCATCATCAGAGGGGTTTATCTGTCTCTTCCCTTCTTGTACCCCTCTGATGATGACCGTGTAGGTCGAAAGCGCTTAGGATTTATTATTACTTTTTCGTGGATTTTGACTAAGTTATTTTTGACAGTTTCTCGGTGGTGGCTCCTAATACTAACTCGGTTGAGGCGGTGCTGGGTCCACTAACGTTTAACTAAACATGGATAATATAGGGCCATTTTCACCAAGAAAAATCAAATTCAAATCAAGCTTATTTGAATCAGTTGCTATGGTAACCATTAATCAACAAACTCGAGCCTCGCTATTGATGTTGCTAGGGTAAAATTTGATTTTTATTTCAAATCAACGTTGATTTTTCTCGGTGAAAATGGCCCATAATATAGTAAAGAGTAATCATTCTATCTATATGCAAACGTTTCTGAACGCCATTTCCCTGCGGACGACGCGACGTTGGATATTCTTTTTATTCTGGAATGTAACTTATTTTTTAACGTTACAACTCTTAAGGTAAACAATCGACTGATTTGTTCCAACAAAAAATTGACAAGAATCCCAATAACAGAAAAATATTACGTCGGAACAAGAACCACCTC
This sequence comes from Mesopsocus fuscifrons, assembly GCA_950004255.1. NCBI lineage: Eukaryota > Metazoa > Arthropoda > Insecta > Psocodea > Mesopsocidae > Mesopsocus > Mesopsocus fuscifrons. The sequence continues at coordinate 7,232,369 of OX465380.1, forward strand.
TTTTTTACTTTCTCGCCCGTATGTAATACATGGGCTGAGAAAGTTATGTTATCGTGCGAAATTTCGATTTTGAGATTTTCATTGCAAAAGGCGTTTCAGAGGTCCTAGATACCAAAAAAATGGTTTTTAGGTCATGTCCGTCCGACGTACGTACGTACGTACGTCCGTTTGTCTGTAGCGCGGCTACAGGTCACACCAGTCAACCGATTTGGCTCAAATTTGGAATATAGATGTCTAAAATCAGTTCCGAGATACATTTTTAATTCAATTTTGATTACTCAAAAATTGCTCCCACTATTGTCAAAAAAGTGTCAAAAAAAATTCAAAATCGTGTTTTTGTCTACTCAAGACGCATTTCACGGTACGGTAATAAAGTTAGAACATTCAAATTTTGCAGTCGTGTTCCCAGATAGATGCTCCAGGATCATTTTCATTGTTTTGGAGATGGGCCAAAAATTTGGGCCAAAATTGGCCCATACGTGAAAATCGTGGCCCCATGAACAGTATTAGCCGGAATTTCACAAAAATCCATAAACTTGTGCTTAATAACATTACTTAAAGGTTTGTCGAAGAAATATTCAATCAATTCAAAATTGCGGCCAATATAGGCAAAATAAAGTCAAAAATAGGAAAAAAAACTAGAATCTCGTTTTTGTCTACTCAAGACGCATTTCACGGTACGGTAATAAAGTTAGAACCTTCAAATTTTGCAGTCGTGTTCCCAGATAGATGCTCCAGGATCATTTTTATTCTTTTTGAGATGGGCCAAAAATTTGAGCCAATATTGGCATTATCGTAGGAAAAATTTTCCAAAAATGGAAATCACGTTTTTGATTGGTTAGGTCACATTTCCAATAACACTAATCGACGGATTTTCTTGAAAATTGGTGAAAGTGGTCTCAGATAGATGCTTCAAGGGGGTTTTCAATAGATTTTCATTTACTTAAAAATTAAGACGGTGACACGCAAAATAGAAAACATATACTTTGCGCGTCGAGCGACACTTCACTGTCTGATGGATATGTTTGAGATTCGGTATGCAGGTGCCTAAAAGTATCGCCCATTGTGAGGCAAAATACTTTTTAGAAAAAGTTAAAATTCTGACAATTATTTACGTAAAAAAAAAAATCAAATTATCGATAAAAATTGCGAGAAAGTCAAGTGCGACCATTGTCGGACCCTTTATTTTCGTTTTTCACCTTTAATTACTAAAAGCTCCGACTAATACAGGCCGTAGCCTCTTATTTCAAAAAAGACCGTACCGTGTAGGTACAGTATTGTAGATACTATGTTGCACCAATCTTACTGTACCTATAGGTACTTTCTATAAAAATCTGGGTGTGGAAACTGATGAACATATCGTGAAACTCATGGGTGCATGTATCGCCTTGTCCATACCTGATTCATGACCCTCTCAACTTGTAAATTGAACCTTGAAACTGCCCAGCCTCATTGATTTACTACGATCATGTTTCAATTCATCTGTCATCCAGGATTATGGTAATATCCTATCTATAAATTAGAGAGCATGATTTCATTAGGTAATGCCTGTTCCATCCCATACAGTCTCTCCGGCTACATTTATAAATTCATGCAATAAATCGATTTATCTTTGTACCTATAGAACCTGTCTGGTATACAAGTTACGGATTCAAACAGCGTTATGGAAAGAAGGTACTGGTACATTTTGTGTGAACTTCAATCATTTTTATGTGACAAACCAATGAGCTCCTTATAAGTGCCCTGCAGTAGATCCCGCGGCATTATTGGAAGCACTTACCGATGCAGTATACCAGTATGTGCCATAGATGTCATACAGACGTTCCGAAGGAATTTGCGTAAAGCCATAAATGGAAAAGGAATGTAATAAGAGGTTAGAAAGGGCAAAGGGCTCCCCTGTTCCTCGTTTAGCTAAAGAATTTGTACCGGCCGATACAAATTGTATCATAACTGACTCAATTCACTTTACACCTTACAATTTTTCTTGATCATATTTTTTTATGATCATACTAGGATTGGAAATTGTAAGGTGTAATCGGGGGCTTACGCTCACTACTAAAGCAACAACTGAGAGTTTTCATTGTGACTCAGCCTCCCTTCAGAGGTTTTAAGACAATGAATATAATTATTGCCAAAATCAGGTATAAATTTCAGCTACTTCAAATGGACAATCTTTCATCAGTTTCATGAGTCGTCTCCTGCTGCTTGAATAACTATTACTGGATATTTCATTGTTTCCATCTATTTGTGATAGGGTCTCATGATGACGACAAGCGCCAAAGTCACATGAGCCGAAGAAAAAGCTTGAGAGGCTGAAGACTCTTATCTTGCAGAACTAGAATTGACAATACCCAATAGTGACAGATCAGGGAAGGTACGTCAGAAAAAAATAAACCAACCCAAAAGCTAATGAACAGAGAAATTAACCCGTTGAAATGGAGTGAGTCAGAAAGGGGCCCCTGGACGGTGACTCATGTCTGTGGGAAGAGGCCCCGGGGCTGCGCCCTCGTATATAGTAATCACCCAGGGCCCCGTTTGTGGGTCAACCCCCGCATTAGGGCGGGCTCCCTTCGTCTTGGGGCAGGCGCCGTCTGGAGGAGGGCCCCAACAAATTTCGCGCTCTCATCTTTTCAAATTTATTATAAATCGTCGGAAGGGCGGTACATGTTTTTTCAAAGGAAGGGTGAGGTCGTAGGAAGGTTACGTGTACCTTAATACCTGGGTTCCGCCCCATTTCTGACATCCTTTCCAAAAAGTTTTTTGTTACTTTATTTTTTGAGCTTGTGGGAACTAATTTTTCTAGATCGTAATGTATACGAAAACAGTTAATTATATGAGCCAAGCATTTCTCTTTGCCCATGCACGTGTTCACAAGGAGATACACAGCACGCAAAAAGGTAGAATTTTCATTTTCAGAAGAGAACTGGAAGTGTTGCAGATGTCGAATATGAGCTGGCCAAAGCCGAGAACAGATAGGCCTTTCATCAGGATTTAAAAAAAAGCTAGATTTTTTAAAAAACATCTCAGATTCACAGATTTCTTGTTAGCAGGGGGCATAGGGCAGCAGAAAAGAATAGGGGTCGCAACTCGCTTCTCAGCTTTTGAATTAAAGATCAGCTATAGTTCCCCGTTCAACGAGACGAGGGACCCTACTTTATTTTTTGCTGATCTTGAGCTATTTTATATCTTTCTCAAGTTGATCTTTCCGCGTACATCGGATTTCCTCCCCGATTTATTTTCTCGCTGAAGACGGTTTCCCCCATGTGGAGTATAGTTTTAGTAGGGGAGAGGGCGGGGGTTCCTCATGTGGGACTTGGGACTATTGCTTCCTACAGTGCTGTGGCGTGGTCTTATTCTTTATGAGGAGAACGGGGGGAATGGGGGTGGATTTACCCATGTATATACGTAACATCGAATATTTGGGAAGGGGGCTTGAGCGAAGGTTAGGATGTAGCTATCCTTCTCGGAACGCTTCGTCTCAGGGATTCCGTTTTTCTCTTAACAGAGGGGGGGGGGGGGGGGGCAACTACCCATACTGAAGTGCCAGCCAGAACAGAAGTTGCCAGTTAGGTATACTGCAAAGAATACATGACATTTCCAGAGGTACGCAGGGAACTGCATGGAAGACATGTAATGTGCCTCCAGGCTAGAGGGTCCTTAATGAGGAGCAGCAATTAGAAGCGCACTGCACCCCGTAATTACAGTCAGGGTAGATTTATACACACAAAAGTACCCATCTCAGGGTGAAGCTCCAGGTACGGATGGATCTCACCTAATTTATTACTTTATTTAATTGTTCCTTTTTTGTTCTTTTGATATCATGGGCTTGAAAGCAAACTGACGCGTAATGGCTATTAAGGGCTTATTTTACTTGATACTGGGCGACCGGAAATGCTCCGTTGGATAAAAAAAAAGATGACTAAAGATATGTAAAATAAAATCGTATGAATGTTGTATGTCTGTACACCGATGAACTATAAGACAGGAACCTTAAAGCAGATTTATACCTAAGTCAGTGTATAGTCAATGATAGTGTAGGTAATTATTATCTGGGTTATTATAATAGCAGGATACGTTAGTAACTACTTATAGGTACAACATTACAATACACCTCAGTAGCAAAGTTGTTACCGACCTTCCATAGGCATGCATTCAGACAACGAAAGCCCCCGCAATTTTGCTATAACTACACGCTATTAGCCTCTCGCCAGCCTTATAAATAAAGAAATTAATTGAAAAATTAATGATTGAAGCAGCGGCCAGTTTCAAGAGAAGCCAGGTACGTAATAAGCAGGTTCACGGACGTTGAGTCTTGATTATAAAAACAATAAAAAAAGCAAGAAGAAAATTTCAGCTGCTGACAAGACTCGCACGCTCAGCCGGAGTGAGATTTCCATTAAGATACATAAGCTAGAAAATTAATAAAGCAAATAAATAATTGTCGTTTCAGGTTTAGGGGCTGGTACACATTAGAGGGGGCGGGCCAGGCTCTCATAAGGTACGCTTTCAGGTATGGTAATGTCTGCACGGCCAATCCTAGGGGCCCCGACTCATCTCCCACCAATCAAAATCCCTCTGGCCATCTTATTCTGCCTTCAAGCTCAAGTCTAGAGATTTATTGTTGCATGTAAAACACGTACAAGATGAGTTAGTGTTGTTGTTAGACCAAGAACAAAAAATATTAGGTATTTAAACTTACAAGCAACCTCTACAGGCGCTAAGATTATTGTCAGGAATATACCTTATACAATAAGTAATAAAAATTTGACTTTGTCGTCAGGAGCCCACTAACAGGATCGTATGGACAAAAACTCAAAAAGTGACAAACGTTTTCTCTTTAAATTTACAAAAATTACAGATCTGCAGCTTATACCATAATGCAGAAAACAATTTTCAAATAAATGATTATTCTGGTAAGCCACCTCTGAAGTCGTTTACTCGTACCTAGTTCCATGACCTACCCTAAAAATGAAACATTGAGGTGAAGGTACGGAATACGCAGGGGCGGCGCGTGGCATCAGCTGGTCTAGATCACAGTAATTTACCCGTCAAAGTCTTGACCTACCTCACAGTACAGCCATACCTCCACAGGGTACCTACCTAACTAATCATATACATTAAAGCAGCAGCCGCGTGGCCAACGAACGCTTACAAACGTCTCTTCACTCCTGTCAGCTTCTCCATGCAATGCTGCTGAATTTGTTTCCGGGTCTTTTTATTCATTTTCCGTATGCAGTTTTGGGATTTTAAGATTGAGTCTCTAACGGTGAATTTCACACTTATACGGAATACCTATATTTCTATATAGGGAAGTACCTACCCGCCTATACAGCGGCCTGAACCATTATACCCCTGGCCGTAAGTATATGTCTAGGAAAACTTTGATTTCAGATATATGTGACGGAAAAAAGAATCCCCGCCTGTTAATTACTTATTTTAAAAGTATGTCGTGTAGATGAAGGTGTAGACTGTCGGCCCTAAATTGATAATATTTCCGGAAGGCCTAGGTGGCCCATACGCCGGGAAATTTAAACAGGCGGTTTCCACTTCCTCAGTGCGACCGAGAAAATCGCCAGAAATAGGTAACTGAGCGAGCCCGCACTCCGAGGGGTTAACCAGTCGTTGGGAATCTCGTTGGGAATCATTGGAAATCTTTATGAAATCTCAGAGAATCTTGGAACTTTTTGGAGTGGTTACCCCTTCGGGCTTTACCTTTCAATGTATATCGTTGGGAATTGGGAATCTTTGGAAATCTATATGGAATCTCAGTGGAATCTCAAGGAATCTCTGGAGTGGTTACCCCCTCGCCGCACTCTGTATTGCAGAGAGGAAGGCCATGCACTGGCCGTCAGCACTGGCAAACGTAGCAAATCAGAAATAACAACTATGAAAAATATAAAAATGCCTCGGCTAAGATTGCTGCATTGTTTGAGTTGTGTTCTGCTTCACCAGAGCTGTTGGGTGCTCGTGTAGCAGATTAGTTTTTCGGCCCAACAGCTCGACGGCAGCGGCGGGTGCAAGGGGCGTGGCGCCCGAAATAGCTCGGCCAGCCCGCTCGCTGACGGATAGCCCCATCCATCAAGGCGCCCTTATATATTTATTTTTACTGCGTCGCTGAACACATTCCTCTTCCACCGCCTCTGGCGTGTCACATGTCCACCACCTCTTTTAAAAAAATTGGATAGAATTCGAAATTGAAAACCTGGAGCGATTTTATAGGTACCTAGCACACGTCGGGCGTGTTGTTTCGGAATTTACACTTTGAACTTTTAATAAAAATGGTCTAAAAGGTTCAGGCAATGGTGCCGCGATTTTTTCCCATTGAAGCCCGTCGCAAACCATGACAAACGAATTTCAATTTTTTGGTGTTTTTCCAAGCTGCCGAAATTTAGACACTTTAACGAATAACGATTAGTTTAACTACTAGTTTGCAGAGTTTAAAAATAAATCGGTTTATTGTACGTCGACGCCCAACAACCAACTTGCATAAAAGCTTATTTTTGTTGATAATTTTTTGAAGAGGAAAATGAGGGTAGACCATCAACACCTAAGACCTAAAAATTAATTAAAATTATCCGGCAGGAGCGTCATTTCAAGGAGTCAATAAGGCACCACTATTTTTTCGAAGTGGGGGGGAGGAGGGAACATCCCCTCCTCGCCTCAAAAAAGAAAAAGTGTATATGCCGTAGTCACATACATGATGGAACCACTCTAGCTGATTCGGCAATCGACAATCTTGTCACGTGCGATCAAAGGTGATCGCATTGGGTAACATGGGCCATGTCTTTCTATAATTAACAATGCGGGTAATGGGTGTTTGTGATCGAACCTCACCCTAACAGGCCATGTCTGGGACCTGGGTCCTGAGATCGTGCTTAGCTTTTATATAAGCTCATTCAGGTTCGGACTGGCTCATCCAGTTGCATCGAAAATTTTAAGAGGAAGTCTCCAGAAGATGGAAAATATTTCAGCCCTACCTCTATAGAAAAGTAAAAGGTCAGAAATTCTAATAAACAAACGAGGAATATTATCCAAAATGTCCACACGATCCTGTTTCCTGTTTGTTGGCGTTTTTTTCTATACCCAAATTTTGAAGAAACTATATCGGACTTTCGCGTGTGCATGAGTATTCGTTCGGAAATTTCCAAGTATTTTCCAAGTGATTTCTCCAATTCTCAAAAATTACTCGAAAATCGCAAAGTTTCAAATGTCTCTTCCCAGGCTCGCCGAGAACGGTAGTTAGATACAGTCTCGTGTGGGCATAGAGAAGTAGGTAAGCTAAGAGGGCTATAAATTTTGCCAGCAGAAGCAGTTGGCAACATTTCATGACTCATAAACGCATATGCAAGACTCTATATAAGAGCTATAAAAGAAAGATATCTTGACTGAAATTTACAACTTATTCCGATTCTTATTTATCCTTTGGTCAACTCTACCCCTTTTTTCTACTTTATTTAAATATTTCAGAAACTCAGGGGACCCCTACAGTCATGGGATCGGGAGAAAAAAATTTCAAAATCAAATGTATAGGTCCAGAAACAGTTTCTTGTCATTTATGGCCAGTCCCACCATACTCGGTTAACGGTTAAACTCCAGTTAAATTCCGATTATTGCACGGTAAAAATCGAATTTAACTGGAGTTTAACCGTTAACCGAGTATGGTGGGACGCACCCTAAGAAGGTATATAAAATAAGTACTTACTACATGAAAAACATTTCTGAGCTCCTTTCACAGTCACATTTTAGTTGACTTTTGCGGCTAGTATCAATAATAAACAAAAAGCTCCCTCAAGAGTGAAGAGCTGTCTTTATATAGATAGCGATCATGAGTTAGTTACTACTTATCGGTAATTTTCACACATGTTAACCAAAAAATGCTGGTTACTTGGGCCTCTAGAGACCCCTAGCGGCTCCGGTGGTTCACCAACCAGTGATTAGCTGGAGATTCCCGCCAGATATTTGAATTTTAAATGTACGTCGCCTCCTTGACGAATCCATTAGTGCAAGTGCTCTCTTATTTGCGGATCTAGGCCGCTTCTGTTGTGTGATTTGTGGTTTACACAGGCAATCACAGCCTCAGGCTCCGCTCTTCGTCAAATCAGAGGCTTCGATAATATGCACTTGAGGTGACTGCATGAGTGACTGGCAGACTCGGCTGTTTGATTTGTGTTGCATTTGCTCAATCAGAAAGCAGACCTAATCTGTACTTGATTGAATGTGTATGATTGAGGCAAAACGGAGGTGGAGGAGAACAATGCGGAAAAACACACTGAAGATGTGATGTAAAGCAGTCCAGCATTGTTAGCTAGGTACCTTATAGGTGCTGTACCTAAGGTACATAAAACAAGTCATAAGGCCATGGAGGATTGGCTAGACGTTCGGCTAAGAATTTCCTTCTCTCTACTGGCAAAATATTTCAACAGCCTAAAACAAGGGGTACGACAACGGTCGCACAAACTTTCCCATCCTATTCAGTTCAGGGCCCTTGAAGAAACTTTTAGCCTCAGGAAGTCTCTCCGTGAATTATGAGTAACTACCCACATGACATATTTCGCAAACCTTCAAAAACTCAACCCGGTGGGGGCTGGCGGGGGGGGGGGGGGGGGGGGGGGGGGGGGGGTCGAAAATGCTCTGAGAATTTTTTTTTGACCACATAACTCGCTTTAGGAAGTATCTTCGAGTTATTTAAATACCCACATGGCATATTTTGTGAACATAAAAAACTGATCCCTGCTTGGGGGGTCGTATCTCCCAAATTCGAGTTTTCCCAGATATGCCGCTAATGGGGTATTTTTACCCATAATATGCACTATTACCCCTGAGAAAATGAACGTAATCACAGGCGCCAATTTTGAGAAAAAAATTAAAAACATGATTTTTTTATGATTTTGGGGGGCTGCGCCCCCCGATTGTCACCAATAAAAAATTGGAAAAAACCAAGTCTGCGCATTATTTTTTTACACCCGAGTACCAAATTTGAACAAAATGGGCAGGACGGTTTGGCCCCTGGCCCTCCGTACATACACACACACAACACGTAAAAAGCTCTTTTTTGGGGTCTGGCAAATGAAAAACTCAAAATCGATTTTCCGCACGATCACAATACTTTCCTATACTTCGTATATACATGGGAAAGTAAAGAAATCATCCCTTATTGTTGAATAGCACTGCTTATTCTATATTCCAAGGGTGCTCTTTTATTTTCATTCCGACCATTTGGCAACCCTCAGCGATAACCGGAGGGTTGCGCAGAAGGGGATTTTGAGTGCCCGCGAAGCATTTCCTAAAGTCAACCCACGAATTGAAAAACATGAGTGGTTGAGGTTTTAAGAAAGCGGTACAAGGCCCCCCGACGGCATGTGGGCGGGCCCGCAATACATCACGGCCGTGCTTCAGCAATGCTGCCGAGGCCCCCGTCCGCTCAACCACAAGAAGCTGCTTTTCCCCGTTCCTTTTACTACGGCCCCCAATGATTTAAGCCTTTTTCGGTCCTTTTTGGATTAACACTGAGTCAATGTCTCCTACAAATGAATAAAAATAATCTCCTGAGCTTTCCCTTCGAGTCTATTGGATTTCCTTGGAATCAACTTCCGCGGGAAACAATCTTGTCGGCTTTTGTACTTCAGTTGCTGGCTTCTCATTCTCATTAGGTAGTAATGGATATTGCAAAGGGGTCTTTATTCAGACAAAATGTCTAATCTAAACTGGTATTTTCAAATCGGTAGCTTAAATGTTGGCGACACTAAAGGTATACAGTAGGTAAACAATTCTCTGTTCAGTTTATTTCCATTCTATCCCACCCTGGCTGACGCAAGTTTGCTAAAAAAATCTCTCCTATACTTTTCCAAAATTTTACGAGTACGAGGGTCATCTCAAAAATACAAAGAAATAGCTATTTTCAAAAAAGGTTGATTTGAACAATTAGGTAGGTACCTATTTTCTTATCTATAGGTATACGAGTACAATCAACATTTCGGTTAGGATGTATTTTTGAAGGCGGTAATATCTGTTTTCCGTATCGTACTATAGGATAGGAGTATAACTCACTGCATGCCATGCTGAGGAAGAAGCGTTGAACCTCATCTTACAACTGGTAAAAGTTGCTGAAGCGTGCTAGGTATATCTACTCAGGTATTGTTTCAACGAAATGGGTATAGAAACAGAAAAATGTTAAAGCTAGAAAACAGAACGTTACTTTTTGAATTTAGACAAAAAATTAGAGACTCAGGACTCTCCTTCTAGAATTTCGCACTTTCTTTAGATCCTTCGTTACCTTACAGAGAAATAGTGATTCCAAGTTTTTGAGTCATTTGCATAAAATTAGGCGGTGTGGGATAATGCAAGTACCTATAGAATATACTAACTATCTCAACAATACCTACTACAAATGAACTGAACTGAAACAGAAGAGGGTTCAAAAGAACTGAAGAGTTCGCGTGTCTGATTCACAAGCCATTCCAGTTAAACACATCCAGAGTCTGAGAACAGTCCATATCAGGAATTATAAATATGGTTTAAATTATTATGACTCTGACTAATAGAATTGCGGACAGTCTCTTGAGAGCGTATGATGGTATAATTGTGGTTCCGTGCAGCATGTATACGTATACCAGGGCAAATAACTAAATAGACTGTGCGTGTGGCAACTGCTCGCTAAGGCTGCCATCACACATTCTCAACTGTTCACACCAAAAGTTCCACAACCATACCTACCGCACATCCTGTAGGTACGAGTAGGCAAAATAATTGATTATTAACAACTTAAAAAATAGCACCCGTATAATATGCCATGCATGTGCCTATGGACGCATCTACTGAAGAATCATGATTCCCAAGGGGTTAACCACTCCAGGAATCTCGTTGGGAATCTCGTTTGGAATCTCAGGCAATCATTGGAAATCTTTATGAAATCTCAGGGAATTTTGGAAATTTCAGGAGTATTTAACCCTTTGAGGTGCATCTTTCCACGAATCTCGTTGAGAATCTTTGGAAATCTTCATGCAATCTCAGGAAATCTTTGGATATCTTCATGCAATCTCAGAGAATCTCCTCGATGATTCCTGTTGTAAATATCGAATATGGTTATTTTTAAAAAATTGATAATTGTGATTGCGCGAAGCTATAAGATAATATACTCGTAGGTATAAGTGACTATTTTTTATCTATGATATAGGAATATTACCCAGCTAATTAATAGAATGTAGCTTGCCTATAAATACCTTAATAAATTCCAATAAAAATAAATAAATAGAGAAGTAAATAAAAACCAGAAAGAAAATGTCTAACAGAAATAAAACGGAATGTTCCACAGGGGAAAGGGTATACAATAGAATCTTTTGTTAGGTAGAATAGGTCAAAAGATAAAATAAGCTCATAAATGCATAAATAAATATGTCCGCAGTGTTGTTGCAGCTGTAGAGAATGATAAATTTTTGAGCGGTATGTTGTGTTTATTTCCACTTATTTCGATAGCTGGGGATTGGGGATAGTAGGTAGTGATAGCGATCGGTATAGGAGGAAGCAGCTAATTTGTTAAAATTTATTCTTATAAATTAAATTTTATCAATTACAACGTCAGAAGAAATTTATTGCTCCACAACTACGATTGCAGCATATCGGAACTTCGTTCCTATACATAGGTATAGATACCTCCCATCTATTTTTTAGGTGGATATTCATTTTGGACAAGAACTGAACACAGTTCATATTTTGAATTTTATTATTGCTCCCCCCCCCCCCCCCCCCCCCAAGCCCCAAACGAAGTACATTTTTTTTCGGGATGATCTTTTTCTCGGTCGATATGGCAGAAAAATTGATGATGAAGAAATTTTCGTGCTTGACGCAATGAGCATGTGTCTATCTGTGGAACGGCTCGTGAGGATGTTCAGGTCAGAGGTCCTACAATGATGCCAAGAGATAGGGGTGCCCCGTGCTAGCACCCACACTCAGTGGTGAGATCTCATACACGATAAACACCTCTGAGTCACATTACAGCCTCTCCGAAGAATATATAGGCAGGTATAGGTATATTGTACCTACTTATCTCATGGTTTATTTATTTCTATAATATTATTTACAAGAGGCGTCGATATAGAAAGATACTCCCTCGGTATGGAGAATGGTAGGGGGAGACCAGGGATGGAATTTCTGGTCAGGTTCCGGGCAATATGTATTTTGAATGTAAGATAGGTCAGCCCAAAAAGAGTACCTGCAGAATACATACACTAAGTGGTGCAGCCAGAACCGTTGGGGATACGGAAAAAGAACCGATCAAGAAGAGAGTATAGGTATATACTATTATCTTATAAAAGGTAGGTACACGTAAACCATTCAGACCATTAAGGTTTACCCCTAAAATTCCATTAAGGGTGAGCATACAGGGGCGATACCCAAAGCATTAAGTCAGAAAATAGCCCCCCGGGTCCTCAACCCTCCGCTTTGCTTTTGAGTCAGCTAATTCGTAACAGGGGGGCCAGAGGGGAGAGGGGGGCAGCCACCCGCGAGCTTGCTTTGACATATTACACTGAGGGGTTGCCAGCCCAAAGAAGACAGGTTGATGACGACTTCTGGTGTACAGGGGGGGTTCTTCTTAGGATGGGCCCCTGTGACAGGGGGACCGCCCCCAATCTGTCGTCAAGGTAACGAGCGAGGTGACGGTGTGACTGTGGTTACCGCGCGACAGCAGGTGCACCGCAGAGTGACACTCAACACACTTACAATACTTCTGTGACACCACGCCACTGCCCGCTGTAATACTTTGATACCGCCTCAATAACGTGGTCAAGTGGGAAAACAATAGACTCGTAAGACTGAAGTCCAGGGTGCGAATCCCGCTACCAACAATTTTCCGATGGATGTCACTGGGGACATACCCCCACGAATCCCTCCCGATCCTTCAGCTCCTGTAGGGGAGATAGGAACTGCATGAGGACATGCTGTAAGCACATGAAACGAGGGGGTAAACATTTCAAAGATTCCTTGAAATTCCACTGAGATTCCATAAAGATTTCCAAAGATTCCCAACGATATTCATAGAAAGATGAACCCCGAACCACTCCAAAAAATTCCAAGATTCCCTGAGATTTCATAGTGATTTCTAATGATTCCCAACGAGATTCCCAACGAGTGGTTAACCCCTCGACATGAACGGTGAACGAAAAGAAATATTCAGTTATTTTTCTGATAGCTGATTGACGAGCCAACTCGGAAAACCGTTATTGATTAACTTTCGTTGCCAAAGTTTCCGATCATCACATAAAAAATTATGAGTATCCATTTAAGTAACTCAGGTTCGGACGAAATGAGAGACAGCCATTCTTCTTTACTTCATGAGGCCTCGTTTTTATGACAACTTTTCCCAAGTTTCTCGGACGATTTGCTTTCGAATGGTAATGAACTCTTGTGGGCGGAGTGGTTTTAGTGCTCAATGGAACAGAAAGGAAAAATTGAAAAAGTTTTTCATGAGGAAGAGCCCGAGGCGGAAGCTTGCATGGCGCAAATTATTACCCCCATAGCTGTTGTTATCGATTTATCACGTTTTCCCATGTTTTCCACTTTTGTTATTTCCACTATGTCCACAAATGTGGTGCTGTTGTCTCGCACGTCTGACTGACGATAGACTTGGTCAGCACAGGGGTGGGGTGACACGCCCAGCAACTAGCCTATTTCAACAATTACTATACTTTGTACTTGGATGACACTGAGGGGTTAACCACTCGTTAGGAATCTCGTTGGGAATCTATGGAAATCTTTATGGAATCTCAGGGAATCTCTGGAGTGGTTACCCCCTCGGTTGCAAACATCATCTCTACAGTCATTGTTCAGTACCTGAAGGGGACCTACAGTCTTCAGTCGATATACATAGCGGCTTGTTTCAAGTCAGGGGCATGCAGTCAGATGTACCCAATTCCCTTCTTCTTGGTTTTTTTTTTGAGTCAGTGGAAGGGATCAGAGAGTCTACGTTTTCTTTCCTACATCAGAAGATGCGTCACTATCGATAAGAAATCCCATTACCAGGTAAGCCAATGAATGGCCAGGTTTGGCCATCCCTACCTCACGTTTCGAACTCGCTCGGAATATTAAATATTTTTTAATTATAGGTTGGTGCGACATGAATGGCTGTTTATTTAATGGCTGTACCTGGCCCGCCGTACCTGACTGAGGTGGGTACTGCAGTTACATAGCTGTGGGTTGCTGTAAAAAAAATATAGGTACATGGTTTACGTTCAACTTCAGCCGAGGATGCATTTCCACCAGCCAAGATTAACATTACGACCGGTGCATTTTTTAAAATCTTTTAAAGGGAAAATTGAGAGACCCCAAGCCACTGGGAGAATCTGACTTGGTCTCCCTTTCGATTATTTACAAATAATGCGAAATTCAGAGTACAAGAAAAGTGCCAAGGGGTTAACCACTCTAGAAATCTCTTTGGGAATCTCAGGCAATCACTGGGAATCTGTATGAAATCTCAGGGAATATTGGAAATTTATGGAGTAGTTAACCCTTCGGGGTGCATCTTTCCACGAATCTCGTTGAGAATCTCAGGAAATCTTCGGGAATCTTCAAGCAATCTCTGGAGTGGTTACCCCCTCGAAAAGTGCCAAATTTGTGGGCATTGATCTCACTGACTCCTGCTTTTCTTACTGAATAAACTCTCCCCCACGGAACAAGATATTAGGGTGGATCAGATATTTCACTGTTCTGTTATACTGACTCGAATCAGCTTGATTTTTTCTTGGTTTTCATATTGAAAATGGCCCTATGTACAATAGGTACAACATCTGTGGATGGCCAACCTTACTCTGTTTGAAACTAGCTTTATTATATCTCACATAACCACCATCTTTTTTCAGCTGCATGCAATCATCACTGGTCATAGGCCCAGGCCTGGGACCATGCACCTAAGGTGAAGGTCAGCTTTTGAGAAATGGTTGTTAAAAGGGATCGGGGGGCTTTTTAATGAGGAGGGTAATTGGCCGCGTACCTGCAGTACCTAGACCTCATTACTGAGTGTTTTTCGAAAAACCTGCCAGCTCGTCTGACCGCAATAAGGGGATAAGTGTCTATAATGACTCACAACGCCACGCTATACCACAGACACGCTAACTCCTCACACCAGTTTAAAATACACAACCTGGAACAGGTATCATACAGGTAGGCACATGTGAAAAATATTTAAGGGCTGCCACCCTCACCATAGCCAAAATACCAATGAAAATAAATAGGAATAAAATTCAAGCTGACTCGCATCAGCTGTTAAAGAAGGTGCTAGGGTCAACATTTTGATACCTTGATTTCTTTTTCCTTGGCCCTAATGTTTGTACATAAAAACCTGTGAAGCCTGGCTTTCCCTTATATTCCACTGCTGACAATTTCCCCCTTTTGCTCGACCACTGCACAACTGAATTTAAAAGAATTTCAGCAAATTACCGGGATTTTCTGGGACCTGAATGGGATGAATTTTTGGTAAAGTAAATTGACTTGTACTTAGCCTTGATTACATCAGAATACTCAGTCTTTCCCAAGTTACATTTCGCATACCCCTGATCAAATTGGGGTAATTTAAAGAGACAGGAGTCTGTCTGGAATTGGTTCAGGGCGGTTGTCTTTTAACGGGAAAATCAGCAAGTTGAGTTCGACATTTACGCAGCGTAATCACAGGGTGCGTCCTAATTGCGATCCCGACGTCTGGCGCCACTGAGGGAATAATACTAATACACCGGGCTTTACAACGGATCTCTCCACAGCATATATATAGAATTTTCCTATATTATACAAATATCAGACAAATACATCATCGTGTTAAGGCTGAATATACATTCACTATTTTTTTACGTTCCAATTTCAAACTATGTGAGAAAACTATTGGATATTTAAATATTCTGAAATATAATATGTCTTTTTAACGTCGATTACTCATGAGGCTATGTTGTGATTTCACGATTGGTTAATTTTGGACAATTTTTTTTTGTTTTGTTACAAAAATCACTCGATCGTAAAATCGCAACATAACCTCATGAGTAATGACGTTAAAAAGACATTATATTTCAGAATATTTAAATATCCAATAGTTTTCTCACAATAAAGTTTAGCTTCTGCGAGGGGGGGGGGGGGGGGGGGGGGTGTTCCTCGCAGGCCGGTGGTGGAAGCAGGTCATACTTGCGTGATCGGGAAACGGTTGTGTGTTTTAAAGGTGCAAAAAGAAGGTACAGGTATTTCCTTCAAAGGAACGAACATGCAGGTTGATAATAATTGCTCATATTAGGTAAAGGTAAGGTAGGTGAAGGTACTTATAGACATAGTCATTTTCGAAGAAGGTAACAGTGCGTGCAAATTTAGTGTACACCTGCTGCATTTGAATTTATAATTTGCTCTTGTATTTTCAAATTCTAATTTAAGGAAATTAACAATTCATAAGAGGCGCCGACTTATTAATTGTAATTGTCTTGTAATCTTGTACAAAAGCATTTTTATTCGCTCTACCTTTAGGAGTCCCCTTGATGAGGAGTGACGACGTTGATTAGGTTACTTAGCTTTGAAATTTATTCTCCTTCCAGTATGTAAGAAATTAACAATGTTGCCATAGCCTCCATGTAGATGGAGTACGATATTTCGAGAATTTCCGAGGGGATAACCACTCGCTGGGAATCTCATTGGGAATCATTGGAAATCTTTATGAAATCTCAGGGAATCTTGGAATTTTATGGAGTGGTTACCCCTTCGGGGTTCATCTTTCTATGAATATCGTTGGGAATCTTTGGAAATCTTTATGGAATCTCAGTGGAATCTACAGGAACCTCTGGAGTGGTTACCCCCTCGAGAATTTCCATTGTGTTGTGTCTAAACAATTAAAAAAGTCTCCAATCCCAATGTCATCCTTAAAAACTCCTTTTCCTCACAAGTATTTTTGCAGTAAGCAGACTATTTTCTCGTATAAATCATTCTCCAAAAAAGTGACAATCTTATCTTGGGGTGGAATGATTTTAATATCAACGCATTTGTTTTATTCAAAAATGAAAAATGCTGAGAGCAATTTGACACAGCGTGAGTGCTGACAACTGGCGCATTTTTCGATGACAGATGCCTGCCCTAAAAAATATGAGGCGGCGAGGGGGCCAGGCATTTTAAAAATTGCTCCACCAATCATTGTGCCCTATAACATGTTCTGCACAAATAATTTTATTATTTTTAACTCAGGAACGTGGTGGCAAAAACCATGCGTCATTTTGACATTGCTAACTATATAAGCTGAGTGGATGTAAGGTACCTATCCTCTTCCAAGTAAACAGTTTGTAGGTACGGTCGTATATCTACCATGTACTAATTATTGTCCAGCCCAGATTAGGGTAGTTATGATAATGTGAAACATGTTGCCTGAGGTCGACAAGCCTAATCTCCCGCCGTCCTGCCAATTACGTTTGCGGATGGTTAGGTTCCCAAGGTGTTGAAGGGGGGGCGTGAGGGGAGTTTATCAGCAGTACGCCTATGTCTATTGTCTACTTATCAACTCCAGGTCTACGCACCTACATAGGTTCAAGGTTCTGCGGGTACATTATCTGTAACGTAAAATTTAGGGAAAAGAGAGGTCTTTCGTCATATTGTAACTAAAATCACCTAAAATTATTAGAGACCCCTTAGAGGTAGGGAACCCTTTCAATTCATTGGAAGATCACTTAAGATTTGGGTTCAGCTGAAGATGCATTTACCGTCTATAAAATTATTTAAAAAAATTAAAATTTCTTGGATGGAAAACTCAAACTCACAGAGAATCAGTAATTTATTCCTACAAGCCCTTCTCTATTTCCCCACTCCCGTTTTTCTCCTTAGAAAATTGAGTTATGCCCATATTGGCACTGACAAGACGTGTATTGCAATCGAACAAATCACAGGGAAACTACAGAATAAGCGTTGGTAATTTGCAAAGCAATTTCTGAGGCAAAAGTAAGCAAAGATTCTTTCCAACCAAGGAAAAAATTAAAAATAAGTCGCCGATTGCAATGTTAATCTTATGACTGGTAGAAATTCAATATCAGCCAAAGTCAAACCTTAAGGTAAAGGCTTATTTAGAGATGATGGAGATAATAATTAATTTTTTCACCAAACCACTGTTCGATTATAGTTTAGAAAAGAACAACAAAAATGTACTGCGAATTCAACTGTAACATCGTTGTCCGACACTATTTTGCGTCTGCCTATAAAAGTTAGGTGGGGGGACCGTTGGCTTCCGACCGGACACCTCTCAGCACAAGGGCAGGCAGGGCACGGAAGGGCCAGGGGTGACTGGAGAGGGTGACCCACCGTCCATCATTTGGACAATGCTGCTGACATCAGCACTCCAGTCGACATCCATCTTCCAGGCCCCTCTTCCTCTTAAACAAGACACCCGAACTGGATGTGGACGGAAAATCGACACACTCCATTGCGGCCAAGTCTTTTTGGTATCGAAGATGAGGGAGACGTGCGAGGGGGTAACCACTCCAGAGATTTCATAAGGATTTCCAAAGATTCCCAACGATGTTCATAGGAAGATGAACCCCGAAGGGGTAACCACTCCAAAAATTCCAAGATTCCCTGAGATTTCATAAAGATTTCCAATGATTCCCAACGAAATTCCCAACGAGTGGCTAACCCCTCGGAGACGTGTAAACTACAATAACGACTCTATTTTTATTTTATCCCATATCAAAACATGAAAATGTATGGTAACTCACCCTTTGACAAAAGAAGTCTTCTTAAGTCCCAGGAACGACACAAATTATACGGAAGGGTCATCCATCAAAAGGAAGAATATGTGCATGACAACCTGAAACAATAACGGCCAATTGTAACTTTCGCTCGCTCAGTTTGGTAGAGATCGTCGTGGGTAAGGTTAAGCCTGTTTTGGGGGATCCAGAGGGAAGGTGTTCTTGGTCTTATAAATATAACAGAATATAAATCAAATAACTAAATCAAAACAATAACATTAAACCAGTGAAGCAGTAGCCTATATAAGACTTAAAACTAGACACACCAAACCAGGTATAGGTACACAAATAAACTTCTGGTAGCCCTCCTTATAAATCATGGAAAGGTTAGCCAGAAAGGATAAGTAGTTATATTGAGCTGAAAAGAAATTTAGAAATTTAGACATAGATGAACCCTGCTTGATCGTGGCTTGCAGTTGGAATACTTTTTAACATAATAAAGTTAGCACGAATTAGATGAAAAAGAGCAAAAATAACTGGACAATGAGTAGGTAAATGAAATGATGAATACTAAGCAAGAGGAGTAGAGTAGAACAGAGTTGATGAATTTGTGTGTAATGTCTGTTATTACAAGAGCCGTGCAATTACTGACGGCCTCTAGCCATCAGATCGCTACCAGGACCTCCGTCTCCCACTTCACCTATATTTTCACTTTTCTCCTTTGGGGGGATTCCCCGATTTTCTCTCATTCTTTAAATATTTCCTTCTGCTGTTTTTACTTTACCTGTATACGAAGTATACGTAAGGTAAAGTATTGTATTCGTGCGGGCCAATTTTCGGCAAACCTCAACTTTGAACCGTCATTGCTCCCAGACCTCAAAAGCGATTGAAACTTGCATATACATTTCAGAAACGTCCATGCCTTCGGAATATGAAAACCACCTCACTTTTTTCATCCGACGAAAAGTTTGCCCCCAGGAATTTTTAGAAGAGGTCAGGTACGCCGTGTCAGTACGTATGTATGTATGTATGTATGTATGTATGTGTGTATGTATGTATGTGGCATTGACCTGGACGGCACACTTTTCAACCGATTTTCTTCAAAATCGGTAGTGACCTTTCTAAAATTGGAAGAAATAAAAATCCAGAAGCCCAATTTCCCCCCTTTAAAATTAAGGGGGGTTACCCCCCTAAAACACCCCCAAAAAGTAGAAAAAAAATATTTGCTCAAAATCGGCTCTAACGATTTTGATCAAATTTTAGGTAATTATAGAACAAAAAATTACGAATCCAATGATACCACCCACTACCCTCGCATAACTCCCTGGACCTTAAAAAAAGGGGGGAAGTCCCCCTGGACCTGTAAAACG
This sequence comes from Mesopsocus fuscifrons, assembly GCA_950004255.1. NCBI lineage: Eukaryota > Metazoa > Arthropoda > Insecta > Psocodea > Mesopsocidae > Mesopsocus > Mesopsocus fuscifrons. The sequence goes on from OX465380.1 coordinate 7,252,422, forward strand.
GTCAAATCAAGGGATTCAGCTGTTTGTGGTATATGAGTAGTTCTCGATATGACACGTGACAACGGCCATACTCTTCACAAATGTTATATGGCCTATTTTGAGCCCCCCCCCCCAGGGGGGGGGCAATTTTGAGTGGCTTTTAAAGTGCGGCTTGTGGGGTCTCAAACTGTTCGGGCGAACGTTGTGAAGCAAGTTTTTGTATCAAAAAGTTTTTCTGAACGTATCCAAGCACCCCACCCCCTAAGGGGGGTAGATTTGAGTGGTTTGCGTAATATGGGTTGTGGGGAATCAAAATGATCGGGAGATCGTTCTGAGGCAATTTATATGGTCAAAATGATTTTTCGCCGCACCCCCCCCCCCCCCCCGCCCCCTATGGGGGGAGTTTTGGATACTTTCCAAAGTACATTGTATGGGGTATCAAAATGCTCAGGGAAACGTTCTGAGACAATTTATTTTGTCGAAACGTTTTTCCGAGCTTCCCCATCCACCCCACCTCCTTTTAGGGGGTAGTTTTGTGTGGTTGCCGAAGTATGTCGTGTGGGGTCTCTAAGTACTCGGGAGAACATTCTGGGACCATTCCTTTCGTCAAAAAGTTTTTCCGTCTTTAATCATTTAACCAAGGGTTTATTTCTAGGAATCACGCAAATAAGCAGGTAAAGTTTTGTCCGACCGTGTCGTACCGCTTGTTTTGCTATTATTTCCTTTGTCTGCAACGGACCAAGGCTGCGTGTTGTTGCTGACCCAACAGCGACCAGTAGGTGCTTTTTGTCGCGTGTGTTGCACGAAGCCATATTTACTTTCGACTGGAAAGTGAGAAAACGAAAAACTTGCTTTCCGGGATTCGAACCTGAACCTAGACCCTAGACCTCTCAGGACACTTGTTATCGAGGGGTTAACCACTCGTTGGGAACCATTGGAAATCTTTATGAAATCTCAGGGAATCTTGGAATTTTTTGGAGTGGTTACCCCTTCGGGGTTCATCTTTCTATGAATATCGTTGGGAATCTTTGGAAATATTTATGGAATCTCAAGGAATCTCTGGAGTGGTCGCTTGTCATCTTGCATGTGCATGACACATTCGCACACGCACTGCGAAGGGCACGCCTGCAGGCTGCAGGTGCAGTTAAACTGAAGGATAAAGCAATCAGTGCAACTTTGGACTGCATAACTTCTGATTGCACCAGTTAACCGGTACTTCAACAAGGACAAGTAATAGATAAGGTATTTATTCAGTGAGTGGGTCAATGGTGAAACTGCATGATGAGCGATGACGACATAGATTCCCATTTAATTTTTTTCCCCATGCAGAGACAAAAGACTAAATTTTATTCCCCCTGCTGAAGATTCTTCTCACTAATTTTGACGTGTTGTTGCAGGTGGTTTCTGGTTGGACGAACAGGATGCCGTCATGAGAAGTTCCGAATATGAGCGAAAAGGTAAGGACAATAGTTCAATTTATTTGTTGCTAAAAATAATCAGATCGGGTATTTGGAAACATTTTGATTCTGTCATGGATCCAAGTAGGAAGCTGAAGACGATCACAAGTCTCAGGCTTGGCGGGAACCTTAGTTCACTCCAGGTTTTTGCTGAAGACAGTCATGAGCTAAGAAAGCTATTGGGCAAACCGTTGACGAATGATTTACGAGCCCACTGGTACCGACAGACCAATAATTCCTCTAAATTAGTATAAATGACCCGAAATCGTCGACAAATCGTAAGAAGAAGTGGACTCTAAGTTCCCTTCGAGGACTTTATTGAGACGACATGATAGCTACGGAGTATCAGAACCTACAGGTCTTATAATACAAGCGCGTATTGGAAATGACGCTCGAACTCGAGCAACCTTAGGCCCTGAGTACTCGAACCAGTTTTCAGGCTTTTGGGTCCTCTTCCCGAAAACCTAGATCTACATGAACAACAATGCGGCCACTAGGTTCTTCTTGAATTCAAAGCCAACGGAAGACACTGGTCCTCGAGTGTAGGCAACCATGATTCAAGTCATTTTAGAAATTTTGAGGCCTATGATTCTCATGCGGCAATGGTGTACCGACGTGGAGGCATAGAGGCAACCAACGCTTACCTATGTCATGAATAACTCATATACCTAAGCGCTTTGATGGTACAGAAAGTGTGGGTGTATGAAGGGGGGCAACTGTACAGAGAGAGACGTGAGGAAATGCTGTTGGTTTGACAGATATGAATGTATGAAAATTCTGTGCCATCTTTCCTTCAGAAAATCAACTAAGTAATAGGTCGTTAATCATGAAAGGTTCAAGTATGCTCAGCTGTAGGTATCTGCTTCATGTTTATTTATAATCTGACAAAAATCGTACTTTTAGAACCACGATGTTGATTTTACGTTGTACATCTTTCTGACGGAACTGTTCGATAGTATTTGCCCACAAATATAAGTAATGGGTCTTTTAGCCTTAAGCCTTAACGAATAGCCAGTATTTTTGCCTTGAGGATGTGACTATATTTTGGATTTGATTTCAAGATTTCTTATATTCTTTAGACTGGAAAAAGAGCGGGTTTTTGGGCACCTTGCATACGAGAGCTGTCCGCTTGTCTGCCTTAGTTCCCCTAGAAGTCTCTGCGGTCATCGAGATTTCTTATCCAGTTTATAGGTGTAGAAGGTAGGGTTCGGTATAAAACACACCAACTCGCAACACGAGGTACCTTCAAGGTACAAGGGTGGTCTATCGTTTATGCAGGTCCGTGTCCAGAAGCTGGTCATGAGGAAGGAGGGGGTGAAAAAAATAGAAACAGACAGAATAGGATTTTACGAGAATTTTTTTCAAGAAACCGTATACGTTTCCGGTTTAAATTATTCAGGGAAAGAAATTTTAGTTTGAAAATTTTTGTTTCTGGGGTTTCCCGATGCTAGCCCGAAGACCAAGAGAAATATACGACTGTGAAGAAAAAAAAAAATATAAGGTATATTAATTAATTATTATTATACAGTTATGCCGACAAGAAACTGTCAGAAAATATTAAATTCGTCCCAGTGTCAAATGTAATTGATGCCCAAGTCTATAAATAAATTATAGGCATGGCTGTCTCATTTGGTTATATGACTATGAGATGACGCGAAATTATATTGACTTTATCAGCATTTGAATTTCTGATTGATTGACTATACGTTGTCGTGTAACATGCAAGACTGAGTACCCTCCGAGGGGGTAACCACTCCAGAGATTCCCTGAGATTCCATAAAGATTTCCAAAGATACCCAACGATATTCATAGAAAGATGAACCCCGAAGGGGTAACCACTCCAAAAAAATCCAAAATTCCCTGAGATTTCATAAAGATTTCCAATGATTCCCAACGAGTGGTTAACCCTTCGGTACCCTCTTAGTGGACGTATAACTTAGACTTAGAGAACTGCCGTAAACAATAGAAAATTCCTGAATTCGGCCCTTAAAACGAAGTTAAGCGGAGTTGATCGGTTTTTCTTGTAGCTATACAAGCCTGGAGATCGTACGGCGTCCACCCATAATTATAGGGTACAGCCAAGATTTACCGAGAATATTCTTTTTATTCCTTTCCCAACTGCGAAATGTATAAATCTTGTTATCTGGCTGTCTAGATGAACCCAGTCGTGTTTAACAACTCGTAATAAATTAACAAATCCATAGGAATGAGTACTGGAAGAGACATATTATACGTCGGTTGCGAGATGGCAACCTTATACCTCTAGGTATGTGCCTCTTGCCAATAAAAAACCATGTAGCCATAGGTAGTAAGACTACTCATTTACAAGTAGTGTTGTTATACCTGTTGGCCACTGCCCAGAGTACACTGTTAAAGAAAAATTTCTTTACGATAAAATACTAAGGGGAGAGAGCCTATACATGGGCTGACTACGCGCATTAATACCAGGAATGGGTTGTATATGAAAGGCAGCACATGACGTTCTCTCCCCCCCCCCCCCCCCCCCCACCCCCTCCCCGCTGTTCAGATAAAAAATATTCAGAAATGTCTTTGGCTCTCTACCTATAAGAGCAGCGATCGACCAGTAGAGCTGTTAAGGCTGAATATACATTCGCTATTTTCGACTACATGAACTTGGTTCGCAATGCTAAGTACTTCAAGCCCTACTCCGAAGTTACAGGGCGAGTGGAAAGTGTTTATAGGGGGATGTAAACCTGAGACTCTTTGTCGTGAGGTAGTGTTGTATTTTTGCATGAAATGGAGTAATAAGCCCACAGGAGCGATTTTAAACAGTCAACTACCAGTCCACATGTTTTTTGACAGATCGCGAAAACACAACACTACCTCACGCGAAATATTTTTTTGTAACGATTCGGACTAAAACAGTATGATTTTATCGTCACATTTAGTAGAAAAGCTTGATAAATGTTTGTACTATTTACCGTAGCCATGTTGCATTTTGGCAATTTTTATTTCACTTACGGAAGTGGGTAATTTCAACAGCATTTCTCTACTTTTCTCCTGTAAAAGCTAAACATAGTGTCCTACTTTTACTCGTTCGTTTCGCGTTCAAATAGCACATTATGTTTAGCTTTTAGAGTAGACACAATCAATACGATATTTCAATCACCAGTCTCCGGTTGTACTAAAATGTAAACATTAGTTTTGTCGAATATTTACTTTCGCACAGTGGTTTTGGCGGAGTTCGTCGAGAATGTATGGTGGCCGTTAACCATATTATTATTTTATTGTACATAGTTTTACTCCCCCTTTGTGTCGTTGGACGGAATAGTTTCTGAATAAAGTTTGACAATATTCTCAAAATAAATGCTAATAACCGCCTATCTTTTCGAAAACATATTTACCTCTATACTATAAACTATAATTCAGATGAATTTCGTAATATGTGATTTTACTAGAAAGCCAAGCGTTTTATACTTTAGCCCCACCTTCTTTCTAAGAGGAACAAAGTCAAAAAAACGAACAAAACCTAAATGAAAAAAAAAGTTCACGTTTCATTATGGACTTTAATGAATGAATGACAGCTTGCCTGCGGCAGGTCACCCCTCATTCTCGACAAGGTCCGGGCTTCTTCCACGTAAGGCTACCTCACACATGCTTAAATATACATTTCCTCATACACAAATGACACAATGAATTTTCTTTGATGTCCACTACTGTGGCAAGTGAAGTGATGCAGTTGCTATATGAGTCTCCCATAGGGCGGACTGTAATAATGACAGCTTGCGCGCATGCGCCTTGGGCTGATCATCCGTCTTGCCCGAGCATGGCGGCCATCAGTCGGCACGAATTAAAAACTCATCCATCATCGACATCAGACATCACATCACTGACGGGCAAACGTCATATGCTGGAGGTCTGTGCATGGCTTCATATCACCTTACCGGGCACTGGTATAGGTTCCTCTTAGCTTCAGCCTTCAGCAACAGGTGGATCGTACTTCAATATATTATAACTAGGTACAGCAGGTCCCTCTTCAGATACTGCTTGCATCAAGTAGATAAGGTACCCCTCTGGAAACTATTCCGGATGCCAGGAAGTTAAATAAGAAACGAGAAACTTTCTGAAAAGAGGGAAAGCAATGAAAGCACCCATGAGAACACGTATACTACTTATACCACTGCAGGTTTTACGTATATTTTAGGTATAGGTATGTAAAAGTAAAGGTACAATCAACCTGACACAATCGGACATAAGCGTGTTCTCGTATTTGATACCTTTACGAATATAAGGTCAAGCATATGTTATCCGAATTTGTAAAATACCGGCAGGTATATATTTTTTACCGTTTCTTACAATAGTATATAGTATCGCCACCCTGACCTGCCTGGCCCGAGGGCATTCAGCACTATTTACTGTTCACAGAATGCCCTCGGGCCAGGCAGGTCGGAGTGGCGGTACTATCGACAGGCCACAGTTGGTCAGTAATATCCACGTAGATCATAGATCTGCGGGAAAGGATTGGTCCAATAGGTCGTGGGTATTTCTATCGATGAGATCAACTGATCAAGGCGTTTGGAATGCCTCGAAAGTCAAGGTTGTCACGTACGGAACGCCGAACGCGTCATCCATATTTCCGGGAAGGGAAGCAGGACCGCAATGACGAGTGATTTGAAAAACACATTTTTTCGTTTTATTTTAATTTTTCTATTGAGACGGTTATTTGAAATTTTTTTTTTTTGAAATTTTATTTTGCTTTTCGCTTAAGTGTTTGGAGTGAGCGAGGTATCCCGCCATCCGAAGACTGAGCGTTCGTTATGAATGATCTGGCAGTTACACCGTTTCGGGACGGGTTGGGTTGATGTGGTTATATTTTCTACTTAGGTTAGATATCCCATGTTATACCTCGATAATGACTTGGGCCATCAGAGAGGTTTTTTGGTCCTATACCAGCCCACTCTAATTCCCGGCTAATGCTTTGTTTGGTAAGCCCTCCATGGCTGTTTTATTCGCCTATTAAAACAGAATGGAGAATGATGATAGCCCGGGGGGACAGAAAGTCAGCAATGTCATTACGAGTGTTATGGCACTCCGAACTTGCCATTCTTTTAGTTGAATAACTGATGTGTAGGATGACGCTATAAATTACGCTCTATTTTTTCCCCTATGGGTGAAAATGTTAACTTTCCCGTTATTTTGACTCTATATGTATACAGCGTAAAGCGCTGTGTATGTTTATTATTTGTCTTACATTCCATAGACGTCATCAATATGAGGTCCCTTCAGAACGAATGCAGTCGCAGCTGTTCGCAAAACAATCAGAGATTTAAAATAATTTGGACAATGTTTACATAGCCACAACATAAAGAAAGAGAAGTCGCGTGCAGTTTGAAATGTTGGCGGTAGTGTGGTTGTGTGGTCGGCCACCCCCACTGCACCCTCCGCCGCAGGGCGCCACTGCTGACATGGCCCGCTCACGCAAACGCGCACTTCCTGTTTCAAAAAGACAAGCCCTTAGATAGCACCCAGGCGGCGAGACCTGACTTCTAGCATTGTTATCCTATGCCTCATCGCCCAGGTTGCAGAAATTTAAATCAACAGGGGGTCTGCGGCTACAGATGATCTATAACTTCTCACCATTTTCTTCTGATGCTTCAGTCAATATACTTACTTACATATAACTACTTACGAATATGTATACACTGTACTTTCAAATATATTTGACAAGTTCCTGAACACCACTCTCATCCGTACATGACTATGAGTATAGTACAAGGGAAGGGAAGCAGGGGCGTATCAGAGCCAAAAACCTGGAGGGGGCTAAGCTCCCTCCTTTTCCTCACATGGGGGGTAGGCATGGCTTTATGTGTAGGTCAGAAAAATCCTGGGGGTGACGACACGGGCTTAGCCCCCCCCCAGCCCCCCCCTTGCTACGCCTATGAAGGGAAGGGGTATCGGGACTTTAGGTCAGATGGATCCTCCTGAATCCAGCCTGTAAGAGGTTCGTAAATGCATCGAAAAGCTATAGGATAGTTTTAGATTTTGAATTGCTATAAGCAGGAACTTCTGAGTACCGCTGAGTAGCCGGGGTGCTTTCCGTCAAAAGTTAATGGCAAAAGCTAACTCAGTACAATAATCCTCGTATACATAATATGTATAGTCCCACAGCCCACAGCCACAGTCCATCACGCGAAATGTTTACTGATGTACGTCGACGATCAAAGTAAATGTTCCGTTGACACAGTAAGCGACTACATGAGTAAATGCTGCCCATATTCGACTCAAAATAGTTCACAGCTGAATATAAATTGATAGGAGGCGGTGTCTTTTGAGTTTTTTCATGTATTATTACTAAATATTTGACCTAGTCATGCAGCTATCGAACCTTTTGAGTGACTTCTAAGAAGAAGTACGGGAAACCGGCGAATAAGTATGGCATATCACGTTGGCGAAACCGACAGATTATCGGATATTCTTTCTTATACATTGGCGCAGGCTGTGTCACGCGTGCGGGGGCCGGGGGGTCAGCACGCGCGCAGGTGCGCATGCGCATGCATGCGGTTTATGCCTTCACACATTACAGGCCTGTATGCGGCTGTAAGTATACCTATATACGTCACGCTGCGACCTTATGACCCATCACCCCGCAACACACTCATTTTCCCGCTGTGAAAATATAAAAATTGGTCGGAACGACATGATGGTGCGCGGAGAGATGTGTGAACTTGGGACTTAGGTATTATAGGTTTACCTGATCGGGTTCTGCAAGCACTGTTGCCAAGGGCATGTACAGAAGGAAGGGCATACCTACATACTGTACTTAACCCAACATAGAAAACAAGAGAAAAACACTTTGAAAGGCATCATCTAGGTCTTTGCGTATGGCCAAGAACTGCCGTAAAGAGTAGGAAGATAGATATAGAATTTGCAGCAGACGTTGCGAACAACGGAGCGGGGCTCAGCGGTGACATCACGTAAGGAGTCAATAAAAATGACAGCGTGTTTTCAGGTTCTTTCTTATTTAATTTTATGTGATCTACTAAAGTTAACTGAGGGTGCGTCCCATGCACCATGCCCAGTTAAAATTAAACTGGAGATTTTGTCCTATGTTTACCATGTTAAATTTAACTTAAAAGTTAAATTTAACATGGTAAATCTCCAGTTTAATTTTAACTGGGCATGGTGGGACGCACTCTCAATAAATTAAATAACAAATTTAGTAATAATAATTGAGGTCTCCCTTTTACACCGAGGCTGATGAAATTAGTGCCGAAACATCAAATAATGTGATGCAGGCATGTATCCAGAAAGCGGTTATGGGGGGGGGGGGGGGGTTAGGGTCATGGGGGGGGGGGGTTTCGCCTATATTTTTTTTGCTTCACGTTGGCATTACCATGTTAATTTTCCGCTCATGGGGGGGGGGGGGGGGGGGGGTTTAATCCCCTAAACCCCCCCCGTGGATACGGCTATGATGCGATGATATAATCATAAAATTCATTAATAAGTTCAAATTGACCTTGCGTACAATAACGTCCATTCATATGATACTGGTTCACCTTATAGGTCAGCGTTAAAGAATATTTTTTGCTAGTTTTGCCCTCGATACATTCTGACAATTTCTTTTTCAACATACTGCATACAGTAAATATAACGTAGTTAACTACTTCTGCAGGTACCGAGTACCTAATACCCACACTTATCTTTGATGAATTTTCCGCGCTACCGATATGGTATAACAGGGGCACGATAATCGTTGAGTTGAGCCGTTCGATATAGAAGTTATTAATTGGAATCCTCACCAATCAATCCAGAATTAATCGAAGGAGAGGGATTAGGACCCATTAGGTTGGTTGATTACATGCGCACAGTGTCGCAGGACCGGCTCAGCCCCTTCAAATTACCCGGTTCTCAATCAATAGATCGCGGCCATCTTCTTCTTGATTGACCTCACAGACAGGCTCATTCATTGACATTCATTCTGGGAACTGATCAGGGTCGTAACTATTTCAGGTATTGATGAATATAGATGGGAAATTTAATATTTATAAGATTCTGATGGAGGGTAGGTATAACTACCTATTTTCTTCTTTATTGATATAGTTCGTTCGTAACTCATAACAACCATCATCAGTCATGATAACTGCCGACAATATTGCAGTTATTTCTTATTGCATTCCATCAGAATTTTCTTCTTCAGGACTTCAGTTTAGTTTTTTTTGTGTGATTATGTTTTGTCGAATTATCATTCCCAAAAAATTGGGGCCAAAGTACAAGACGCCTGGCATTCCGGGGAAATCATAAACTGAGAAATTTATCTATAGCTATAGACTGTAAAAAATTTTTTTTACCTAAAATAGGGTTTCAGCAATTTTTTATGCATAAGCAAACTTTCTTACAATCCTTCTTAGAACAGGGCTGCTGTTGATTCTGGACAACTAAGTATAGGTAGGTAGGTAGGTAGGAACCTTAGAAATATTTTATGTTTCCTTGAAATTTTTAGGAATGGACTTATCAAAATGCGTTTCTGCACCGTCCTCAAATGATAACTTCATAATGAATTTACCATTTACTTAGATCATTTTCAGTTGAAACACAGAAGCAATGAAAGTAGGTATATTTGCATAGGCCCGAGAATCCCTCCATAGCGCATACCGCATACACGTCTGTTGCCTCTTCCGTATGCAGTGCAGTAGGTACGCTTACGCATCTGACAGATTTCTCGGTACAAAAATTCTACCTTCAGTACAATGTTTGTTGGAAAATTCCTGAACCTGCCCCTGTGTTTATCCCAGCCCGTAGTGCACGCGTCCGCCACGCGGTTTGGCGTAGAGGGCGCTAATGGCAAAACAATCCGAAAAGGGGGGCGTGGTGAGGCGGACGTTGAGTGATTTCGTGATAGGTGCTTGAGCGGTAGTCCCGCCCCTCATCACGCAATCTACCCTGGCCGAGTCTTCCCTAAGCTAAACATGGAAGGAGAAATACAGTGGGGTCAGGTTTCTCGAGTGTGAGGTGGTGGCGATCATTGGCCAAGCAACTGTGACGGTAGACGGATGTTTTAGTTTTTAGTCAAAGCCATGGTGTCTGGTGCGGATTTAGTGTACTGTGTCTCGAAATGCTAACCGACGTGAATCACGTAGCCAGGGTAGGCGGTCAGCTGTATGGACATCAGCTGGGTGTCTCGCAACTTCCCCTCAATAAAACGGTGAGTCAAAAACACAAGTCCGAGACCACATGGAGTCATTAAACAAAAGTAAACAGATACTCAAACCAGCGTAAGTTTTCATTAATTACAAAAATTTCTAGAACAATGCATATCCGATTTCCAGTCTCAGGTCTCTTGTTACAGCTATTTACCTTATTGGTGTGGCTCTATAAAAACTCACTTTTTTGTAGGCGACCTGTACCTGCTACATCTATAGATAGTGGCTTCTACGTAACCACAATGTCGCGTCGACGGTCGAACAAAAATTTGTTATCAAGGTTTTAGATGATGTGTTAGGTATACGGTTTTAGAAAATAAATATCGAACGACTATGTGTCTATGTCGTGGGTTTTAGACAATAGAAACCATTAGTTTCCTGGGAAAGTTGTTTTTAAAATTCAAAACAATCCATTGTGTCACTTTTTTTTTACTTTCAAAAAGCAAATAAAATAAAAAACAGCCTGATGATAATCACAGACTGTGAATTCGAAATAAGACACATCCATCAAACAGAACTGATATGAATAGGAACAGCATAAGAGCATATATGACTTACAACAGTTACAACACACATATTTTGCAATTTAACCGCATGCGGATAAAGCGGCAGGGTCAAAGATTACAAAAAGGCCCTCCTGCTGGTACGGATGGTTCTGGCCTGCCTGTGAAGCAGCGGGGAACCCCAAAGTGGTGTCGCTCTGTGCCGTCGGCACCGCTACATTGCGACAGTATTGCCCTTTTCGGGTAGGCTTTGAACCCGAACCGACACCAGAATAAAATCATCCACATTGTTTGTCTCTTCTTTGGGGTGTATGGGATGTAGGTATGACCGGCAGCTTACATATCCATGGTAAGTTGCAGTCGTAAATTTTCTTTCCTGTATATAGGTAAGTATAGATAGTAATAATTACGGTATAGGATTGACTCGTAACTATACGCTTTTATTGCACGGGCAACGACTGACGACACTGTTCAATTAGTGTATCTTTGTAAAGTTACTTCCATTTGTCCGATTGTACCTACCTCGGTTTGTATCTTTCGACGAGTAAATGCCTTGATTACGCTACGGTCTATAATCCTATTAAGGCTCTGCTTTAGCTGACGATGCATTTGAATACTTACCCTTTGTGAGCGGCAAATTATTTTTAATTTTGTTTTCCCTGGGGGAGCCTTCCTGCTTATAGTAATGTTCTATCTTATATGGACGTATCCCTAGTCCCTGAATAGTCTGTAGTTTTCGATATCTCCCACAGTTTTAACTGTGGGGAAGTGGGTCCACTATAAAACTCTGCCCAAAAACAACGTTAATTGTTTTCAACTTTCCTGTTGATGTGTGAAAAAGGTTGAAGGTTTTGAAAGAGGCTCTTGACACTCGTGACAATGCCCTTTATAAGTGTCACCGAAAAAATGACAAATACTTCTAAATTTGGACCCCATTACATGGGACACTAAGGTACAAATTTCGGGTGGACGAAAGCGCTACCTGAATCTTCCAAAGTCTCTGACTGGGGTATGTAGGTACTTGTACAAGCTTGAAGGTGGGATGTTAGTGTTTGGGATTAGTCGAAGCTTAACCCGGATTAGTTGTGTTATAAAGGCGTTAAAAGCTGTTTACACGTGTCTCTTCTGGTGGAGTGGATTTATTTGAGAAGACGTCTCAATATTCAGCTGACGGGCCAAAAGGGGAATCTGTTTTCCCACAGATTTGGTCCTTAGGTACGTCTACGTAGGACGGAGGTACCTACATGCAAAAACCAAAGTCGCACAGGAGAGGGGGAAGAGCCAAAAATATCATAACTAGACCCGAGGGGTTAACCACTCGTTGGGAATCATTGGAAATCTTTATGAAATCTCAGGGAATCTTGTAATTTTTTGGAGTGGTTATCCCTTCGGGGTTCATCTTTCTATGAATATCGTTGGGAATCTTTGGAAATATTTATGGAATCTCAGGAAATCTCAAGGAATCTCTGGAGTGGTTACCCCCTCAACTAGACCTGTTTTTTAGGGGTAAAAATATGATTCATCGGTTTTCTTCATACACGCATTTATTAGCAATACCTTATTCGTAATAATCGCTGATATTGGGTCTGCGACCTCTAAAAAGTCTTTTACTTAAAAAGCCGGATATGTCCATACACGCGAGGGCTCAGCTCAGCAGAAAAGTTTTACAATTTTTAACGCAAAATTATTTTTTCAATAAAAAATCACTAAAAAAAATGCAGTTCAGTAGGTATCTATACCTACTTCCCTACACGAGCCAAATATATAAGTGTACGTGTGGAAGTGCAAAGACTTAAACGAGGGGTTAACCACTCGTTGGGAATCTCGTTGAGAATAGTTGGAAATCTTGGAATCAGGGAATCTTGGAATTTTTTGGAGTGGTTACCCCTTCGGGGTTCATCTTTCTATGAATATCATTAGACACAGATGCATTTTGGTTACCCGTACATTGTCTCGGCCGGTCTCCGGAGTCTGCCTCATTGCTGGAGGGAGCTCGGAGCTCGCAGACTCCAAGGTCAAGCACGGAGTGATTCAGGCACGTACGCTAGTCAAGGGCGAATCCTCACCATTGCCGAACATGCGGCCATTCTCCAGCCATTCAACAGTGCCCACTACGCTCAGCCCCAAAATGAAGAAATGAAGTCTGAGTTCAAAAACAGCACCTATACCTAAGGAGCCAGAAGGGGGCAAGTCCTGTGACTCTTATGCATGTCACTTATGAGAACGGGAAATGGTGAAATTGTTCTTAAAATGATTTTTTAACTGAACTGACGGTAATAGGTATTGTAGCCAGGCTCTTGAATTCCTATCACTGCCGCAGTGCATGAAAAAGAAGAAGAACAATATAATACACATTGCAGTCAAGGTCTCAACAATATTTTAGTAATGAAGGTATTGCGTACCGTTGTTTCAAGTTCCCAAAAATATAAATGCCGCAGATTCGTTCAATAACTGTAACAATAAGGAACGAGGAACGAAAAGCCCAGATCGTCCAGGCCAGTCCTGGGAGTTATGTTTTTTTGCCCATCCCACAGCATTTTTCTTACATTCTATCCGCGTCTGAACGTCAATATTTATTTGAAACGAAATAACACATCACACCATATTTGAGAACTTCCAAAAACATTATCACCCAAGCTCGCGTAAGTACATATAAGTATTCTCTGTAAACCTCAAAATGTACCTGTACGTGAACACCCCCCTTCATCTTGAAGAAGTAACAATTTGTAAAGGTCGGCTACACATCGCAAGTATCGAATTTCCTCCCAATCAATCAACTGTTCCACCATACACTGAATGGAAGCTGGGTTACATTGTCAGGTGTGCTCAGTACCTGACACATTCATTCATCAGTTTCTCAGGAGTATCATTCAAGCGAGGGAGAATAAAAGATTTCGTAAGGTAAATGGTCGGATGTATTAGCTATTTGATATTAGTGGGCTAATTCAGTGTGTAATGGAAGAACTAATGAAAAGAGTTGAAACTTGAGAAAATCATCCCATTAAGATTTCAAACCGTTACCATACCTAAATTTTATATAGGTTCTATAGGTACCGTTTCCACAAATATAGTTTATCAAGGTTGGAAAATACACCTATACCTATACCTATATATACCTGACCTACTATAGTCCAAGTCAGACTGCATGGGAGCATACCGATTAGTCATAATTTCTTGAAGATTTTCAGTTGACGCCGATCCGGATTTGGGTTCCATATCCTACCATACGCTAAAAATGCCAATCCGACCCTGAGCAGATATTTCCCTGCTCAAGAAGAAGTTTTGATCAGCCCTAGATTTGCAAGAAATTATGACTTAACGGTACGCTCCCAGCCTGACTTGGACTATACTGACCTGGCTCCAACAAAGTTTAATCCATTAATCAGTAGTCAGTAGCCATTTTTAAAAACCAGGTATAGTACCTACGGAATGTGATTCAAAATTTTCTTTTATGCAATTTTAAATCAGAAAACTTCAAATCCATATAGGTAATACAAGAACCTCCTAAGACTGAAATTACGAATATGAAGATATTCTAGCTACGCCACGGTTTTCATGTTAACTGACTGGTGCGTGCAAGCGCTTTGGCGGTGTTAGAAGTCCCATGTATAAAAGACAACATGGAAGGATGATTAGCGCAGGTGCTCTCTGGGACCTGAGCCCCCTCATGTCCTCATGTGTGCCGAATTTACCGCCCCAGAACTTGTTTGTCACTCCAGTGTCCCGTCGAGAGCCCTCTATGGATTTTTACAAATTTACTTGACATTTTAACGTCCTTCACGATTTAGGGGGTGCTGCTCAAATGGATGGGAATTTGTAATAATGACAACGATGTTCCCTGTTATTTTTGGGTCTTCCTCTGCGGCGTTTCACAATGCTCTGTTTTTATTAGCTAGATCATCACTACGTCCATGTTCATTTATATTGGCAGATTGCATAAGGTTTCTGATACAGGTGGGTTGTTCAAGACAAGTAAACTGGTTTTGTATCATTTTCCCCTTTTAAGGATAACCGCATGGAAAGTGAAAAGGGTCTTTCCCGGTCCAGCTAAGGGTGTCAAATCCATATATGCTATTTACGAAGCGTACAGGAATAGCTGATATTACAGCTAGAGAATTTTACAGAAATTTTCGGATCCAGCCTTTCAGTTTAGGTCAGACATTATTTTTTTGAATCATAATAGAGGGTCTGTCTATATCGTGTAACCATCCACGAGGTGACTCCGGAGGGGTGGAAAAAAATCGTCCTTTTGCACTGACTGGCCTAAACATGTATAGTTTCCCCTTAATATACAGAGCCTACATAGCTATCATATCTTACGAATCACTTTTATGAGAAATTCAGGGCAACCATTCCACGCTTCGGGCCAAGGCCCATTCAACACAGGTTTATGTGGTTGCCCCAGTCAACCACACAACCAAATGGGCAAATTCTCCATGCGAACCAACTGTCATGAGTCGGTTCATATTTTTCCGTACTATGAGAGGTGAGGCCCACAAGTATGCATGTGTATAGGTATTCGTGGGTATAGGTACCCTTCTTGTTATGCGTGCCTGAGGGGTTTATGTCAAAACGCGGTCGCTTCCTAATGCCATGGTGCTCTGGTAGGGATTTCACATTTGGCTGAAGGTACGAGGTACCATAATTATGTAATGCCACTGTCCCTTTGCAAGCCAAAATTGCGAGGTTTTCACTGACACAGTCACTGATCCACAGCGATGTTTTTTTGGACTGAAGAAAACTTCAGCAAATATTTTCAGACACGTCCGTATACCTATTAGTGATGTGAAATTTGGCAATAGTGGGGTAGCACCTATAGGAGACAACTCGGCAGACATAATAGTAAGTCAGTTGTATAGGTATTTTGTGTCTATACGAGGGGTTAACCACTCGTTGGGAATCTCGTTGGGAATCATTGGAAATCTTTATGAAATCTCAGGAAATCTTGGAATTTTTTGGAGTGGTTACCCCTTCGGGTTCACCTATCTATGTATCGTTGGGAATCTTTGGAAATCTTTATGGGATCTCAGTGGAATCTCAAGGAATCTCTGGAGTGGTTACCCCCTCGTGTCTATAGGTCGCCGAGGTCAATGAATTTCTTGCGGATTTCTTTCAGTCTTATCATTCGCATTATCTGAGTCAAAGAGGTCGAATTTGTATAGCTTCTGGTGGTTATGTGAAGGCCGCAGCCTTTCCTCCAGTTGAAACGGTTGTAGGTAATTCTCATTCTTATACTTGTCTGCAGTTTAGTCGTTAAACTTGACACTATAGATACCGACTATTATAACAGCCTGCTCGTCTGGGTCTGCGGGGACCAGACAGCTGGAGCTGGTTGATCAGACCATGCAGTGCAAGGCGCAACCGCTCAACGGTATATCTTGCAGACTGACTGCACGGTCACTGCTAGTCTAGTCTTCTACATGTGTGAGACCAACACCTGCAGGCACAGGTCCAGCTGCAGCACGGACAGTCTACAAGTACACCTTCGTCCACACGAATGTTCCATTCTAATTATTCAACGCGACAAACTAAATTAATGTACGGAGGAAAATTACAGTAGGTATGCGTTGTCAGTGAAGGGTTAACGACCACGTCTTTCAAATTCAGTGATCGCGGATATGGGACTGGAAGGTTGATGTGTAATTTTGAGGGTGTCTTTGACCAGTCCAACTTAACTATAAGATAAATTTTATAAATATTCCAAGCATATGTTTAGCTTATGGGTAGGGGCAAACCGTCCTTTAAATCTTGCGATAACTAAGCCTTTTTTTTCGATTTAAGGGGTAAGTCAACTTACTCTAATCAGATGACGAGGACAAAGAATATTCTGTCGGAATCAACCCCCATTTCCGGTCTGGCATAGGCCAAGCAAGGGCTGGAAGCAACACGGAGGTTCATCGATTGGCAGAAGAGCTTTTTAGGGGGGTTTTCAAGTCTCCTGCGACAGGTTAGTCAATAGATATTGGTCTTGAGCTCAACATGGGTGCCATTCTCTCGACTTAGGATTTCTCTCGACTTGAATAGGCATTCTCTGTATAGGGTTGGGAAGTTTGTTTACTCGCCTGGGAGGCTTTTCCGAAGCGGAATTTTTCCGTAAGCTAAGCACTAAAGTTCACTTCACTGGACTTACCACCCATTGGCATGAGAAAAGGTGTTCACGTTGCGGAACGCCACAAACCCCACAGCCCACACTCTGACATGCCACCCTTGTGTTGGTACAGCGACACTCCAGTGCCGCCATTTTCGACATTTCAATATTTCAACAACTACAGTCAAGGTGGTCAAGGAGAAAATTGGCGAAACCCCAAATCATCGGCAATATAGGTTCATATTGTTCCGCACAAAAGACGACAGCTTTTAATTTTGTTTTTGTAGAAATTTTTTTAAGGTTAAGCAGCAGCTGCTGATGCACTTCTACTGCCCATAAGATTAACAATACGAGCGACAAATGAACAGCCTTCTGCCTCATGTTATTGTCCCAGGCAAGTATTTACTCATACTAAAGGCAATTTTCCTGGGACTTTTTTTTTATAGATTTCCCGCTTTACTCCTGAAATAATCGAGTTATGCCAAAGTAAAAACAGTTGAAATTGAAAAATACCTGCATGGGAAATATAGATGAATAGATACTTCGCTACGGAATTACCAAGACGACGTGTAGAAAATTTATTGATTATTTCCAGTCGAGATAAAAAATAAAAAATAATTCACTATGCGCTCGCCAATTTTCATCTAACGGGCGGCACAAATTATCGTCAGTTGTTGCCTCGATCGGTAGATTGGGTAGTTCTTACGGGAAAATAGATAAAAAGATGGGTTTCTCAGATGAGTAGTAGGGCGTTAACTCTTGTTGCTTGAGTTATGCATGAGTTATCGGCTATAGGTTCGAATCTATGTATACAAGCAATCTTTTCCGCCTGGTGAGGGCATAATAAAGACTTTTGACCTTCAGTCTATCCAATCTTTATGTTTTCGGACACACACCCAACAATAGTGAACCTCCCACGAGATGAAGTGCATAGCTGTGAGAAAGTATATGTCCCGAGTTTTTCCGGACGGTATCCTTGTGCTCTTTGTCATAATTATGTTAAGTGTTGGCAATGGCGTTAACAGGGCTGGCAAGACGCCACTGCTTCATTCATTGCTGACAAAATGCTTAGCATTGCTGGCGGCAGCAAACATGACACCAACGACACCATGACCTATTACCTCGGCGCTTCAGTGCTGATACAAATAAATTATTGGAAGAACACTGCATCAAGCTTAATAACAATAAAATTCCAAACTAGAAAAGCTGTAGTTGGACAGAACGAAATAGAGAAATTTTCCCAATATTTCGAAAGGTTAGGTATATTATATAACCTTGAAGGACCTGTCCAACTAGGTGTCCCATGAATGACTGGAAGAGTACAATTATTATACGTGGGATAACATTTAACTTTTCAAAATTTTCATGCCAGAGAAAAAATCATCAATCATCAATCTATATTACAGTCAACCGAAATCCAGGTATAAGGTAGCATCGAGCACAATATAGGTACTCCTTACTCCTTATTTCAAAGCTTCCTCATTACCGTAACTTCTCAAACTAAATCAAATGCTAAGAACGGGATTGGGTTCCTTCGAAAAAAAGATCACATCACATGATTCAGGATTTTTGAAAACCAGTCGTGGTGGAGCAATAAATGAAACCACAATTACCTGTGCCTGTTTTTCTGTTGTAGATACATTCTTCGATGACTGACTGAACGTAGATATGCGGGGTTACTGTACTGTCCGTGGCCGTCTCCCTCTTGAAAACCTCTTAGTACGCCCTTGTCTGTTAGCATCTACTCCGTGCTCCAGCTCTATATCATTTCTGTTCTAAAAGTTGTGTAGGTATTCTAACCTTCCCATTACCAGAGGGGAAGGTCAAACCTAAAATGAGGAGAGTGACAAGACCAGGCGGCTGGTCCAAACTGGATTGAGACTCGGAGTCTGTTACCGAGCCGTTCCTAGATTTCCAGCCTTCACAGTAGGCGCCTTTGGCTGACAGATCACTAGCGCGGATACCTGATTGGCGACCTGGTGGACAGGTGTCATGTGCCTGGGGCGTGTCCTCTAATGGCGGCACCTATGACCTCCTTAGCACATCCTGATCATGATGTTATCTCGTCCCTGGTCACCTATACTGCGAATCACGGGAGAAACCAGATTACTTTTTCCGCAGCTCATTTTCTAACCTCGCAGCATGCAGCATATGAGTGCATGCAGCCCATAAGAACCCGGGGAGGGCGTCGGAAACCTAAAATGTTCGAAGAAAAGTTGATTAAACCGAAAAGGTATTTGCCCTGGCCCCTGAATATATTAGGTATATAACGTTCGACTTGTGGTTCGGCTCAAATGTGGACGAATCTTCCCAAAAATTTCTCTCAAAAAGCGCTAGTACGGAAATCACTTATTGACACCACTCTAACTGACGGCAGGCCTACAATCCAACCGATAACTATGGCTGAAAAAAATACTGGCCGCACAGTGATTCAGCTTTGGGCCAGAAAATATATGTAAGCGACATGTAATATATACTTATTGTAATATCGACTTGGGGCCACCAGTTCGTTTTTGAGGTAGCAGTGGCTATACGGTAGCTCATCCTGATAATTACTCTTACAGAAATTAGAAAAATAAACTAGAGAAGACCGTATAGTATTGTAGGAAGAACGAAATAATAGCCAGTCTGTGTTATTTGTTATTTCAGACTTACCAAACTGAGCTATCGCATGGATTGTTCTGCTTCCACATGGACTAATAATAACTGTTCCCTAAGTGTACCTATATATACGCCTCACTTCACTAACAAAAAATAATTCTTCAATATTCGGGGCTTATCTGGTCACGTTCTAGAGATTGAAATTGATGAAACTATTTTCATGGAGACCTATTAATGAGTCCGGTCATATCCGATGATTCAGAGCTATAGAGCTGGAGCACGGAGTAGATGCTAACAGACAAGGGCGTACTAAGAGGTTTTCAAGGTGGGAGACGGCCACGGACAGTACAGTAACCCCGCATATCTACGTTCAGTCAGTCAGCGAAGAATGTATCTATAACTGAAATTTATGCGACAATATTCATGCTATTCCTTCGGGAACCCCCGCCTTCCTTTGGATTTTCTACAGGTGCGAAGGGGTCAGTCAGGGGTCAGAGGGTTCCTAAAATTTCCAAAAAAAATTTCATCGTCTGATAAATTTGCACAGGAAAATGTTATTTACTCAAGTCAGCATTTATAGCATAATTTTGAAATGGGGAGCTTGAACTCCCCATACATCTACGCCAATGGTAAGAAGTATGGATGGAGACGGAGAGTAGTTCGGTAGGTATCGAGTGTGGGAACTATCAAGAAGTTGGCTGGTAGCCTTTGGTTTTTAATTACTAAGGCATGATATAGTGGGTCCATTGCCGCAGGCAAAGCATTATATTACGGCATTTGTTCTTCTAATGGCTTGCTCTTTTTAGTGTGAAAAGGATGAGCCACATTGCCAAGAAGGTCGTTCAAAAATACCCGAACAACCTATACAAGCGCCTCACACTGAACATTTCTAAAGGGGCCACTTTTTGGCCAATTTTCGGCCGGGTTTGCGGAATCATATCAACAAGGCAATCGCTCAAACATTTCAATATGCATGTCCTATGTATGTATACCTAAGTATTTACATTTTATAGGGAAATTATTGAGGGGATATTGACAAGACACTATATATATACACGAGAAAGGAAAAAGGGGGGAGAGGGGGGGATAAGTTGCTTTTCTTGCATAAAGGACAGAAGTGGTGGTAAATTCAAAAACTCCAATTCTTGAGGGAAAAAGTCAATGCAAAATTTTTTGATCAACGCTCTATATGCAGTAGTCTTCCTTCACCATGCAGTTAATTTAGGAGAGTAATATTTAAGCACTATAAAATCCTCTGCCCCCACAACAAGTAGTAAAGACTTAGGTATAAATTATTGCCAAGCGAGGTTCAGTAGCACTCGCCTGGGGCTCTGTTGTAATGGCTTTGGTCTTAGCCCCTCGTCGAAATGGGGGGCGCCTGCTTGGCGAACCAGCCCTATAACGCTCATCAACGTACCCACATTAAATGTTTCTTCTATTTTCTGAAGATGAATCATACCAAATCAAGTGTTTTATAGCTTTCATATTCAAGGAAATCGTGGTGCTCGCTTTGTGACGCCTGTGCAAAGGCTTAGGTCTCAAATTTCGGAACTTCGGGGCGATTTGTTCAGTTCAGTATCACGACCTATATCTTCGCTCGCTCAAACACTCGAAGACTCCAAGAGTGAAATTGGCGTTGGCCATCATTTGCCGATGTTACGGGGCAACATACGGGGGCCGATCCATTATTTCAAGTTGGATCAAATCAATAACAAAAGGGTCTGCAGAGAATAAAAGTTGAGAGCTCTTGAACGCGACCTTTTGGCTCCCACAAAGGTCGCCCTTAAATGGACGCCACAACGGAAAAACAACTCGAAGGTCCCCCATCCCTTAGGAGCCCCCTCCCCCCTCTCATGCAGACGCACTCCCTATTGGTGGGTTAAGGATCACTTTAGAGAGAAAAGCTCGCTCCCTATTGGGAACTGAGAGTTACTTTACTTTATCCATCGATAAATTTCATCCCCCATTCCATTCTTCGCTCCCCTACCAACTTGAGATTTCACCGTATAAGATCCAATAGGATATTTTATTTTGTGGTTATCTTTTAGCAGATTTTTAAATAGAAAGCATCAAATTTTGAAATAGTCTATTTAGAAACGACTTTCCCGTCTGTATACCATTAAAAGAATTTAATAAAGAATGTCACAAATTTTCAGTGGAAACTCTCGGGTTCAGAAAGATGCGAGGGGTTAACCACTCGTTGGGAATCTCGTTGGGAATCATTGGAAATCTTTATGGAATCTCAGGGAATCTTGGAATTTTTTTGGAGTGGTTACCCCTTCGGGGTTCATCTTTCTATGAATATCGTTGGGAATCTTTGGAAATCTTTATGGAATCTCAAGGAATCTCTGGAGTGGTTACCCCCTTGGAAAGATGTTATCAAGAAATATAAACAAACAGTCAAACGAACAGTCACTCTCAAGGATAAGTAAACGACCCTTTTGTTCCATCTCATCTTGCGTCATTCCTCGTGAAACATGACGAGAAATTTTGATAGGGGTGAATCAGTGGCAGTGGCATCTCCTGTCTTTGACTCAGCAGCTACTACCGTGGGTCATATCGAAGGTCACGAAGATAGACCGGCTTTGTCGGTGGCGTCAAAAGATTCTTCGTCTTGGTATAGGAGCCGTCTCCATCGCCCGCAATGACTTGGTCTTCATTAGGTTTTTGTCTGGGGCTCTGAAAGCCCGCCGCCTGTTTAATACTCTTCACATTATATATTTAATTACTCTGTGGCAAGTTCCAGGCTTGGGTAGCTGGCCGACTAGCTCATTCAGTCATTCATTGGCCATTTTTTTGGTTCGTGCTATATAATGTCAAATAAGGCTACCACCCATGGTTGAAGAGATCTCTGGCGTTCATTGTAACTCTTTATGTCTCTATTTTTATTAATCTTGTGTTCTGTTTTTGACGTTAATGATGGCGCCACCACGGAGTCGCAGCTACTCCCCTTTTCTTCAGCTTCCGGTCGCTCGATATATTCGCATTTCAGTATTTCTCTCAATGGTACAAAAGAAAACCTTTACCATTTTCTCTGGGAAACGGCAGTCCAAAACATGCCTTTTTTTGGAAATTCATGGTCGAGAACCATTATTTTGGAAATTGTCTCCGAACTGTTTAAAAATATCCAGGAATCGCAAAGCAGCATGTTAATTTTTTGTTGTGAGAAACAAGCAGCGCAGGAGGGTGCAGAGAGTCCGTGCTGGAATAAGACTCCGAGACCAGAGCTAATGCAATTGCAACTGTTTTATGATTCATATGGGCGACGAACAAGAATATTATAAGCTTGCCGATGTATAATTCTTCTCGGTTTTCTCGTTACACCTACTTGGTTTATGGTCATGCAAGATTGAATGTACTTAGATTACGTAGTTTTCAATTAGCACTACGAGCTCTCAATAGATTTTAACAATTATTTACAACAGTGTGTGCATGAGTGTCTGCATCGCATATATCTGGAATTTTTTATGTTCGTAGAGTTGGGATTATTTCGAGGGGTTAACCACTCGTTGGGAATCTCGTTGGGAATCTTTGGAAATCTTTATCAAATCTCAGGGAATCTTGGAATTTTTTTGGAGTGGTTACCCCTTCGGGGTTCATCTTTCTACCTATATATGAATATCGTTGGGAATTTTTGGAAATCTTTATGGAATCTCAGGGAATCTCAAGGAATCTCTGGAGTGGTTACCCCCTCGGATTTTTTTTGTGACAACAAACATGCAGACGTACCTTTTCAGTATTCAGAAACAGACACTGTATAGAATATAGAAGGCTTCCAGAACAGATGGTGAACAGTTCTCAAAATGAATTAATACGATTGGAAGCAGTTGTGGGGAAGTCGGCAGGATTTCTTTTGACAGAAAACTCATCAGATCATAAATTGGTGGTTTTTAATTTGTTGGCTGAGGACAGACGGTCAGACGCCGATAATGGGCCGCCTTTTCACCTGTCAAGTGCGTGGCGCCGGCTTAATGCACCCCGAACCTACTGAAGTATTCCTTCGTGGTTCAGCTACGCACAAAAAATATAGAAATGTCGATCGAAGCGACATCTGCATGACTTTTCAAAATTTTCGTCGCAAACACTTCAAAATTCAAGAGTCAATCCTGAGAAAGGAACTACAAGGGCAGCGGAAGAGAGAATTTCCGAGGGGTTAACCACTCGTTGCGAATCTCTATGAAATCTTAGGGAATCTTGGAATTTTTTGGAGTGGTTACCTCTTCGGGGTTTATCTTTCTATGAATATCGTTTGAAATCTTTGGAAATCTCTATGGAATCTCAATAAATCTCTGGAGTGGTTACCCCCTAGGTTTTGAAATTATTGTACTATACGAGTACAATGCATCTCCTTATACTCCATACAAACCAAACTTATTCGAGATGGCATAGATGAGCGAATTAATAAATTTGGTTTTTGTTTTGTTCTAGGTTCCAGACCACCCTTCGCTAGATGTGATTGGACTGAACAAGAGCAGACTCGGAGATGTGGACTTTATGGTAAGCATTCACAGATATCCCCACTCCTCTGCTTATTTCCAAAAAACCACTAAACCTTCAAGAAAGGTATCACATTTACAGCCAGTTTGGAGTTTTTTGAAACTCTGAATATAGTCTGGCACTGCATCAATTTCGGTATGCTTTGCAGGGAGCTCCTCAAAATTTACTTGCGAACTTTACAAACTATGCCAGTAAACATCGGATTCAGCTGAAATTTTGAACACAAAAAAAATCAAAGTGGCTGGCAAATTGCAAGGCATTTGCCCTAATTTTGGACTCGAGCGCGCAGCAGGCTGCAGACTTTGCTATGGGCTAATTCACAGTTGTGGGGTGGCGTCCCCTTTGTGTTTCGTTTTCAAAAACACCATTGTATGTTCCCAAGCTCCATCCCCCTAAATCCTTCTGCGTCCTGCAGCGGGCCAGCCACGCCCCATGACACACCCCTATTTCCGTAGATGACTCCGTTATTTAAAAATCGTCTGTACTGTGAATAAACCGTCAGTTGTGTAACTTACCTAGTGCAACTGCTCGAACTAGCAGACTCGCACCGAAAGACCTGAATTTAAGAACTTTCTGATGTGAGAACCACAAACTCATCAGGGTTAATTTATGGTGTATGGGGTGGATAAGGGTAACTCAAAATTTTTGTGCTCAACGAGGTGAGTGTCTCTGATGCTGCATGGATTTTGTTCATTTCGGGTGCGTCCCACCATACTCAGTTAACGGTTAATCTCCAGTTAAATTTCAATTTAGCACGGTAAAACCCGAATTTAACTGGAGATTAACCGCTAACCGAGTATGGTGGGACTATAGTGGAATGGAATGATGACAGCAGAATCTAATTTTGAGCAGTTTTGTTAGCCGGGCTACCCAGCACTTTTCCTTTGTTACCTACATTATACGTGTGGTATGCCTTTTTTGCAGTAAAAAAATAAAAATAAAAAAACATTAGGTGTCCTGACCACACAAAGGTCTCGGCTTCAACCCATTCAGGCCACAGGAAAGGCTACAACTAAAAGCCTCAAAATTTTTTTTTCAAGTTATCGAACGTGGAACACATAAAAATAGCAGCTTATCAAACTTTGAGCAATTCCGATGAAGCTCCTGATTAGGAGTCTACCGTTCTAATTTAGGAGCACTGACAAAAGGGTTCAGGGCGTTTGTGGCAAGTCATGGTGCCTTCTCAGCCCGCCAAGGTACACCTACTGATTGGCACAAGAAGACTCTATTGATAGGCTGCAGAGCAAAGGTCTGATCAAAGCCATGGGTTCCTCATCAGGTACACCATACTTAGCTTGCCCACCAGTTAACCTTAGAATTAATGAGCCTTGCGAATCCTAATGAACTATTTCCGGATCTTGTTAATATCTGCGGTAAACCTTTGTGGAGGTATGCGGTACCTTTTAGGATTTTTCGGTCAATTGGATCCTGCAGCCAATTTTTTTTTGTTGATAAAGGTTGGAAGGTTCAATCTCCGGCCTGGCGCCTGCTAAGCCTCTTCTATCAATTGCCTCTTCACCTCAGAGTCTTGAAAGTTCAAGTGGCGCCTATAATAGGTTTGATTTAGACTTTAGACTGTTGATGCTCCACAAAATAAAGTTTGGTAAATCGTCTATGTCTATAGTGACATAATGTATAGGCAAAGACTATAGACTGAGCTGCTTCGGACATAAAAGACTAGCTTTCCTGTAAAGAACAGAAGCTGAGAATATTTACATATCTGGAATTGGTAAAGTTGTGAGAGATTTATGAATTGAGTGAACACTTCATGAAATAAGTAGGAAGGAAGTAGGAAGTGGTCAATAAGGGGTCCGCTTTGTGTCCTGAGAGGTCCGGGTTCGAATCCCGGCGGAACGGAAAAATTTTCCGCTTCCGACATGGATGTATTGGCTTCGGCCCACTACTAAACTGGCTTCGGCCCACTCATATTCGGCTTCGGCCACTTCATCTTCGGCTTCGGCCAAAAACATCTAATAAACCAACTCATCGGCGCATATGTTCTCTGAACGTCGCGCGTTAAAAAAAAAAAAAAGTAGGAAGGAAGACAGAGGTGCTCAGTTTCCGGTCTCCTCAAAGGTTTGCATGCATATCCGCTTAGTATTACACATCTGTTTATTAAAATACTGAATAAGTCTGTGGTTTCCCAATACCCATTGACATCGGAACTAGAAAGACACATTGCGTGTCTCTATAATGCCGAAGATCTTTCCATATCTTTCTATACAATATTCTTCGGGTTTTTTTTATTCAATAAAAAAGGCGTTATTGTTACTGCATGTGTACAACATAAGAAGATACATTTGAATCACATACATTGTTACACTGCTCAGTTATGCACTTCTTATGCAGTTCACTTGGGCAAGACAACATACACCACTGGAATAATTATGATCTTGTACAGTGTCCTATGCAGCAATACCGAGCGGTACTATGTTATAGAAAATTTTAATACTTGACAGCATGTGAAATTATTCTTTAAGGCCGTCTTAAATGCAGGTAATAAATGTATTTTATAATCCCAAAATAGTCGGCTTTAACAGTCGTCGAACATTTGGCCTATCCAGCGAGGGGTTAACCACTCGTTGGGAATCTCGTTGGGAATCATTGGAAATCTTTCTGAAATCTCAGGGAATCTTGAAATTTTTTGCAGTGGTTACCCCTTCGAGGTTCATTTTTCTATGAATATCGTTGGAAATCTTTGGAAATCTTTACGGAATCTCAGGGAATCTCAAGGAATCCCTGAAGTGGTTACCCCCTCGCTATCCAGTCTGTTGAGCGTCCACTTAGCTATGGAGGCAAATGAGGCACGGGTTGCACGCATCAACTATACCTTTTGTTTTATTGTTAGTTAGTACTTAATAATTACGAGAGTTGAGGATAGCCGCGGTGCGGCGGTGGTCTCTTGTGCAGACTTACACAGTAGCCTCACAAGAATGGATAATCAGTCGTTAACAGCCAGACGCAGACATCATAAAAGTAAAAATAATAATAGCTTCTAGTTATCATCTTCAATTTATCGTCTTGCACGTATAGTTACCTTGGTACCCATGCCCACTCTACATGCGATACATCTCGTTACTGAAAACCGTCAGAGCAGTAAAGAGGAAAAATACGAAAACAATCGGATCAAACCTTTGAATCTTACATATGCTAGCTGAGGAAAGGCACTAGTTGGGGACATGGTATTTGACTTGGGTCACAATTAACTGGGATTCTCTGAATACCTTGTATATAAGAAAATAAACAGGACAAAAAACAAGTGAGCTGTAACTTCAGCAATGCAAACAGCTTTCTTCTAAGAGATATGCCTCCGTTTTGTTCTACAATCTTGACAGCTTTTATCGGACTGGAGGTCTAAATACTACTTTCCCCTGTTCATACCCTAAATTTGTCATTTTTATGAGGGTGGCTATTGTTCGGATCAAACAAAGACATCCGCCGACTTCGCTTATCCTGTGCTGCCTATTCATAATACTTATTCAAAAGCTTTGTTTGTTATTTCGACAGCACACGTGTATGAAATATTCCCCCTTTTCAAGGCTCTTCCCCCCTTTTTCGGGGCCTTTTATTGTACCGGGTCATTAAGGTCCCTAAGCAGACGACACAGGGGAGAATGGTGGCCGGCTTAACCACGCCCCTTTCCCTCATTGGGCGCGTTTCCACCCCACCCCTCCCCTCCTCAGCAAACCCGTCATTGCTGACTTTGTCTCCAAATGCGCGGGCCCTCCAGCAATGCAATTTTCAGCCGCTAACAGTCGATAATCCCACCACCATCTGCTATATGGACAAATAATTGTATACAGAGGATACAATTGTAAAAGAATGTTTCCTAAGAATTAACGAGCAAAGCGGATACTGAAGCCAAATTTCACCAGCATAGTCGAAACTGAGCATCTATTCCCTCCGTGAGAGTATCGCATACAGGAGTAACAAACGCAGACGGCAGAAGTCGGCGTAGCTATATTGACGTGGATATCCGCTCTAGGCCTCCATGACTATTGTAGAATAGCGCCCACGTCACCTTCCTGCTATAGGGTCATGTGAACCAAGTCATAAAGAACAATGCCTTTATCTCACATAAAAGGGTGTATGATTAACTCAGAAAGTTAATTTTCAAAGTTCCCTACCCAAAACAACAACGCACGAGAAAACTTTCCAAAATCATTTCAAATAATTGTGAGAGTCTGTCAAGTAAATCAAACGTAGAAGAATCCCGGAGCCAGCGGGCGGCGCGCGCTGACGGAGGTTCGACAGCGGCGGTCAGGCGAGTGTTTGCGCAGACGGACAAAGCGCCGCCAGGGTCGTAAAGGCCCTTCATCATTCCAACATTGCGAATTCGGCGGCTCGCAAAAGTCCATCCGAATTACAGCCCAACTCTTAAAAGATCTTGTGACAAACCTAATCTCCCACAGAAAACTCTCCCAAATTATGAACCAAAGCCCATACCCTTAAAAGACCGAGTGACACGTAAGGCTCCCGGAGGCCACACCAGTGGTTCTTACGCGCGAGACAAGCGGCGTCACATATTAAGACAGTCTGACTTTAAGCGCCAGGTATAAACATCTTGAGAGCTGGACACCCTATTCTTTCCCGAAGTTGATGGGTTTTGAAATTTACTTTTTCTGAACTGTTTTGCGAAGAAAAGCGATTGGGCGGATGATTTGTTGATGATGAGGTCATCCTTACGTATAGGTTGCGGCTAGGTAGGAACACAACTACATCTGCCTATATACCTCTTGTATATTACTTGCCTTCAGTTTAGTTGAACAGGGTGTTTTCCTATCAGTAATGGCATAGTGAATGTCCTGAAAGCTTTACGTGCAAGTATAGAACGCGATGAATTCCCGCTAAGATATTTAGTCAATCAGATGAACCCAAAAGAGAAAGGGTATATAATCCAGGATTTTCAGTCACAACAGCAGCAAAGCATTTTACTGCAGTCTTCGTGGCTATGTTTTGTTTACTAAAATGGCTTCTATTTAAATGACAAGAAATCATCAAGGGAAGTAATGAGGGTTCCAAATGACCTCCCACAGAAATTGAGCGTAGCAGACCTCTTCAACGAGCTCAGGCGCATTTAAATAACAAAAAATGGCGGGAAAAACCGTAGAGGGGGAAAGAGATTTATGGTCGAGTCCAGCGGTAATGGCTCCTTTGTTTTGAATAGAAGCGATTACTCCTGCTTGCAGCCTTGCCGTGCCTGCCACCCTCCGCTTTTATGAGTACAAATACTGCGATAGGGAAACACTGTCGGTTTTAGTTTTTTCCCTGAAGCAAATTATCGTGAATCACTCCAGTGGCGTAAGTGCGATTTTTTTTTTTTTTTTTTCACGCCTGTAATAAACAGGTTGATCGAAAGAAAAACAATTTAGGTGTAACACCCATCATAGAACAATTTCCCATTAGTATCGACAGGCTGAAACTCTTAATGATCTCTGAAGAATTCTGAAGTTCTTCCAACAGAAATCAAAGAATTTCTTCCATGGTCCTAGCTACTGCAAAAATGTCAGTCGGTACGGGAGAATAATCATTTGAGTGCATCTCGGAGTGCATCATGAAAGCTGTGATTTGTCAACAAAAAAAAAGAGCATTTGCAGATGAGGGTGACTTACCCTTCAATTTGTCATCCCAAGCTGCCCCTAGTAGCCATCTGACCTCATGGCAACCCCACGAGCTATTTTGAGCTCGGCCAGATGTCGCATCTAACATATAAACCGCTGATTCATTATTAAGACGTTGCCCTTTAATTGGATATTAATTTCCATTGTTGTAACAAATCATTCTTCCAATGAAACTATCCTCAAAATAACACGAGATTTTTTATTTTTCAGGAACATCCAGGTCTCCGCGGCACACCCCTCGCCATGCTGGCAGCTCAGTGTAACAAACTCTCAAATAAGTCACCACCTCCTTTAGCGGACGCGGCAGTCGGAAAAGGATTTCACCCTTGGAAGAAGAGCCCTACAGGGCAAGTAAACAGCGGTCCAACGAGTAACCCCTCGAGTACCGGCACGAGTACGTCCAGTACCCTCAGTGTCACCAGTCAGCGGCCCCTATCGAGCACCCCCACTCTTGGGAATTCCGCATACCCCCGTTCAGTGGTCACGTCTTCTTGTGCGGCCACTCCCACGTCCTACGGGAACGACCTCTATTTCCCAGGAGCCACCACCTCATCGCCAGAAAATCATCACCACATGTTGGGGAAGGTCGAGAATTCGGCGCTCAACAGCGTCTACTCAAGGCATCCTTACGAGAGCTGGCCTTTTAATGCCACTCATCACGCCGCCATCAAGCCCAATGACGCGGGATGGTGGGACGTCCACTCGGCGGGCGGCTGGCTGGACATGTCTGGTGCGGCCGGAATGCACGCCCAGATGGCTGCGAACTACGCGTCCAGTGACTACTCACTTACCCACTCGCTGGGCAATACGGCGCACCTCCTCACATCCGGTCAGCACCTCCTACAGGATTACAAGTCTATGCAGGGTGTCGGTGCCTCCTTCGGTTTAGGACACCCAGCAACACCCGTCACCGCCGCTGCATCGTTACCGCCTCAGGTGCCGTCACCACGGTCTCAGAGACGGTATACGGGGCGTGCAACGTGTGACTGTCCGAACTGCCAAGAAGCGGAACGGCTCGGCCCAGCAGGTGTGCACCTCCGAAAGAAAAATATCCATAGCTGCCACATACCAGGATGTGGGAAAGTATACGGCAAAACGTCGCATCTAAAAGCACACTTGCGATGGCACACGGGCGAACGACCTTTCGTCTGTAACTGGCTGTTCTGTGGAAAACGCTTCACGCGCTCAGATGAGCTCCAGAGACATCTCCGCACGCATACGGGTGAGAAACGATTCGCATGTCCTGTTTGTAATAAGAGGTTCATGCGTTCGGACCATTTAGCCAAGCATGTTAAGACTCACAATGGGACAGGGAACAAAAAGGGGAGCTCCGAGTCGTGCAGTGACTCGGAGGAGAACAGTCAAGGTGACCTAGCGGTGGGGGCGGCGAGCCCTCCTCCCCATATGGACTCTGACGTGAAGCCTCCCCTGGTCTGAGCCCGGTGGGGTCCTGCGCTGTTCCACCAATTCTCCAACTAGCGCGCGGACCCCGAAACGGCTCACTGCTATGGCACCAAGCTCAGTCGCTGTCGCTATTCCGCCCGTGCACTTTCCCCGTAATTTTCCCAACAGCTGGTTATTTATTATTCTTGATACTGGTCCAGGCACCATTGTACTACCAGCACCCCCTTATCACTCTTTTCCCCTATTTCCCAACGGTTTGCCCATTAGTACTGTTTTTGTGCCCTGGGGTATTTCTTTGTAACCTGACCTTTTGGTTTGGTTTGGTTGCAGGGAAATCACCCGTCCTCCCTCGCGAGCCCCCAGGCCAGGGCCAGAGCCAGAGCCAGGCGGAACCAGAGACCAAGCCAAACGCCGGAGGGTAGGTCATCTTCAACTCACCGTTAGGCTGCTCCTCCACTTTCCTCTGCCCCGCACCTGTAAACGCCGAGCTTAGCTTCAAACCTCCTCCTCTTCCGTCTTATCCCTTGGATGTCTGACATGGCCAGTGCCTTTTTGCCCATGCGAGCATGCATGACGACTTGGCGACGCGACTGAGCCTTGGAGCCTTCCCCGCTCCGACAGTGCCATCTCGCCATTTCCCTCGACTGTGATTCCTTATAGGGCAAGAAAAAGAACGAAGTCTCATGAGGATCTAATGGTGACTGCTTGTTTGTTTTGGTCATTTATTTTGTTCAGATAATTTTTAGTTTGTACGCATCGCGAACAGACTGTCGAAAATGAGTCGGTTCTTTAGAGCCAAACATGAACAGGTCCCGTTCCAACTTCTCAGTGCGAAAATTTTGGAACAATCCGTACCTGCTTTCATCCGACAAAGGACCGGCTCATCGTCCTTTTTAATAGTCAAAAATATTTTAAAATGCGGAATATCCGAAAAGATGGAATAGAGAAAAAATGTAATTATTTTTGTTTAGATTAAAAAAAAAATTAATTAATCCAGAAAAACAATTATGTAAAATGGCTTCTTAGAAAATAACATCGAACATAGGCTCATTAAGTCATTACCACGTTGCGTGCCTAAGACCGGCAGGGGCGGCCTGGTGCCGTTCAATCGACCCCGCTTTTTGTACCATCTTAGTATATTTACCGACATCTCACGGCAGTAACAACGAAATTTTCCCACTGAAGGTGATAGGAACCATAATTTTTTCATTAAAACTTCAGAATCAGATGTAACTATACTTTTATTTTTATTGTGAAGGGACAGTAGGACAAAGGAAATAATAAACAACACATACCTACCTATATTTTATACCCGTTGTTCATTTGGCACTTATGATTTTTTTCAACGACCAGTTTCTTCAGAAACAAAACATTTTGAAAATTAAAAAAAAATGAGCAACTTGAAGAATAAGAAGACCATTATTTTCATGAGATAGGTACATATCAGATTATCAGTCATTGTAAACACCTGCTTCAGATGCAGTCTTCTTGTGTAGAGTTGGCTGTTGTAGTATTCTTGCGGTGTACAAAATGTATAAAATCTTCATTTTTGGTAATGTTTTGTCAGCAACAAAGAACTGTATATTGATGGTTAAAATATAAAATATGCAATTGGACACATGGCTCATTTTTACTTAGAATATATGTTACTACATGGGTCTTTGTACACCCCTGTACTTTAGTTTTGAAATATTCTCCATTTCCTCGGCCTGCGGATGGCAAAATTTAGTGCAACTGCAACTCACAGTACACCTATGTAATCTAAAGCTTAGGGTCCACGTACGAGTAGCTGCGGCGGGTGGAAATTTTATCAGGAAGGAAGTGCGATGCATCTCGGGCTCCCTATTCTACTCTATGGTATAAAGAAAGTTAGTGTCACCTATGTCAATATTCATATCAGCCTACACTTGAAAAGAACGGTGTAGCTGAGGGGTTAGCCACTCCAGGAATCTCGTTGGGAATCTCGTAAGGAATCATTGGAAATATTTATGAAATCTCAGGGAACCTTGTAATTTTTTGGAGTGGTTACCCCTTCGGGGTTCACCTTTCTATGAATATCGTTGGGAATCTTTGGAAATCTTTATGGAATCTCAAGGAATCTCTGGAGTGGTTACCCCCTCGGGTGTAGCTATTTCAGAACTCTTCCCGGGTTGCACAGCACCAAAGACATTACCCAAAATAAGCGAAGGTATTGAGTTGCGTCATTATTCAGCCAGACCTCCATTATTATTGGTCTCACTAATGGAAAAAATAACAGAAATCGGGGGCCAGAAAGCACGAAGGGAGCAAGGGAAACGAAAAAAGTGTAACTTTGATCGCCATGGAACCGGGTCATAAATCTGCAGAAATGGAAAAAATAAATGTCTCTAGATCACGAAAGGTTAGCAAGGGGCAGAAGCTAGGAGGGTTATTTCAACAGACAACCTCGAGAAGCAATATCTATCTTCCCGCAAGCTTCGAGGTTATCAATCTCACGTGACTGCACAACTTTCACATTTTCTACACTTGCAGTAGAAGCTTTCATTTAAGGGTCCGCTATATCTGACGATGCATTTTTTGCCGCCCATAAGATTAACATTGCGAGCGGCGATTTATTTTCAAGGTTTACCCTTGGTTGGAAAGACACAAAATTTTGCCTGTACCTATAGCCCTAACAATGTTGAAGGTCGTCATCGAAGCAGATTTCCCAATTTTTTACTGGTTTTCGAGATACAGCACTTTTCTTGAGGTATGCGATGCTAGCATTTGCAAAACAGTTGCAATAAAAGAAACCAATGAGAAATTGGGAAATCTGCTTCGATTACGACCTACAACATTGTTATAGGGCTAGGTACAGGCAAAATTTTGTGTCTTTCCAACCAAGGGTAAACCTTGAAAATGAATCGCCGCTCGCAATGTTAATCTTATGGGCGGCAAAAAATGCATCGTCAGGTATAGCGGCCTCTTTATGGAGAGATTCTGGTAGAGGAAGTTCATTTTTTCTAGTTTTATTTTTAGGAAATCACGCGAAATGTCCTTGAACGCAAAGGGAATAAAGCGCATACCTACTTTGAAAATTGCCTTACCGTTTTTCATATTATGTAACTCGTATAGGTACTTCAAAAAAATCGTTTCTGGTCACATAATTAACAACACTATGCACTGAATAATGACGACACACTCGCAGCCGATCAGGAGCGCCTTCAGAAATATCCTTCGGGTATTCTAACAAGTGAAAGAGGAAAGAGGTAGCCACTTTTTTTAAGAGATATTGTATAGGCAACAGCAAAAGTTTTTAGCTTCGACAGTAGCAACATGCGGCAAAATTCTCGAACAACGGCTATAGAAATGTTATTCCATCTAAAAAGGGGGATAATTTAATCTTGGTGTATCGCTCTGGTTGATTTCATTAAATCAAAATCAAATCAGCAACTCAGCATTCACTCAGTCAGCACCTCACTCCTCTAACCGATTTAAGCACCCCTACAAAGGGGAGCTGAAACGAGCACTAACTTTGGATTTATCTGCTGGATTAATGCTTTATTGAGATTGATTTGTTTTGTCAAGGGAGACAGTGAGGTTTTCTGGGTCTCTTTATGGTCTACCATCTATATAGTCTGCGCCATATAGCTTTCCACCAAAAAATACTGATTAGTTGTAGTGGCTGTTGACGGACTTAGCCGAGGGGGTAACCACTTCACAGATTCCTTGAGATTCCACTGAGAACCATAAAGATTTCCAAAGATTCCCAACGATATTCATAGAAAGATGACCGCCAAAGGGGTAACCACTCCAAAAAGAATTCCAAGATTCCCTGAGATTTCAGAAAGATTTCCAATAATTCCCAATGAGATTCTCAACGAGTGGTTAACCCCTCGGACTTAGCAGTTTCCTAGCAGTGCTAATATGGTAAACCTCAATTTTAAAGGGGAGAGAAACAAATCTCGAAAACCTTTCGGAAATTAGGAGATCTGCTTCGGTAGCTGGGTACGTCGGCTACTTCCATAGACGAAATTCTGAGTCTTTCGACCAAAGGAAAAAATTAAATACGTTTCACCTCTTACATTGTGATAGGATGCAGAAATGCATCATCAGCTGAACCCAATTACATCACCTTGGACATAGAGAAATCGACTTTAGTGAAGGTATAGCCTAATTGACCCCTCGTCACTACCAAATTCGATCGAACTCGAACTTACATTCACTATTTGTTTAGGTTTTTTCTACACACTATGTGAGGAAACTATAGTACATTTAAATGTTCTGAAATATAATATATAATTTTAACGGCGGAAATTAACAGGCTATGTTGCGATTTTACGATCGAGTGATATATCCAGTAGTGTCCTCAAAAAATGTGCAGAAAAAAATGTACCTAAAAATGACTGCGTAGACGCCCTTAAGAGGACGCTATACCTGACGATGCATTTTTTGCCGCCCATAAGATTAATATTGCGAGCGGCGATTCATTTTCAAGGTTTACCCTTGGTTGGAAAGACATAAAATTTTGCCTGTACCTAGCCCTAACAATGTTCTAGGGAGTGTTCGAAGCAGATTTCCGAATTTCTCACTGGTTTCTTTTATTGCAACTGTTTTGCAAATGCTAGCATCGCATACCTCAAGAATAGTGCTGTATTTCGAAAACCAGTAAAAAAATGGAAAATCTGCTTCGAACACTCCCTAGAACATTGTTAGGGCTAGGTACAGGCAAAATTTTGTGTCTTTCCAACCAAGGGTAAACCTTGAAAATGAATCGCCGCTCGCAATGTTAATCTTATGCATGGGCGGCAAAAAATGCACCGTCAGGTATGGACCCTTAATTGTCAGGCAAAAGTATATAAGAGCATCTACTCCACATCGATAAGAAACGACGAATGACTTGCCGGAGGAAGCAGAGGGTGAGGATAGCAAGGGAGCAACAGTTTCTGGATTTGGATACAAAGACATCATCCGGGTGTCGGATGGCGCAGCGCTCACAGACCCGGCTACAGATCACAAAGCAGCGGATGCAGGTGCGAGGCTCAACTCTCACAAATATTTTGCCACCCTCTCCGGTGGGTTGTCACTCATTTACATTTAAAGTTGGTACTTAAATATAATATAAAATATATTATATTATATTATTTATATATAAAGATATTATCTTTATTCCTCTGTGAGTTGGCAATAAGGCAAAGGAAAGGAAACATTTAGGGTGAAGATTTCAAGATCGGAAATTTCTTGAAATTGCCTCGTTTAAAGACTGCATGAAGAATGCTGTTAGTTTGTAACACTTTTTAATGGCATTTTTCTGATTTTTTTTCTTAAATATAATTGTAATGTTAATACCAGAAACTAGTCTATAATATTGTACATTTGAACAGTGGTTTTACGATCACGAATAAAGAATTTGTTAAAAATTACTCGATCATAAAACAGCTATTTATGAAACCAGTTTCTGGCATTAAAAAAACATTATATCTCAGAATAAATAAATACCCCGTAGATTTCTCATAAAAGTGAAACTGAAAAACGTAAACAAACGGCACTGCTAGCATCTTTAGTCTTTAAGTCAGCACTGAACTGGACTGTATACATTACATAGGTACCTATACCCTAGTATTATCACCTAAGATCCGTTAAATATCAGACAAGTCTTGTTATAAACGTCACCTCAAACCTCAAGATAAATTTTGGACTGAACCATCAGTTAAATTCCACTAAAGGCTGTCAAAAAACAACATAAATCTATCAGTCCAGTCAGGTTCTGCATTGGAAAACCTTCTTTTCCTCAGATGAATTCTTCCCTAGCTACGCACCTGACGCCGTTAAAAACGCCAACATACCTATACTCTGACAACTTGCCATTCAAAACACGTACTCAATTTCCCGCGCAATAGATTTAACTAACCACCGAACCATATTTAGGTAGGTAACAACTTCCTTGTAGAGCTATTCTGCAGGTGCCTATTCGGAATAAGCAGACGGCAAAGAACGTAAGGACAATGCCAGTAATAACAGGTACAGGTCTTTAGAAAAACCTAATTAAAGGACCAACATGTGTGTAGCATGAGGCTAGCTATATCAGGTAGCCATATACTTACTATTGCGGACAGACTATTGCTGCACAAAATGCACCGAAACAAGTAAGAGACAAGAGACCTGAATTAACCGAAATAAGCGGTTGATTTTCAGGCATGCTACTCGAAAGTTTCAAGAGATTATACCTTCCGAAGTTCAGGGTGTGCTTCGACATTGAAAATCACAAGAAGCCCCCCCCCCCCCTCCCCCCCACCCTACTAAATTTTCATTATTTTCTGTCAACCCTTTTGCCCCCATATTTTCATCACTTTCAAAACCAAATTTCGAGAATACAACTGACAGCGAGGGATTCCACTCCAGGAATCTCGTAGGGAATCTCGTTGAGAATCATTGGAAATCTTTATGAAATCTCAGGGAATCTTGGAATTTTTTGCAGTGGTTACCCCTTCGGGGTTTATCTTTCTATGAATATCGTTGGGAATCTTTGGAATTCTTTATGGAATCTTAGGGAATCTCAAGGAATCTCTGGAGTGGTTACCCCCTCGACTGACAGCTATAAACTGAGAAGGCATGCCAAGACTGCATGGTCCATGCTGATTTGGACCCCAGATCAGCACTTATTTTGTAGCCATAGGATCGTTTACCCCCCGTTTGGCGTACGTCAGCAGGGGGTCCGAGGGTAGGAGAGTGATTGTGAGTAATTTCCACCGAATCACTGCACATTGCGTCCACGGTCTGATTAATATGTGTGGCAGCGAGTTGCGTTGAAAGACCGACCAGGGTGGAGGGGACTATAATGGGGTTGAAAGTTTAGAATTCAAGGAGACACTGGAAAACACACAGTGCTCTGATTATTGCGGCAGTATACTGGAGGACTGGAGGAAGAATGTTCGAGATACTCGTCGTTTTCGCGAATAACTTACACATTGGCGGCTGAATCAGGAATAATTCTAAAATTCATATTATGTGTGTCTCTCTACAAATGCAAAGAAAATTCGTGTTTTTTCATCTTTTAAATATCAGCAATCAGTGGACGATGTATGCCTCTACTCAAGTAGCACCTCGAGCAGCACGAAGGAGGTGACACTCAGTACAGTCAGCAATTTAGCGCGCCTATTTGAAGGAGTTTCGCCATTTGCCCTTTTACGAGTGACAGAAGCTTTCCCCCGTCCTCCTCCTAAAACCCCTTTGGACAGGCAACGGGTACGAGAGAATAGCAAGCTCCGAAATTTCGGAAAATAGAGAGGAGCGCCGAAATTTCAATATCAAAGCCCGGTTTAGAATTGTAAATAGGGTAAGTCGGGGCAAAGATGAGCACATGACAATCACACAGTGTGTAGTAGCGCTTCAGTGCATACTATTGGCTGCGCGCCCTTTGAAGCTTTGGGGGCGAGTTGGGGCCATATATTACACCCTCATACTGACGCCAGCTTCTGTTTGCTTTCCTCACATATCACTCTATATTGCAACAACGAGTCACAGAATTTATTGAACGCATAAATGACAAAATTGCGAAGGAAATTGCTTCTTGGATCAGTTGTTGACTTCTCCTATATTCAGAGCAGTCACTGGAAAGTGAGTAATTTTCTCACATGCTTCCATAAGGTGCTCCTACTGGTGCTACTCCCGTTTAAACTCTTTCAGCAAAGCCCGTTCTGTTGTCAAAATATTTGGCTTTGAAGTAACAGTCGTTCAGAGTGACCACCACAATCGTGTTTGTTTGTGTTTTTTATGCACACTGTATGAGGAAACTACTGGATATTTCTGAAATATAATATGTCTTTTTAACGTCATAAATTATGAGGCTATGTTGTGATTTCACGATCGGTTAATTTTGGACAACTTTTTTGTTGACGAAAATTACTCGATCGTAAAATTACAACATAGCCTCAATAAGTTATGACGTTAAAAAGACATATTATATTTCAGAACATTTAAATATCCAATAGTTTCCTCATAAATTGTGCATAAAAAAAAGTAAACAAACACGATTGTGTATAGTCGCTCTTCAGGGCTCAACCAAAATATCTAAAATAGACTTGAGGACTTGAGATTGAGGAAAGAATATATTCGTCGGTTTATTTGAATCTACTTATACAGAAACAATGAGGAGCTGCCCTAAAAGTGAGGAAAAATACAGCAAAAGGCCATCAGAAAAATCAGCCTCGAATAAAAATTGAACTGAATTGACATTTCATTGTGAAATTTTCCGCATGAGGAGTTCATACAAAAAGTTGAAGTCCCGGAGGGCGAAACCCAACTTGATGAAAAACTAAAACAAACTGGTGTATTGGAAACCGGTGATGTGTGCAAAACGTTGTTGTTTTCTGCACTTGCCCATTGTTGTCGCACCTTTGTTGTTCAATTATCACGGTTATATCGGCTTTTCAGCGACTCAGTACTCCCCGCTGAGTTTTATATTATTCAGAAAGCACCCTCTGGAGCATTAACTGAGAATCACACCGCAAACGGCACAATTCAATGCCTTTTATGATTTAATAATCTTTGAAACCCTGCGTTAAGTCTGTCAAACACCCATCTTCCCTGAACTACGTACTATACCCATATATTATGTTGGAGTCATTTACGACGAATAGCTCTAACCGTTGCCTATATAATCCAGTATACTATTCTTAAATATCGGATAATCAGACTTAAGGGCCACCATACATTAGCTATTTTTTTACGTTTGGACTTCAAACTTTGTGAGAAAACTATTGGATATTTAAATATTCTGAAATATAATATATGTCTTTTTACTTTCTCGCCCGTATGTAATACATGGGCTGAGAAAGTTATGTTATCGTGCAAAATTTCGATTTTGAGATTTTCATTGCAAAAGGCGTTTCAGAGGTCCTAGATACCAAAAAAGTGGTTTTTAGGTCATGTCCGTCCGACGTACGTACGTACGTACGTACGTACGTCCGTCCGTCCGTCCGTCCGTTTGTCTGTAGCGCGGCTACAGGTCACACCAGTCAACCGATTTGGCTCAAATTTGGAATATAGATGTCTAAAATCAGTTCCGAGATACATTTTTAATTTAATTTTGATTACTCAAAAATTGCGCCCACTATTGTCAAAAAAGTGTCAAAAAAAATTCAAAATCGTGTTTTTGTCTACTCAAGACGCATTTCACGGTACGGTAATAAAGTTATAACCTTCAAATTTTGCAGTTGTGTTCCCAGATAGATGCTCCAGGATCATTTTCATTATTTTTGAGATGGGCCAAATATTTGGGCCAAACTTGGCCCATACGTGAAAATCTTGGCCCCATGAACAGTATTAGCCGGAATTTCACAAAAATCCATAAAATTGTGCTTAATAACATGACTTAAAGGTTTGTCGAAGAAATATTCAATCAATTCAAAATTGCGGCCAATATAGGCAAAATAAAGTCAAAAATAGGAAAAAAAACTAGAATCTCGTTTTTGATTGGTCAAGACGGATTTGGCACTACAGTTATTAAGTTAGATCCTTGTAATTTCGCAATAGTGTTCCCAAATAGATGCTACAGGATCATTTTTATAATTTTTGAGATGGGCCAAATACTTGGGCCAATATTGGCATTATCGTAGGAAAAATTTTCCAAAACTAGAAATCACGTTTTTGATTGGTTAAGACGGATTTGCAACAACCCTAATCGACAGATTTCCTTCAAAATTGGCGAAAGTGGTCTCAGATAGATGCTTCAAGGGCGTTTTCAATAGATTTTCATTTACTTAAAAATTAAGACGGTGACATGCAAAATAGAAAACATATACTTTGCGCGTCGAACGACACTTCACTGTTTGACGGATATGTTTGAAATTCGGTATGCAGGTGCCTAAAAGTATCGTCCAGTGTGAGGCAAAATACTTTTTAGAAAAAATTAAAATTCTGACAATTATTCACGTAAAAAAAAAAATCAAATTTTCGATAAAAATTGCGAGAAAGTCAAGTGCGACCATTGTCGAACCCTTTATTAACGTCATTGTCATTACTCATGAGGCTATGTTGTAATTTTCGAGTGATTTTTGTCACAAAAGAAATTGTCAAAAATGACGTTAAAAAGAAATATTATATTTCAGAATATTTAAATATCCAATAGTTTTCTCACAAAGTTTGTAGTCCAAACGTAAAAAATAGCGAATGTATATTCAGCCTTAGCATTGTCTTTCGCATTATGAATTAACTTACGGAAAACAATGAAATGCTTTTTTTTTCTACAATAAGGACATACATCTGTCAACTTGCCGTTATACCCAAACAGATGAACTATTTTCTTTCTATTCTGGAATCGATTCAAACTACTCGTCAGAGAGAAGGCAAATAAACTGTTAGCAACAGAGCGCCACGCAAGAACAAGGCATCAATGAGCTAAAAGTAATGAAAAGGAAATATGAAAAATTAACGAAATAATAATTTACATACCAGCTGCTTTGATGGCTTCACCGCAAAAATAATAGAAATAATCAAAGAAAACCAGTCAGTGGTCACAGCTTGACATTGTCAAACGAATAAACAAACAAACACAACACCTCCCAAAGAGTCATATTTTCCTAGGTGTGAAATCCTTGAATGAAAGGGGGCGTAACGTTAACGTAGCCCCCTGCGGTGCTATTTATTAATTCAATTAAGAAATCAGTGGTTTTTCTTAATTTAATTAATAGCAGTAAACGCGAGGTGTTGAAGTATAAA
Organism: Mesopsocus fuscifrons; assembly: GCA_950004255.1. Taxonomy (NCBI): domain Eukaryota; kingdom Metazoa; phylum Arthropoda; class Insecta; order Psocodea; family Mesopsocidae; genus Mesopsocus; species Mesopsocus fuscifrons. The sequence continues at coordinate 7,294,410 of OX465380.1, forward strand.
TAAATCGATGAGAGTTTAATGAATTCACTGTTTTGGAATGGAATGGGTAAACAATACATGGGCGGGCCCGCTCCGTCCCGTAAAATATCTAACGTTCTCACTTTTGTTTTGATTTTTCGTTCAAAATAAAGGACTTTGGGTTCTGCCCCTTCACGTCAATATCTTGCAGCTCCTTCATTAACGGCAGTTCGATTCACAAAACTGCCATACAAACCTTCTTTCTATTCGTAAAAATCTGCTGACTTTCCATGTGACATTTTCTTTTACCTGAACGTGACGTGTTTGTGTTAAAGTAATGCCGAGGGGTTGACCCCTCTAGGAATCTCGTTGGGAATCACGTTGGAAACCACAGAAAATCTTTGGAAATCATTAAGGGGAAATACACCCATTTGGTTCGCAATGCTACGTACTTCAAGCCCTACTCCGAAGTTACAGGGCGAGTGAAAAGTGTTTATAGGGGGATGTAAACCTGAGACTCTTTGTCGTGAGGTAGTGTTGTATTTTTGCATGAAATGGAGTAATAAGCCCACAGGAGCGATTTTAAACAGTCAACTACCAGTCCACATGTTTTTTTGACAGATCGCGAAAACACAACACTACCTCACGCGAAATATTTTTTTGTAACGTTTCGGATTAAAACAGTATGATTTTATCGTCACATTTAGTAGAAAAGCTTGATAAATGTTTGTAATATTTACCGCCGCCATGTTACATGTTGACAATTTTTATTTCACTTACGGAAGTTCGTAATTGCAACACCATTTCTCTACTTTTTCTCCTGTAAAAGCTAAACATAGTGTCATACTTTCACTCGTTCGTTTCGCGTTCAAATAGCACACTATGTTTAGCTTTTAGAGTAGACACAACCGATACGATATTGCAATTACCAGTCTCCGGTGGTACTAAAATGTAAACATTACTTTTGTCGAATATTTACTTTCGCACAGTGGTTTTGGCGGAGTTCGTCGAGAATGTATGGTGGCCCTTAAGAAGTCGCAGGAAATCTCGGAAATTTCTGGAGTGGTCATCTCCTCGGGGTTAATCTCTACAGGAATCTCGTTGGGAATCTCAGGAAATCGTTATGGAATTTCAGGAAATTTCTAGAGTGGTTACCCCCTCGAATAATGCAGTTATTAAGGCCGACTTCACACGGCGCTCCATTGAAACTTGTGAAACCTGACTCAGATATTTTGAATTTACTAAGTAACGGTCTCTGCTCTATCCAGCAATAGCTTACGTAAGCTCCTGAACACGGAAGGCTTGCTCCCTTTGAGTGAAGAGAAGGGTTGTTTAGATGTACAGGGTGATCACTCACTGTCGTGCTGACGTGCATACTGATCGATGAGGCACCCTGTAGCTCGCCTCCGGTGTATTTTATAAAATTTCAAAGGGTGAAGTATCGTAACTCTTCTACTGCCCCCTTTAAAGTACTATTTTATTTATCCTAAAGCTATTGTCAACCGTGTCAATTTGTTAAAAAATTGTAAAAAAAATGACAGTGAGTTGATTGAGAACATCTCACTGAATCGTCCACTGTTAATTTAACGAGAGTGTAACGTACGAAAATTTGGATCCCTATACCACATTTTAACTCAGTAAATAACTGACGGAGGATCGTCGTTCGCATACTTTAAATGTGACTTTAACGGGAGGTTAAAGAAACAGATATTGGGAGGGAGGTCGTTCCCACCCGAGGGGGTAACCACTCCAGAGTTTCCTTGAGATTCCCTGAGATTCCATAAAGATTTCCAAAGATTCCCAAATATATTCATATTCATCAACCTCGAAGGGGTAACCACTCCAAAAAATTCCAAGATTCCCTGAGATTTTCAAAGATTCCCAACGAGTGGTTAACCCCTCACCCCTCGTTCCATGCAACCTTAAGGTGTATTGGTAAACCACGACAACTACTTAGCTGCTGATATTAAGAAGACACAAGAATAAATAAGCTGTGTTTGTACCTACAGCTCCCAAAAATCTCGTTAAATTTTGTTCCCTCTGCGTTATAATAAGTTTAACTTCCCTGGCCGAGTATATAATAGCTAAAAGGTGTTTAGTTCGTTCTTTGAGAAGGGCTAGCCGCCCAGATGAGTTAAATAAATTATGTTATTTAATGAATAAAAAGATGTATGACAGATGGGTTTTCGGAAGTGACAAACGAGGAGATTTGATAACTTGTGCTGCTGTAATAACTCCCAAGTTAAAGAAGTCAGTTTCACATCTCATTGACTCTGTCGTCATTACGAGTCCCTATATTAATGCCCGTTCACACTAGGCCACGATTTATTGACACCATTTCCTGTTGAAATGTTCTCCACATGCTCCTCTTCGTTTCTGCAGCTATTCCTTTTCACAAAAAGCGGTATTCAAATTACAAAGTCATGTATAAACCAACTTCCTCCTCTGTAAAAAAACCTTCTGAACTCAGAATCAGGTCCCCCAAAAAGTTCCTACATGGACATCGTCAAATTTTTGACAGCAATAATAATCTAAACATTTTTGTTAACAATTTTATAATCAAGGACCAACCTCACAACTGAGGGCAACAGAGGCTCTAATTTCTTGCTGAATGTAAGTTATTTCGTAAAGGGTTACGTAGCAATCAGAGCCAATCAGAGAAACTTTGGATAGATCGGGGATTGAAACGGTGCTTCTCACAACCAAGTGAGACAGCCTGGTAGGTGCTAAAGGTAGGTATAAGAACAATATGGCAGGAACAAAACACACATCACTGGTAGCCCAGAGTCAAAGCTCCATCGCAGGAACCAAACCCAAAAGTAAATGTTGAGTCGCCTTTGGCGGGGGGACAAAAGGGACCGACAAAAGGAAGGAAGCAAAAATGACATCCACGCGAAACCGAACCTGACAAAAGTCAACGCCCTACATAAGCTAAACACAAACGCACTGCCTTCTGCACGCATCTCATCGGTCATTAGGTCAAACACACCGAAAGCTATAAACTCTGGAGTGTACGACACCCTCGGGATAACAGACACTTAACATGGGCGTAGCCGCTCAAAATATTTTAGAGGCTCTTCCATGATTCACGAGTATATAGCAATGAATGGGCGCGAGATCGAGCCCTGGAGTCCTTTTTCGCACGCCACTAGTAAAATACTGATTTTCTGAATTTTCTTCTTACTTCAGTCACCGAGGGGGTAACCACTCCAGAGATTGATTGAGATTGCTTGAAGATTTCCAAAGATTTCCTGAGATTCTCAACGAGATTCGTGGAAAGATGCACCCCGAAGAGTTAACTACTCCAGAAATTTCCAAGATTCCCTGATATTTCATAAAGATTTCCAATGATTGCATGAGATTCCCAACGAGATTCCCAAGGATATTCCTGGAGTAGTTAACCCCTCGTCTGTCACAGTCACTGCATTTGATATCCTGAAAAATCGCTAAACAATGTTTACTTTAAGCACGAATTCCGCATGCAGTAGTAGAATACAAAATGTGAAAATAGGCGAAAACCTTAAGATCAAGTTGGGCTTTTGAAGTGTCTCAAATGGGGACAAACCTTCAGACGAGATGGACTGCGCGAAAGTTCGCCTATGGAGGCCACACACAGCTTCTCCAAATGTTAACGACCCGCGACGATTGAAGCCTGGCTCAACACCGATTTCGTTCAAAATTTAAGGTCCTTTCTTGGAAACCGCGGCCTATTTTCAACAACTTGAACCATAAAACTATAGACATCATCGGGTTCTTCTCTCCAAGAAATAAGGATTTGTGTAGTTTATTCCTTCTGCAAATACCTAATATACGACACACTACTTCCTCAGCTAATGGGGACCTACAGTTGTAGGTTGTGCATGGGTTCCGAACCATCCGAGGGGGTAACCACTCCAGATTCCTTGAGATTCCCTGAGATTCCATAAAGATTTCCAAATATTCCCAACGATATTCATAGAAAGATGAACCCCGAAGGGGTAACCACTCCAAAAATTCCAAGATTCCCTGAGATTTCATAAAGATTTCCAATGATTCCCAACGAGATTCATAACGAGATTCCTGCAACTCTATTACGGAACTTTTTATCACGCGTGATAACCGCGTGATAAACATTTGCAATGCTATTTTCCCTATGTTTTCGTGATAACTGCGTGATCACGCGTGATAAAAAGATCCATATTAGGGCTCCTGGGTGGTCAACCCCTCGGAACTATCATTATAGTACAACCTACATAAGGCACCCTAAGGAAAAATTTCGGTAAAAGGTTCCGGTGTCCTTTAAAAACAACAGACCTTTAGACCACCGATGAGTCAGGCACCAATCTGACGAGAAACTGATATAAGTAAATCACTTATCAGCGAATCCAAAAAATGATTCTAAATAAAGTTATTACGTACTTGTATATTCTTATGTTACGTAGCTTAGGATGGACGTTTTCTGAATGAACGAAAGGCAATAGAAGGGCGTTGGGGTCGCTAAGGTTGATTAATGACAACCATGCGGGTACAAAAAACTCGCCGAAACATTCCCGACGCCGTGGCAGCAGTGCGAGACGATAACTATCCTGCATTCTATTGACACGATCCGAGCTCGTCAACTGCCATTCAAGAATCTCAAAACTTACTGCTTACTGCTTACAACAGAGGCGTCAAAAGTTTCGAAACGTTGGGGCGCCAAAACTGTCACTATGATCAACAGCTATTGCCACGATAGGTATTTTTATGACCCTTTCCGAATAGCTGATCGCATAATTAGTAGGTTAAGGGCCTCAGCAGTCAGCACAATACTAAGGCACTATATTCGACAGGATCGGAAAATATAACTGGAGTCAAAACTTGACAGGAACAATATGACTTTTTCCGATTGCTCAACGGCACATGCAACTTCAAAACTTTAAACAGCTACACACCCAGAAAATGTAAAGTCGTCAAAAAACCTTTCTAATAGTTAAGACGACTGTGATTTATCTAAGATCACACCTACAGCTTCTACGGATGAGTTGTAGCACAGAGTATATAAACTATAGAACTCGAAAGGTAGAAAAATAAGAAAATAAAGAGAAGGGGGTCCTGGGGGTTTTCGAGCATATACCCTTCGTAGCCCATCAAATTAACCTTAAAGGCAAGGACTCCACAGTATCTTCCACCAAACCAGATTTAGCACCTTTCGGATATGATATAAATTTAGAGTGGTTGACAGTTGGGTCCACCCTGATGAATGTTGGCGAGAAAGCTACTGAACGCCACTGCAAACGCTTAGAGGACCCGGCTCGCGCTAACGTTGAACGCCCACCGGACAAATTGGCGTTGATGGATATGGTCGCATTTACCACATTACTAACACACGCATATTGTCATTATTTGAGTTCATGCAGTGGCGTCTCTGTTCAGAAAAGTTTCAAACCTGTTCAAGCATTACGAATATGTATACAGGTATCCCCAAGTCTATCTGTTTGGTATAGGTACAGTAATACTAAGTTACATGTATAACCGGAAGGTGACTTAGTACGAACTGAATGAGCAATCAGGGTGAGTATATGACGAGATAAAAATCTAATTCTACATACAAATGAGAAGTTTTTTCTTTTTCTTTGCTTTCCTATATATACCTACCCCAAACATTTCGATTCTGGCATTCGCCATTTCATATTTCGGTAGAGAAAATCCTCCCAGTTCTTTTGATGCTGGGGCTGGGAATACATATTGCATGGGCAGAAGACTGGAGTCAACATTTTTTGAGGGTGATTTGATTACGTATTCACGCAGGTAGTCAACTTTGTCAACTACACTTGGTTTCGGCACTGATTCCTGTAGCCGTTTTGGAAGCAAGTGCTTCTGTTTTTTAGGAATTCGGGAATTCGGTTAATGAGGGAATGTGGCCTGTAAATCATGGTAAGTCTACACCGCAGATGCACTCGGGGCATCAGTTGTCCCTGTCACCCGCTGTCTGTCTTCACGAATAGGGTAAAAAAATACAGCCCCATCTTCTTAAGGGAGCTTATAGTTTTAATAACGTTCTACTAGTGAGAAATATTATGATTTAAGTAATTTTTAGAACACTCGTAGTTATAGTCCTAAGCGTCCTTTTGTTTAACCAATACCCCAGACTGAGAAACTAAGACAAATTTTTGAAGTTAGGTTTGGAAATTTCCGCTATCTCATCACAAAAGAAAGATGGAAAAATGTTTTGGACGTTGCCATCAGATTAAATTGAAGGGAACTTCTAATATGTATGCATTAGCCAAAGCCACATCCTTACATCTCAATGGCTCGAAGGAGAACGATAACGCAGGGAAGTAGTAAAAATAAACAAAGCTGGTAAGTAGGGGGAAGGGCTTTCGGTTGGACGAACAAAGCCAAGAGGTTAACAATACAAGCTGAATCACGGAGACGAATAATACTAGAAGAAACCGCATTAGCGGAGAGGATGAGAGGATCATTGTGTTGGTAACAGGCAGTGGCGCCCCCCGCCGATCGCTGACTGAATCTCCCCGGCGCGTGCGCTCCCGATGTAGACAAATTGACTTCAGAAGGGGGAGACAGGGACGTACTGAGACATGGGGAAAACTGGATAGTAAGTCCGATTAGAGACGGCCTCGATAGCCGAGTGGACTAAATGGTCGACTTTTGAGGAGCCGGGTCATACCGATTCGATCCCGATCCTACCAAAAACTTTTTCTGCTCGGCATTCACCTCTGATATGTTCAGCATGTCAAGTGAAATGTATATCGAGGCTGTGGTGGTTCGGAACCCACCTAAAACTGTAGGTCCCCATCGTTTACTCGATGGCTGGGGAGCTGGTATTTGGTAGTGCTGCTAGCTGAGCACAATGGATAGTTTTTGAAAACGGTCTAGTTGCTGGGCTTGTCCCCCCCAACCCTCAGCTATTATTAAGTCCGATTATAAAGATACCAGTAAGGCCAAATGAAATGTAAGTACCAGACTATAGGATTTCGGTACTATAACGGCAGCAAGAACAAGAACAATATTTTTTTTAAAAATAAGAACAAGGTAAGACGTTAGATTGACGTATTCTAGGACCGAAATTACATCTCTGATAAGTGCTGGAGTCTGGAAAGAGTTTGATTCTATGCAACAGTACTAACAATCCGCCTGCCACCTAACAAGGTTTTATAACTGCTAAAATATTGGAGTTTATTTTTTTTTCTTTACCCGACCCTGGTAAAGAGGGTTCCCAGGGTGAAGAGAGCGGGGTGTAGGGCTGTAGGGGGTGCAGGGGGTGTAGGGGGTGCAGGGGGTGCACATTTGCAGTTTAATCAAGGCTTCTGGTGGACCTCCCGCAGCGTCCATCAGCTTCCAAATTTATTGTCGCTAAGCACTTCCGTACTCAACCAAAACAACGAGGAAGAATGGCTTTGTGGTGCTTGAAAAGGATTCAGCCCGTCTGCCCTTCAGACTGGTAGACCGACTATTTGTATACTCAAAACATGCTGCTTTACAGCAAGCAGGTATTGACATCGTGCGGAATCTATTCCTCTACAGACTTTCATAAAAATATGTGTGACCCACGATCTGGGCCTATGCGTTATAGATTAGATGGAGTTAACAACTGTCAGTATATTGGTAAGTGCCTATTCAAACGGACACACGACTAGATGATAGTCCAGTAACCACTAACCTGAAAAATAAGATGGGAAAATTTGTAAGTAATAGTGAAAGTAAAAACATTGCTAGAGAAAGTAGTCTTAAACTGATAATAGCTTCCTTAATTTGTAGAGCTTTTTAGTTCCTCCTTGATTACTACAGCAGTAACCAACACGGATATCATGGGATGGAAGAATTTTAATTAAGTAAAAACAATCCTGTAGTGCGGGGGTTCCCCTGAGGTTTGTGCTGCACTTTGAAAGTACAGCGATAAAAACAGATTTGACTGAAGGTCGGTAAACTGGAAGCTATAGATTTAGACTACGATAGTTCACACGCATTTGAAATTAATATTGAAAAGTAATGTTCATTAGGTACAAATGGATCTAGTATTCACTCATTCAAACAGCTATTTCAAAGAACGCCGCCGACTGTACCAGCTGAGATCCCATTTAACGAACTGTACAAATGCCTGTCCTCTTACGGCATGCTAGGTCCGTGCCAAAGATGATATCATGCTCTCTGCCAGATATACGATGGCAAGATGCGCGCAACTGCACTGCCAGGCATGCGTACTAATTGAAGAACGTGCGAAACGTGCCTATAGTCCCGAACCTGGAACTCGGTATAAACCTGCAGGTGCCCCCTGGCCAGAAGAACACTAAGTCAAGGTATATGTTATTTTCACACATCTGAGCTTCCCGTTTAAGCTCGGTGGAGGGTCTGTTTTTTTTTCGTAGCGCCAGAAGAATCCAGAACCATTTCTTTTGGATGGTCTATCCTTGGCACTATCTTTTATTGTATTGTGATGTCTTCGAACTGGATCTGTGCTAAGCAATGGCCCTTATACGAAAAAAGAACAGGAAATGAAAAGAACAAATAAGCACAAATTTCCTCCCTATTAGTCGGAAACTTTATTAACGATGTTTCCTTGGGCATAGTGAGGCGTTTGACACGCAGCATCTCTAGGAGTCCCCCAATGAGCAGTATCGGGTCCCCTCTCCCGCTAACGAGTCAACCCTTCTGTCCGTATTTATTCAACCCTGCCAAGTGCAATCTTGGATCGGTGAATTAAAGGACAGTTTCGGGAGGGAATCCTTTCCTCCCTTTCCTCACCCTCACACCCCCCGCACATAATTATTCAATTTATTATCGAAATACAAGGCCTGGCAACTGGAGCTCGACATGTGCTGATTTAGTGTGGTTTGTTATTCATCCCGTACGGTCAGCAAGGGGTCGACTCCGACTTCTCCAATTTTCCTATTTTCCCTCTACCCCAAACTTTTCTTTTTAGGGGTTGCAGATTACTGCTTGATGCATCTAGACTTGAAGCTGACTTCTTCGTAATGAGTTGAATTCACCTTCATTGTAAGAGAGTTCCTTGTTCATCGTTCATCATATAGACGTGATGATATCCATGTCAGCCACAAAGCTCCTACAGTCCTTCCGGGAAGCCCTCATTCGGAGACGGGCAACCTCGAGGTAAGGCAGCGTTGATTAATTGCACGTGCTCTGTCATTATATAGGGCAGCATTGCAGGTTTCTTATGCTCGCAGTTGCACACGTGTATTTTTTGCACATGGTCTAGTTTGAGTAATCCCCCCCAAAAACCATACACGTCTGTTGATCACTGAGGACAATTTTACTGCTCAGCAGGTAAGTACCTATGTACGAATTCAGCAAGAGAAAAATAATTTTTGGTACGAACCACAATCTCAAAAGGCGTCCGGTATAGCCCACAATGCAGAGCCAACCTCACAGGTGTTAGAGTAAACAAACGAGTGACAGGACAATATACTACATAATATTTGATTATTGTTCACCACTGGGCAGAAAACCAAACGCAGCGGCTGAGGATTTGTAAACGAATTGCTTTCTTAACAACAGTCAAAACCAACCCCTAACGCTCAAGTTCAAAGAAGGATGGTAACAAAGTGCCGAAAAATCCAAAAGGGCAATAACCACCACAATTGGTAAGAAAGAACCCTAAGGCTCAATACGCCAAGATCTGTGAACACAAAATTTTGTAGAAAATCAAGACGATCTTTGACCTAAGTCTCTTTGTAGCCATCGACCATTAGTCAAGCATTCACAAATATTTGTCACTTATGTCACAAGCATTGTAAGAACACGTGAGTACAAAAGACACATGGGGCATTTCCCACCCCTACATTTTTATTCTTCAGAGCCTGACCCTTACAATGATTTTTATGTTATTTTGTGCAACATTGCGTGGGACATCACCCCAGGGTGCTGTAAATAAATAATACTTACAATCCCCAAGAGGCAGTGCATATAGTCGCAATTTTCTTTCAGTCCGGGACAGGTATAAATGCCTTCATTGCAGAAGACGATGGGGAGACTAGAAATCATACATACAAAACGTCGATTTTTGTCAATAAAAAATTTGTCAAAAATTACTCTTAGGGCAGCTTGCACCAGCTCCATACCGTGCAGATAAAGGAGGTAAATTTATCTCCCCAAAAAAGCAGCCGAAAACGTTATCTTCCCGTTAACAGTCCACTTGCTAACGTTATGATAAGGGCAGGATGTCGAAAGGTACCAACTTTTCGAATTGGAAGGATAAGGTTATAGTGAAACGAGGGGTTAACCACTCCAGGAATCTCGTTGAGAATCTCAGGAAATCTTTGGAAATCTTCATTCAATCTCAAGAAATCTCTGGAGAGGTTAACCCCTCGTAGTGAACTGAAGTTATAGGGGTCAATTTAGTAGAAAGCCCAATACAGTGATGACAGGAGCATGAACTACCTGTATATTTAACAAACAGAGTGTTTCAATTTTAGATACCAGTCAATAGGGTTTCTTATCGCATGTACGGTACTAAACTAAATATGTATTGCATGCGTTTGGGACACAGCGTGACGGCATATGGGGGACATAATGCCGCTAATAACTAGTCTACGTTGGGGGCAATTGTCTAGTTGATACTCCTAATAACTGCTTACGTGAGTACCTGAATCCTTAAATATGGTTATTTATCAGTTATTGTTCCGATATGTGGACAAAGGAAGCCGGTCTCTAGTTACAGGTCTCCTCTGACCACTACCTGTTTGTCGGACAATGGTGCATGGGCCCTCAGCCCTCGCTTGTGCGGTCAAGCATCTGTGTATTTTCCTCTAGGTTAGGTTTTGAGTCGAAAGCGCCGCACAAGCGTGTTATCTATGCGGGAGGGGGGATAAGGGAGAGATCCCTATACTCCCAATGTAAGAAAACTCCACTTTCCTTGTTCACTCCTATCGCCAGAACAATGAAAATATTTTAAAGGCGGCTAACCCATCCATACACAAGCCAACCTGGACGCCTTTGGTGTGTTAAAAAGTCTGCCAAAAATAAGACCAAACGTACAGAATACTGCGATAATATGAACGAGTACGACACGGCAAGAAAAATAATTTTTGCTCCGTCAATAAGCACGAGCAATTATTATAAAAAATAAATTTTTATGGTAACATATTTTTCATAACCCCCCCCCCCTCCCCACTTGAAGGAAAATGACGATCGAAGATTATATAAACAAAAAAATATAGTCCAAGCACATTAGAGGTGGTGAAGGAAGTAGGAAGTAAGGATAAGCGGGGGCTCAGGAAGTTGATGGGGAGCGCCTGCAAGAACGTGATTAGATCATTGGTAGCACGATCAATATTATTTCACGCCTATTGAATTTTTTCACTCAAAATCTCTTTTATGACGATGACCAACACCATAGTCTACGATTGATAAGCCTATACAACGCAGATTTATATACTTGTCAAATAAACTGTTGTAAATCTTAAGAGAAAAGTTTTTTTTTTTTTTTTTTAAAGCGCGACGTTCAGAGAACATATGCGCCGATGAGCTGGTTGTTACATTTTTTGGCCGAAGCCGAAGTTGAAGTGGCCGAAGCCGAATAGGAGTGGGCCGAAGCCAGTTTAGTAGTGGGCCGAAGCCAATACATCCATGTCGGAAGCGGAAAATTTTTCCATTCCGCCGGGATTCGAACCCGGACCTCTCAGGACACAAAGCGGACCCCTTGACCACTCGACCACTGAGAGGGACAGAAAAGTAATTGAATGTGGTCTTGTGGTTTCTAAATTTGTTATTTACAAGTACCTACGTCTTGGAGAAAAATGTTCGCGGACCAAGAAAAAGAACGACATTACCCTGTCGTGAAAATTTAGTTAACATTCTTGAGCACACCCTTCATTTGTAAATGAAACCTTTTTAATCAATTTGCCAGTCACATTTAGTCACACGCCCAAATCGACGTCTCCGGGAATAGGTACGTGACAGAAAAACATGGAAAGGGGCTGGAGAAGGTGTGGCAGGGCTCAGGGGGCTCAGACCGTTACGCCTGCTGACATAGGGAAGCAGGCTGTCCGATCCATCATCCCCATCTTTTGTTCGGCTCAGCCTCCATTGTGGAAGGATCCGCTGTACGTAGTCAGTAATGGGTAATGCATCCGTCCCTTATGGACCAGGTGTCGGAAGCAAACAACCGGTTTTTTATTGTGATAAATTGATTTCCATAAGTTTAACATAAAGGCGAACACACGTGAAACATATCACAAAGCTTACTTGAACCTCCAGGTGTTAGGAGGCGTGAGGGCGTGGTTCTTACCGGATTTAGGCTAGGGGTATATTACCCTATATATCATGCTGATGATAAAAACACAAAAAAGCCAGTCAGAACTGGGATAATGTGGTGTTAGTACCCTCCTATTTAAAACACAAGGACTGAACAGTTGGCGTGGAAAATCTTGATTTCCAAGGCTATTATCTGATGCAGCCATTTAGGGGCGCCAAAACAGGGAGCCGCAGGCGTACAACGTACAAATATTGTAGCTTTATTACGAGACATCACAAACACATGATGGGAAATCAGGATAAATTTTAGGTGACAGATTACTAGATAAGTATAGGATAATTAGACACATAAGGTATTTGCACCAAATACTTATATGGTGGCTAAACAAAACGAAAATATAATAATAATAAATAAATAATATTATATTGAAATTGACGAAACAGCATTAAATAAATAACCATGGAGATTATTTTTTGGCTTAGAGTGAGAAAAATATTAAATGCTAAGGAAGTCTCGAACGGCTGAAGAAGCAAATTTTCAGCAGACTAGGTATCTACTACGAAATACTGCCACGGTTAATATGATTCCAGAGGCAGGAATACCTATAGCTACTTGTGACTTGTGTATTTAGATTTCAGATAATGAGGTAAATCCTGACTTCCTAATAGAGAACATTAACAGGAAGAACTCGGAAGAAGTACCAAAGAGACCTCACTCGAAGCTGGACAGAGAACAAATAGGGTGCGGATTCGTCTCGCCCTCTGAACGGCAAATTCGTTCCAGAAAACCCTCCCAGGCCCTCCCCGGCCTGCCCTCAGCCGCCCCAAAAACCACCCTCGAGGACCGTAAAATTATCTTTTTGCAGCCCCATTCCATCCTAACAATACATTGATTTATGACTCGTATGTTACGATTCCATGCGATTTTTTAGCGCGGCTTTACAGTTTTCCAAAACGTCATCTACTCAAAGACAACCGTGGCCCATGCACTGAAGGACCAGTTTGAACTAGGTACCCTTCTTAATGTTTTGTTACAGAGAAAATTGAAACTATGGTGCAATTCTTGGTCAAGGTCCTAGGATTATGAGGGCTCAGAGTCCAAAACAACAAATTCATACATTTTTTTTTTTGGAAACCAAAACCAAAAATGGAAAACCAATCTCGCGCTCCTTCGTCCATTATTTAGCTGTCATACCGTAGCGTAATCCGAGGGGTAAACCACTCGTTGGGAATCATTGGAAATCTTTATGAAATCTCAGGGAATCTTGGAATTTTTTGGAGTGGTTACCCCTTCGGGGTTCATCTTTCTATGAATACCGTTGGGAATCTTTGTAAATATTTATGGAATCTTAGTGGAATCTCAAGGAATCTCTGGAGTGGTTACCCCCTCGGCGTAATCATTTCTTCTGCAAACGAAAAAAATGCTGGAACGGACATTACACAGGTACTACTTCTTGCATGCTTAAACTCCCTACACCATGCCTGCTAAATCGCGGTATCGGATTTAATTCCAAGATTTTCATAGCATTATTGTCCTCTTTGAATTTTTGACGGTTCTATACTGAATCGGTCAAGAGTAAGGACCTGCGGAGGGCGGCGGAACTCAAAAGAAGGTGCATGGACATACGTTTATTTTCAAAAGGGTCTTCGACACATGGGACTCTGACACTGTGACTGATGATGACTCCTAAGACCATTTACCGCATGCCAATGTCAAAGGCCATTGTCAGCTGAACCCTGAAATCGCCAAAAGAAACCAAGAATGGGTGCGGGGCGCTCTCCTGAAGGAATCAATACCGAAGGTTAGCCCTTAATTTAACACTTCACTGGAGTTCAGGGTTTTGATAAGGAGAGGACTGATGGGATTCTGACTTTTATGGGAAGGAAGGTGACCATTCGGTGATACTTTGGTGACTGCTTTTTGGGTTCACCGAGTAGGTATACAACCATGTACCACATTATGTACAAAATTCGGACATCAGCTAAAGCTATAATGCCAGCGCACCAGTGGTTGCTTTGGACACGTTTTTCAAACAATATTAAAACGGAATATTATAGGTACATTCGTCATCTTTTTATGTTTTTTTTCGCGAACTAAAGTATATTACTTATGTCTTTCTTACATCCGAAATTAACTGGCTGTATTCTGAATTTATACGAATGGTGGGAATAAACGTAAACAAATGGTAAATGTATCCTACTCCGTCTTAACAATAAAAAACCCAAATTTGATGGTGAAAAAAGTAAAGTTCTCGTACTGACTTGTAGGTAGGTATAGACGAGTACACAAAAAACTGTACAGGCTTCACGAAAATCGTGTTTTACGAACCTTTGTACTGGAGTTGTATACAAAAAGCAGAGGGTTAGCAAGTGCCACCTCGAAATTAGAAACGTCAGCCATATTGGCGGCGGAGCCATTTTGTAAATAGGTAAGTAGTATAAGTGGGCAAGGTAGATAACTACCTAGACGTGGCGGGCAATGGACGTCGAGTTATCTGCTCTCGCATCACACATAAGCTGCACGCTACCACTGTATGTACCCTCCAACCAAGCGGTACCTCGCCAACTCTTCCATTCTTATACAGAGGCAATTCCAAAGTCCAATACTTCCTTTCGTGTTAAAGGTCCGCTTAACCTGACTATGCATTTTTTGCCGCTCATAAGATTAACATTGCGAGCGGCGATTCACATTCAAGGTTTACCCTTGGTTGGAAAGACACAAAATTTTGCCTGTACCTAGCCCTATAACAATGTTGTAGATCGTCATTGAAGCAGATTTCCCAATTTCTCACTGGTTTCTTTTATTGCAACTGTTTTGCAAATGCTAGCATCGCATACCTCAATTTTTTAAGGGGAAAAGTGCTGTATCTTGAAAACCAGTAAAAAATTGGGAAATCTGCTTTGAAGACGACCTACAACATTGTTAGGGCTAGCTATAGGCAAAATTTTGTGTCTTTCCAACCAAGGTTAAACCTTGAAGATGAATCGCCGCTCACAATGTTAATCTTATGGGCGGCAAAAAATGCATCGTCAGGTTAAGCGGACCCTTAACGAACGAAGCGTGCATGCGAAGAAGGGAAAGTCCTGTAGATTCAACTTTTGTACATTATACCACAAAAAGTCAAATTGGTGTTCCTCCGACACCAGCTCCAATGAACCAATTTTCAAAATTCGAAAAAGATGTACTTCTGTACCTACTTCTCAAGGCTTGAAGCGGATATGAATGTGAATAGAAGTAGGTACACATGCAAGGCGAAGCAACAATTTTATGATGTTTAAAATTCAAAAAGTTCTTCTCAAATAACAGTTTCCCATGCAAGAATTTTGGACGTGGCACTATAGAAAAAAAGTTTTTCGACCAAACAGTTCGGTGAAGGTGATACTTTTTTACTGAGTTGTAATCATACCTACGCAAGATAGAGAAGACGCCTATAGGTAGGCTGCGCAATCTCGATTCTAGGTAGGCACCTCATAAAATCGGTAATCAACTTGATTATTAAAATAATAAAGCGTGATAGGTCTGCGTTCGAGGGTAATTGCTACGTAGGGCGTTTCGTATTTTCCACATATCATTATGGTGTAGCATTTTCCCACCGGTGGCGATATACATACTTGCCTGGCGACTGAACCTGCATAAGCTAACTACTACCCATAACGTAAAGGGCGGCTCCTAGCTCAGCCAATCGGCGCAAAATCCTGATATTCTAGATTTTTTAATTTCTCCAATTTGGCTGAATACGGTGATCAAGGGCTGATTGAAGCCACGAAATTCGCTACTTAGTTTTTAATGTGATATTAAAAGTTTGAATTGGGCCATGCCACGATTCGAGGAAAGAGGGAATTTTGAAGTGGATGAACTCCACGGCATGTGCACCTTCCGAGACTTTTCTGAGGAAATTCACGGCGCCTTCGCCTTCCCAGGGCCCACGGGTTCTTGGAAAAGGGGCAAATAATAGACTGTTGCTACAGGACGGTAACCTGCCTCTTCCACGAACCCTACAGTCACTAATCCAGTTGATTTTGCTTGAAATAAACGTGTAGGTACGCTCTATATATGTTCTCACCAATAGTAGGTAGGTATACCTACCAAGTATGTATAAGGTGCTTACGGTTAACTGTTAAGGCTCTTACTTACATTACATACCTACGGCCCACTGTCGACAGTTTCCCAAGTAGAGATTCATAATGTATTTGGCAATCCCGTACTCATCTTTATACTGCGACAGTAAATACCAATGCCAACGTATTGGCGTCATGCAGGGAGGTTTCACGGTTTTGATTTGGTCTTCCATAAAAACAAAAACCAGATAGGTTAGCTTACCGGTAGGTGAATATACAGGTTTCAAAGACGACCTCAAAACAGTCGCAGTCGATGATCACTCACTCTGAACAATAAAATAAAAATTAAACGAACGAACAATTACATAAAGACCGAAAATCAAAAAGTAAACAATACTGTCACTAAATTGCGCATGCGCAGTAGCAGAAATGATGCAGCGCTGACAACATTATTGTTTCACTGCTGCCACGAAATATTTTGGCGGGAGTTATCGTGTTCGTGCAACAGTTTTGTTACTTTCGTTTTTGAAACTGAAGTTTTCTTTATTGAGATTAAAACAGCTTAGGTATAAGGCTGAATTTCACCACTTTCCTATAGTGTCTTTAACGGGAGGATTTAACGAACGCATTTACGTTATCGTATGTTTAGCTTAGGACAAATGCGTTGCGCTTGCAGTTGTTTCTCTTCGAACGCACTTGTCGTAAGATAAACATACGATATCGTAAATCGGTTCGTTAAATCCTCTCGTTAAAGACACTATCGGAAAGTGGTGAAATTCAGCCTAAGTCAGAATAAAGGATAAGACAATGTAAAAATGATCTGAAACTACAATATGTAAAATGTAAAACGTATCAATAAAATTTCTTCAGGGCCTGGTTCCATGAACGGCATGGTATCCTCTAAAAAACTGGCAAGTACCTGGGTTTCTATACTACTTAGTATAAGTCAGGGCTAGGAGCGTATACCGATTACTCATCATTTCTTGCAAATCTAGGGCTGATCGAAACTTCTTCTTGATCAGGGAAATATCTGCTCAGGGTCGAATTGGCATTTTTAGCGTATGGTAGGATATGGAACCCAAATCCGGATCGGCGTCAGCTGAAAATCTTCAAGAAATTATGAATAATCGGTACGCTCCCAGCCTGACTTGGACTATACCTAAGTACTTATATCTTTTTACGAATTTCTTTAGCATAAATAGGGCTCGGTGGTTCTCTTGAAAAATAGATTTAGGTAGGTACCTATACATATGTTTCTTATGGGGTGGCGCGGTTATTGAAAAGTATACCCGCTTCTATGTTCTATCGAAGCATGCGACGGTTTCGACATCGTAGAACGTACGCACATAAGTAGCCATGCAAACATGATATCCAATTAATAATAACTCATCCATTTCAGTAACAAAGAGCTGTACCGCCCTCTTCCGGGCCGGGGAGGCCACTCTTGCAATCAGGTATTATTATTTACCTATTTATTCGATTGTTGTCCCTGCAAATGATAGGATTTATGTAAATGGCAGCAGTTGCGTGCATTATTTAATTTATGCTTGCTCTGTCATTACGGAGACTTCCCGGGGCCAGCAGGGAGACACACTTGGCAGGACTCAGGCAATGTCGAGAAGGACATAGTAGCTGACCTCGTTGCATTAGTTAGAGAGAGTTGAGCATCAATTTCTGCAAATGCCAGCCAATAAGGCTAATTTACAGTACCCAGAATTCTGCTTACTTACCTGGATCAGCCAGAATCTAGCTCTTCGAATACTGCATGATGCCTCGATATAGGACTTTAGTCGCTCATCGGTTGCTAGGGACGGTGTAGGTATAATTGTTGTCCCCCACAATTTCAATTTCTTACGATGTATTAGATGCATTTTATATGTCAGTCGGTGACTACCTTCTGAGTAAGTAACTTTTTGGGCCTAACCAGCTGACAAGTTACCAGACTAATTGCCGAAGTACATAAGCCTTCCTCCGGCCCTGTCTCTCCGCCCACCCGTCAAAAAGTGAGCGCCAAAAATGGACCCCCGCAAGCCGTGCAATGACTGGTTTTGTATAATGCGACATTCCCGAACAATCGTCAAATCCGTAATGATAGGCTTTAGGCAAGGGGTAGGCTAGGGAGCGGAAGCGCTTTGTGTCAGAAAGGGGAAGGGTTCGATACTATAGAAAAAGCCTCCTGACCCACTAAATGTGACGGTTTTTTCGATTTCTGAACTGAATCTTACTTTGGCCGAAATGTTGAAACGAACCACCCCTCATACGGTTTTGCGAGATAGGCTCATTCCAAATAAAATTTTCTTGTAGAATCTATAGTGCATTTGAAATAAGCTGTTTATTAAAACTTATTATACCTCTCCTCTAACACAATATCTTTTCAATTGACTGATAACCCTTGCATTGAGACAAACCCATATTATTTACCTAAGACCACCCGATCGTCTGCACTGAAATTGAGAGGAATAATAAAAGTGAGGTGCCCTATAACTTAATTTGTCATTTTGGAGTCGGATAAGATTGAGAGGGTGCAGAGTTGTGCGAAGGTAAGTAGTATTTCTGTTGGAGCATCCCGTTGAGACTGATGAGTGAAGCCGAGAATGCCCATGAAGCATTTTCCATTTCCAAACCTCCTTCATCAATCGGTCATTGAATTTTCTTATCCTCTTGTATGCGTGATTCAACCCTAAAATTTCCAAGCCCCATAATCATTTCAAGCCCACATTTGAGGTATCTTGTAAAAACATGCCGGCGCGTCAGTAGCGATGGCCGCGAACGAGTACGGCCAATTAGATTTTAATCGCGGTCAATCAAGGGTCATTAAATTAATGATTTTGATGGATTACCCTATGGCTGGAGGTGTTGGTAGGCGGGTATTCCGTGCATTTACCAGTACCGGGTATCAGCCAATCAGACGGCCGGGGTTATTATCCAGCTCGGTTACGGATCACGGAAGGTTGCCCACCGCTACCATCAACGACCACCTTCAAGCAGAAACGACACAACTGCTTCATGTAGTGTTGAAGATCTTGCAGCTGAACTTCCTGGAAGGTAGACAGGTAGAAGATAAATAATGGATTACAGAGGTAAGTAAGGTTCATGAAACATAGATTGGTCGAAAAATTACTCCTGTGTAAAGGGATTAATAAAGCAGAGAAGGTTTAAAGCCAAGGGTCCGCTATACGCATACCTGACGGTGCATTTTTTGCCGCCCATAAGATTAACATTGCGAGCGGCGATTCATTTTCAAGGTTTACCCTTGGTTGGAAAGACACAAAATTTTGCCTGTACCTTGCCCTATTAACAATGTTCTAGGGAGTGTTCGAAGCAGATTTCCCATTTTTTTTTTACTGTTTTCGAGATACAGCACTTTTCTTGAGGTATGCGATGCTAGCATTTGCAAAACAGTTTCAATAAAAGAAACCAGTGAGAAATTGGGAAATCTGCTTCGAACACTCCCTGGAACATTGTTAGGGCTAGGTACAGGCAAAATTTTGTGTCTTTCCAACCAAGGGTAAACCTTGAAAATGAATCGCCGCTCGCAATGTTAATCTTATGGGCGGCAAAAAATGCATCATCAGGTATAGCGTCCTCTTAAGTCAAAATTGATTCAGATCAGTTTCCTTGGAGAATCAGGGGAGGGTGGTGGAGGGGGGAAGAGGAAGTGACCTGTACCTTCCCAAGTAGGGAAATAACCTGGTCAATATTTGTATTCTGAGAATCCAGGGGCCTTTTTCTTGTGCTGTGTGTGCTCTTGCAAGAGCTGCACCTAACACTTAAATTGTAATTATTGTACAGTCCCTGGACTCGCTGGCCATGGAAGTCGATATGGTGGTGATCGTGTATCGTGTAGGTCGCTGATAACTCCTGAAGACGTCGCCGATCCCTCTGGAGTTTGTCACACATTGGCAATGATGCCAATGATCACTCCCCAGTGGAATGGTTGAGTCTTTTCATATCAGTCCCTGGTGGTTATGTGTTCTAGCTATTATGGAAGCACTCCCAAACAGAATTACTTATACTCTGTGCTTATACTTATAGTTATCTCATGTGCATGTGCATGTGTGGTAATAAGTGCATGTTTAAGCTGAACAAGCTATATGGTCATCAAGGTCCCATACAAAGCAAGCATTTAAAAAAAAAAATTATAATCCTTCATTGAGTCCACTGGTTAAGTAAGCAGTACCTAGGTACCGACCTGCAAGAAAATTTTGGTGAAACTCCTCTGTTCGTGGTATTGCCAGTCACAGTAGTCATAACCGATTTAGTAATAGTGTCGACCACAATAAAGGGGTAAGGGCGCCGCCTCCTGCAGCGGCGATTTGTAGCTCAGTGGGCCGTCCACCATTCTTCGGCATTTCGACGTCCCAGAGAGTGTTCCTTGTCGAGGCAGTAGGAAGTGTCAGCGATCGATGAAGGGCTAATTGCAGGGTGTCTGCCCTGGAACCCTTTTCTGCCCCTGAAAAAGCAAAGGGGTCTGAAAAGGACTCATTACCTTCCCGGGTGTTCTTCCGCTTCAAGACTTCTGCTGTCGTCGGTTGGAATTAGGACTTGCGTCCACCCATAACGGTGACACCCAGGGGAGTGCTAGGAGCTGAGCCTCATGATGAAAAATTGAAAATGTAAATTTGTAATAATCTTTGGAACCTGGCATTCACACATTGCAATAAGGTATTCTGCGATCCCGTTATGCATTCCCCAAAAAATTTCTACGTAACCTACATAACACATATAGTAATATTCTATGACATTGTACAAGGTACGACTGGTACGAGGTCTCGTGTCTTAGGTACCTATAGATACTCCCTATTTTCTCGGATCATTTGCTACTCACAGCGAATGTTGAGATAATATTCTTTTTATCCAGAGACAGCCAGGGGTTGATAAAGGTATGGAATTCCTGTGAACATATATATACACCGTATATACGTTCAAATCCTACAGGCCGACAGCTACAGAACATATAGCTGCGCTCCGCGGACGGCCGTTGCAATGTCAAGTAGGGTCACCATATTATGAAGTCAAACATGCCACCATGAAGACCTTCGATTGACTGGTCAGGGTGACTTAATTGATATCACCAGGAAACGTTTGCAACGAGTTAAAGCTAATCTGTAATCTGAATTAGAATGTCCGAAAACAGGAAAATCTCGGAACTCGAACTCGTCATATTTCACCCGTTTTTAACCAACGAGCAACCTCGTCTGTCACAAAAGGCCATAATTAACGAAACTTGCCTTTAAATGAGACACTTCAAGAAGTTCCGCAAACGTTTGCAATAAAGTCATCCTTGGATTCCACGACCAGTTTATGTCCGACATTCGCTGGCCATCTGAGGTACTAATAACAGTAATAACATCCTATTCTGCCACCTTTAACCTCAGTAGAACTTACTAAAAGACGACAGATACTAAAAAAATAACATTAAAAAATGATTTAATAACTATAATTGAATTTAAACAGCAAAAAGCCCATTTAATGAACGATAACATAGTTTGAAACTTTCTGAAAGTTTCAAACTTTTGTTTGGCGCCAAGCTTATGTGGCCGCTTGCAGCGGTGCCAACACAATATTGTGGTCATCAAGATTTTCTAATTTCTTCATATTTTTTGGTGTTTTTCTTCGCCTTTAGGTAAGAAATCTTGCATTTACCTTGTCAGAACTGTTCTTAACTTAGTTCTGAACTGCCAGGGGTGTTTTTAGGTCAATATTCAACCGGTGTCACTAAGAAAAGCCAATGTTATTGTTCATGCACGATGTGAACGTGTAAGGAAAAACGCACATTTTATGTGATAATTATGTTATTTCACTGTTGAATATTGTTTAAAATTTAGGAAACTTGTTGCTGCATCCTTTCTGAGGTGTCTAGCTTGGCATAGTGTGGAAATAATGTCTATTCGTAACACGGTTTTGACCAGGTTAGGTTAGAATGGGGAGATTATTTTTGTCAACTCCATATGGAACCGGCACCATCAGAGAGATAACGAGTAGTATTATTTTTGTGTACGTAGACCTAACACTATACGAGCCATACGTTTCCCTTTTTTACCTATTTGTCGAGTGATGTAGGAATAAAGATGGTGACAGTTGAACGTTTCACAATGTAAAGACAAAAACACTGCAGTTACATGCATGCACATCTAGCTGGTTATCATTTTCCTCATAGGAACATATCCTAGCTTGTTCTACTTTATTTGTTAGTGTATTTTCCTTATACGTAACTCTAACAAACCCCCACTCACTACAAATACAGTAGTAAAACAACACAATACAGAACAGCCTAAACCCCTAAATTTATTTTTCATTTCCCATCATGACACTTCGACAATAAATACATTTGTCTTTGGGAACGGATTTAGTCAAAGAATCAGCAATCATTTTGTCTGTTGGACAATATTCGAGATTTACTTGACCGGCTTTTATGCAGTCTCGTATGAAGAAATGTTTGATTGCAATATGCTTCGTTCTGTTATTACAGACCTCATTCTTTGCTACGTGTTGGCATGACTGATTATCGTTGAAAATTACAGTCCTATCTACCAAGTAATTCTCTCCAAACAACTCATTCAGCAGTTTCCGGACAAAGAGAATTTCACGACAGCTTTCGGTGACGCTCATCATTTCGCTTTCCATCGACGAAATGGCCACGGTCTGTTGTTTTCGACTTTCCCATGACACCGCTGCTCCCGCAATCATCATCACGTACCCCGTGTATGAACGACGGTCGATATCACAGCCTCCCCAGTCTGCGTCTGCATACATAACTGGTGGTTTTCCAGTCTTCCTGTAAACCAAACATAGATCAACAGTACCATGTAGATATCTGAGTACACGTTTAGCTGCATTCCAGTGATCAATGGTATGTCCATCATTGAACTGGGCTAAACGGCTCACTGCATGGGCAATGTCGGGTCTTGTATGAATAGCTAAGTACGTTAAGCACCCTATCAACTCTTGATATGGTTGATTTGAAGGTTCTCCTTCTTTCGAAAACTTTACATTTGTTTCCATTGGCGTACTTACTGATTTGCAGTTTGACATTCTGTACTTCTCCAGTAAAGTTCGCACATATTCACTTTGATCAAGCGTAACTGTATTGCCATTTCTACGTAAACGCATTCCAACCATCTGGGTTGCTAGCCCGAGATCACGAATGTCAAAACGTTCAGCCAATACCTTTTTCACTCTATCTGCTTCATTAGAGTTAGTGAAGAAATACAGATCATCAACGAAAATTGCAACAATTAAATATCCATCAGAATATTTTCTGTGAAAAACACATGGTTCAGACTTGGCTCTTTTCAGCCCTAAGCCTTCCATTTTTCCACCTTTCATCTCCTAAAGCCTCATTCACAGTTCTCGGTTCGACTTCGTCGTACACACTGTAGGCAATAAAATTAGGAAACATCTTGGATTTTCTTACCCGATTAGGATATCTATTACCATATCCATCTGGTAGTACTGGAGTTTCGGGAACGTAGTCAGGATCCCCCACTGAGTCATCACCCGGTACAGCCACTGGTGACGGACTCCATGACACTCTCGAACCATCCAGACTGCCATCTTGATTGCCATGACCACCGGCTGCTGCACTCGTTCCTGCAGTTGCCGGACTGCCACGACCACGACCAGTATTGGAGACACCAGACTGCGGACTACCCCGCTCATGCCGCTGGTTGTCGCCTGTGTTCCCCTCGGGTACGACAGCTTGCTGCTGTGGACTAGGAAACACAATAGGTATTACAGTCTCACCCGGAATCGACTCACAACTAGCCTTTTCAGCTTCAGTTGATTGTTCCGGAAATTTATTTTCAATGAAAGTCACATCCCTGGAAAACAATACTTTCTTAGTATCAGGATCAAAAAGACGATAGGCTTTACGTTCTTCCGAATAACCTACAAACACACGTCTTGTGCTCTTCACATCCAGCTTTCCAGCTCTTTTAGGTACTCGAGCATAAGCCAGACAGCCAAACACTCGCAGGTGACTAAGATTGACACTTTTACCAGACCAAACCTGTTCAGGAACTTTTCCTTTGATAGCCTTGGTGGGCGACCTGTTCTTCAGGTATGCTGCAGTCGACAGCGCTTCCGCCCAGTACTGCTTGCTGAGGCCAGCTTCCGTGAGCATACACAGCCCTTTCTCCAGCAGTACACGATTCAGACGCTCAGCTATAGAATTATGCTGAGGTGTGTAGACGGTTGTCAGTTCATGACGAATTCCGTGCTGTTTCAGAAACAAAGAAAACTTAGTATTCACATACTCAGTACCATTATCTGTCCTGAGGCATTTCAATTTCTCTCCAGTTTGTTTTTCAACCAGAGCTTTCAACTCACAGAACTTATCAAACGTCTCAGACTTTTGTTTTAAAAAGTAAACAAATGTCTTGCGAGAAAAATCGTCTGTAAAAGTTAAACAGTACCTGGAACCTGAAAAAGACGGTACTTCAAATGGTCCCATTATATCACTTACAACCAGATCCAATAATCGTTTAGATTTTGGTCCAAGCTCGTGCTTAGTAAACGGCAACCTTACCTGTTTACCTTTGATACAGGCGATGCAGGGCTCGAAAGCCTCCTTTTCGGAATACTTTACCCCGTACACCATGCCATCCTTTAGTAGCTTCATACTGCGGCAATTCAGATGACCCAAACGAGTATGCATAAGCACTTGAGAATGCTTAGGCTTAGAATCACCAGCCGCGAAACCAACTTCAGAATTGCTAGGAGAAAAATTATTAGCAACATCTGATTTTTGTTTTTGTTTACGATCAGTCATGCCAACGTCTAGCAGAAAAGCACCATTTTTTGATAGCGTGCCACTACATGTCGGTTTTCCCGTTATGTTGACATTTTCCTGTTTGTAAATAAGACATTTTGATTCATCAAAAACAGTGATAAAACCCTTTTTTGATAAAGTGGGGACACTAAGTAAATTTGTTTTGAGCTGAGGTACAACAGCTACATTTTTTAAGACAAAGTTGCCTTGCTTCAAATTTACATTTTTATCACCAGTGCCAATGCAATCAATTCGTGAATTATTTGCAACTGTAACCTGAAAAAGAGAGTTAGTGCACAATTGGTTCATGCCTTCACTAGTCTTGCACATGTGCCGCGTAGCTCCACTGTCAATCACCCACTGTGACTCATCTTCTTGATTCGGCAAGTCGGTTGACAAAGCAGTCGCGTACAAACTAGTATTTTCTTTTCTTCCTTCTTCAGCTCCTTTCTTCTTATTGTTCTTCTTCCACGGTTTCTTCTGCGCCTTCTTCTTTGGACATTTAGAAGCGTAGTGCCCCTTTTCGTGACAGTTGAAACAGGTGACCACTAGTGCAGTCTCGACAGAAGTCTCAGCAGGTTTATTACTCTCACCCAGCCTCTGTTCGTGCAGACGTAGCCTCTCTGTCAACAATGTTATGTTCCTGTCCTTCTCAGGAACACTCTCCCAAGCGTTCTTAAACTCCAGATACGCGTCAGGCAAAGTATTTAACACACGATTGAGCAACAGACAATTAGGAAGTTGAACATTCTTTTCTTTCAAAGCCAGATTGAGATCTGTCCATATCTTGCTGATCTTGGACACATGCGTAGCAATATTATCAGTATCTAACTTCCGATAATGAAAAAGTTCGCAGTATAGCAGGTCTAACCGACGCTCGCCCTTCTGTTGATACACTGAGTGCAAAGTATCCCACATGTCTTTTCCAGACTTGCACGTGAGAATATGCCGTTTAGGTTCACTACCCACACTAGTTCCTATTAGAAAACGTAGCTTGGCATCATTCTCGTTGAATTTGTTGCACGCAGCCAGAAAATCGGTCGGCTTATCCGCAAAGTTAGCTTCCACTGGCATAACACTAGCTCCTGTTACTAAATCTTTCAAATTGTTCACAGAAAGCTCTAGGTCAATGTCAAAAAGCCAAGTGGCCCAATTTGTGGATCCTTGAAGCTTATCTATTCCACGGGTTTTTTCCATTTTGACAGATCGCTTCTTTACAGGAAAAACACAATAAAAGTACTCACACTGGTAGTATATAGTAGGAACATAGGTAGCACTTGCTCCCACTTAGTACACTGGTACCACTTCAACACCTGGTCCCATAACCTTTGTAGGAATAAAGATGGTGACAGTTGAACGTTTCACAATGTAAAGACAAAAACACTGCAGTTACATGCATGCACATCTAGCTGGTTATCATTTTCCTCATAGGAACATATCCTAGCTTGTTCTACTTTATTTGTTAGTGTATTTTCCTTATACGTAACTCTAACAAGTGACACTGTACGTACTACGTACCACCCCACTTTTGGCAAATACCAACGTCGGGCAAATGGTTTGGTTATGGTTTTCTTTCTGGAACTAAATTCAGCGTATTGTAGACGGAGAGCGCATGTGCGTGCTCTCAGCTCCCTGAGTAACTATAGGCATAATTATTGTAGTTAGGTTGCACCTCTCTGTGCCTAGCAACCGGCCCATAATCTGTTGATACCTACTAATTTGTCTTATTACGACCTAATTACCTTCAGCCTTTAACTTTTGTTCGGAAAAGTTTTTCGCCTACACAACACCGAACCGCTGCTCTGGGTGGGTGAGAATAAATTTCGAAACGTTGGCCATGCCATAAGGAATTTTTGAAACTAGAGACCAATGCATCTATACTGTTCGTACTCATAGTTGCGAACCGAATTCGTTTTGGTCCCGGGATGCGAACCTGGGGCCTCTGCCGTGAGAGTCGAACGTTCTGACCTCCCCTTCCTACCCTCTACGAGATCCCCAAGTAAGTGTCAAGCCTTGAGACACAAACCGTTTTACTTGGGTTGGCCAGTTGACCATGAAAAATGCAGATTGAAAATCGCTCACGGGTGCTGAGCAGAGAAAATTCCTTCGACCATCATCACCTCACACAATTGGTCATACCGCCTTAAGGCTGAATTTCTTCGACCAGTAATGACAGTAGATAGCTAGGTAATGGAGCGTAGAAGTAAGTACACCGCCTGTAGGCAGGCTGCCCATACCTAGCCACGAGACAACTAGCCCAAGATGAGAAAAATAGCCTGATTGGGCCATAATGAGGGGGGTGCTGAAAACTGGAGCACTGGCTAAATTACAACGTTGGAAATACAAGCTGCGAGGGTTTTAGTGGAAAAGCTACGGTTTTTGCTTATTTTTCACTGCACTGTGCTGTTTGCGTTGTTAGATATTTATTTGTTCTGAAATATAATATTTTACAAAACAGTTTACTACGTTGTACGATGTAACGATCTGTCCAAGGGTAGCACTCAATTTAATCTCGTAAACTGTGAAACGAGTATTTCATTTTCTTACTTAACAATTTCTTTCCCAGTTTACCCTGAAAAAACCATACAGAACGAAGCCTCACTTAAAAAAAAAAGTAAAAAATTTGAAGAGACACTCTGGTTTTATTTTTTCGGAATGACTCTTCCTCTGACATTGTAGCACCTATTTCATTTTTTTTCACTGTATAAGGATGTCGCTTGGAATGAATGATTACGCAAATGCCTTCACCTCCCTCCTTTTTTTTGGACATAGGTACGATAGGTACGCTTTCTTACAGCCATCCCTCGAGGTGTGTCGGGTAGGCCCAGTCGACCGCCCCATCATCAAGATGGTTTTGATGTCGGTTATTACGATATCATCCGTTCTATCGGCAGCGTTATTTGCATATCGATATTACACGAGAAAAAATTCCTTTTTCCGATAGCTAATGCTACGTTTACGGGCTCGAAGAGGTACTATTTACGGACACTTAACTTTGAAAAGTCTTGTCTGCCGTTTTATTTCTCTAATTGGCAGTTGCAGGCTATTTTTGATCAGCTTCTATCATGCAACTCACGATTTTAATTAAAAGTCTGAGCAATTGCTTAGAAAGAACGCCGTGGGAAGCTGGATGATTTATCCGGTATTCGGAAAATTTTGTGTAAAAAAAACACATTGAAAAAGATTGAAAATTCACTCGTTTGACAAATTTACCTAATCAACATTTTTACTAAGAAAATTCAGCATTCATTGGGAATCGGCGTCAAATCGGCGTCAAAACAAGACCAATAGTGAGGCTCGAATTTTTGATTACCTTAGCAACTGATTCGATTCAGCTTGAACGTATTCATAGGTACCTTTTATTTAACAAGTATTTTGGGAACTTGGCCTCTCCTTCGATGTTTCCCAAAGTCAAAAGGGGGTAGACACTTTTGTGTGTCACTCGTACGCAGTAAAAGTCGAGGGGTTAACCACTCCAGAGATTCCTTGAGATTCCACTGAGATGTCCAAAGATTCCCAACGATATTGATAGAAAGATGAACCCCGAAGGGGTAATCACCCCAAAAAATTTCATGATTCCCTGAGATTTCATAAAGATTTCCAATGATTCCCAACGAGTTGTTAACCCCTCGGTAAAAGTATAATTTTATTACGTGAGAGTTGTTCCGAGACCAAATCCAATTCAGGCATATTCCGATGACACGACATAGTCACTCAAATTAATTTCAGATCGATATACCTGTACGGGAAAGCTCTGCATGCATTCTTCTAGATCTAGAAAACAACAGTATTTCTTGTGTGGTCTGCGGTCACAATTCCTCCTAAGAGACTTGTCTTTTTTTAAGCAGTGAAAAATGTGTGCATAGATGCACAAGCTTTGTTTTGGATGGATCTTTTTTCCTCTGAGCTCACCAATTGACCGACAGTCGTATGCAGTATAAGGACGTGAGGCTGATCGTTTGGCTATTACTGAGGCCTAAGGCAGTGGCCATGGCTCTCCCCGTATGGCATAATCATACTTATTTCGACGTTGCCCCCTCCCAAATTGCAGCCTTCTCTGGAACCAATTCGACAAAAATTTTCTGATTAAAATCCAAATCCAGTCGGATGGTCATTTTTTGTGGCTCTTGCCCCGAAATCGATTTTATTAGAGAATTGATTTGAATTCGAGATAATAATTTTCCATCCAGGTTTCATGTGTTACTGCCGGCGAAGGGTCTTCCATAACATCTGCCTCGGATGCAACAACTTACTGTGACATTTCCAAAAGATGCCGTTCTTTCACTAGCCACTTTATATACTCTTATAGACTGGGTTGAATCAAAAAATTTAAACTTGGTATTCGGGGGTTTAATGAGCCTAATTTCTTTCAGGTATGCCACCGAAAAAAGTTGAAGAACCGGAGAGGAAGCCCTTGATTGGTAGAGTGGGTACCAATTTGAAGGTGGGCATTGTAGGTATCCCCAATGTGGGAAAGTCCACTTTCTTCAACGTGCTGACCAAGAGCCAGGCTCCTGCTGAAAATTTCCCATTCTGCACCATTGACCCCAATGAAAATAAGTATTATTTACACATTTATTTATTCAGTCAGTTGAGATTGGACAAATCAGTTTTCTTTTGCATTTGCTGAATTGAAGAATATTGAGACATGCTAGACGGAAGAGAGAGGGAAGGGCGTTAATTTATAAAAGTCGTGGTAGAAGACTTGCAAAAAGGGAAAACGTGTACGTACTGATAAAGTGTATTGTAGGTAATGGATTCTCTGAATTGAGTTCCGGGTGGCTGCTTACAAATTTTTTGGTTCCAGCACGTCGCGTACCTGTGCCTGACGCAAGATTTGACTACCTCTGTGAATACTTCAAGCCTGTAAGGTAAAACATATATTAACTTTTTCACTTCCAACCTGGGTTTATTTCCTCGTCGGGTGTTCTTTATACTTCTATATATTTTTGTCCTGTGGGGTATGAGGTTTACCAGACACACTTTACAACGTTTGATGACTTGGGTAGACTGTGCTGCTTACCTCTAGATTCGTTTCCAGTTTTTGGTAAATTTCTCACAATGATTCTCACGGATACTTACGTCTTGAGTCAGGTCAACGCCCCTAGTCACGATAATTAAGGGATCCGAGGTCGAAACAAGACATGAGGCTTAAAAGGCGTCATTATTCTAATGGGAGCAACTCATTTACGCTTTTCATACTTCCGGTCTACACATCCTATTACGATCATACGTTTCTTTTTTTTTTCGTTCTTAGAAACACATTGGGTAGGCGTGGTGATAGGAAAAATTTCGGAAATAGTGCAAAATTGTTCGCAGTTACCATAAGTCGATAGTAAGGCGACTTACAATGGCAGTGCTTCTCTTATATAGCTGAATGTTGGGGGGGACAAGCCCAGCAACTAGACCGTTTTCAAGAACTATCCATTGTGCTCAGCTGGCAGCACTACCAAATACCAGCTCCCCAGCCATCGAGTAAACGATGGGGACCTACAGTTTTAGGTGGGATCCGAACCACCACAGCCTCGATATACATTTCACTTGACATGCTGAACATATCAGAGGTGAATGCCGAGCAGAAAAAGTTTTTGGTAGGATCGGGATCGAACCGGTGTGACCCGGCTCTCACTGCTCCTCAAAAGTCGACAATTTAGTCCACTCGGCTATCGAGACTGTCGTGCTTCTCTTGATATGGAGATGGAATAACTACAGGATTTTGTTGAAAGCGTGGGCCGGAAGTTACTTCTCCTTCTTTACAGTAAAAATGGCGGATGTTTGATACAGATCGTATTGTAGTCAGATTGAGAGACAACGCTAATGTGCTCACTAATGGCAGCCCAACTGTTTTTATGGAAACTTTATCTAATCTCTGGCGCCTGCTCGGGAGCCACCACCCACTTACTGTGTCATCCACCTGCTGTCAAATTATACACCCCTAAGTAACGCCTAGGTATAGGTACATTACCTTTTCACTCTTTTCATTTTTTCTTAGTTATTTTTACATCTACTGAAAGTACCTTACTGAGGTACACAGTTGAACTAGGCGTAAGTAATTTCTGAGGCATGAAAAAATTTTCTTGATTAAAGAAAAAATTAAGTTACAAGTAAAACTCTGCAGTCTTTTCTCCCGTACTTACCCTGACTGTAAGAAAACTGAAATTAGGATTAATCGAGCTTGAATTAAGCAGTAAACGCACTATATGTAAATGTATGTACAATGTGCAGTAGCTGCATCCTCCATGTATTTCACTTAATTGCAGTAAAGTTCCAGCCTTCCTCAATGTCGTGGACATCGCCGGGTTGGTGAAGGGTGCAGCAGAAGGTCAGGGCCTGGGAAATGCCTTTCTGTCCCATATAAAGGCTTGCGACGCCCTTTTTCATCTTTGCCGTAAGTATCCTTCCCATCTTTGTTCCCTTTCTGATATCAAGTGCCGTGAGTGTGTAGCCACTGGCCTCTTCGGCCTCATCCAATCTAACTGTAAACAAAAAATTGAAAAGTAGCACTAATAATAGTGGAATGAGTTGGCGGTCTCAGTGCCGCCCTAACAAATATCATTTCAGTTGAAATGTTCAGTTCATCAGATCACGAAATTGTTCTCTCCATCGACAGCTTGCGACTGAACTGAAAGAGTTGTTGAGTTGGATCGAGGCTTGATAAATTCTCTACTATTTTCACATTGAGATGACTTTAATTTCTTGTAATTTAGTCGGAAGTTTCAAAAAATGAATAAATAAAAATGTTAAGGCTTGGCAGTTAAATGTGTGGTTCGGGAGCTCGTGGGGACAAACATGCGTGAAGGGCTTGACAATTTTCACCCTCCCAGCGGGATGCGGATTTGGTCCAGTTGTTCAAAAACCGTTTTCTTGCTGTTGGGGTCTGGGGCTTTTAGCCCCCAGAATTTTTTCAAAAATCAAAAAAGGGCCTTTTTTCTCGGGAGGGGCTTGATGGGTTTAAGTGATGGGAAATGGTGCGCAGTAACCCCCAGTCACTAGAAACACCAAAGCAAGAAGGTTTGTCCGGGGCTTTCCCCAAACAAGAAAGGTTCCAAAATCTCAAAAAGGGCCAAAAAAATCGGGAAAAGCTTGATGAAAAATTCCTTCACCGGGAGATTCCCCATGATGGCCCGAGTCCAAAAAACACTTTCTTGGTGTTGGGGCCCGGGGCTTACCCCTCCCAAGAAAGCCGTTTTTGGAAAATTTTCGATTTTCCACCTGAAAAGAGTGAAAAGGTTGATGGACAAAATCGGTCGCAAATGGTGCGGAGTAACCCCCATACACTAGAAACACCAAAGCAAGAAGGTTTGTCTGGGGCTTTCCCCCAACAAGAAAGGTTCCAAAATCTCAAAAAGGGCCAAAAAAATCGGGAAAAGCTTGATGAAAAAATCCTTCACCGGGAGGTTCCCCATGATGGCCCGAGTCCAAAAAACACTTTCTTGGTGTTGGGGTCCGGGGCTTTCCCCTCCCAAGAAAGCCTTTTTTGGAAAATTTATTTATTATTTTTGTTAATTTTTTTAAAAGTAAATCTCACGATTTCATATGGGTGACTGATAATAGTCACAGTTTGTACAGTACCTAGCATAGCCATATCCACGGGGGGGGGGGGGGGGGGGGGGGGGTTAATCCCTCCATGAACGGATAATTAACATGGTAATGCCAACGTGCAAACTGCAAGAGGTAACAGTAGTCTGCGGGTTATTTGCGAGGATGTGCTCTCTTGCCAATGAAAAGAAGTTGGACCTTGAATCGGTTTTAGAACACTCTTTGACGCCTTTACCTCTTTCACTTGCGAGTATTGATGGCACTATGGCAAAAACTAACAAGGCAGCACTTGTGGAACGCTTGGAAAAGTTTCATGCTAATGCTGAACCTCCTTCGTATTGTGACGTTGATGTTGTAGACGGTATGGTTTTCCTTCATTCCCTTCCCACAAGGAACTTGCCAGAAACCTTCGGCGAACTGGCCAGATATATCCTCACTAGACTATGCGCCACGAAAGCACCTCGAGTGGACATAGTATTCGACCAATACGTCACACCTTCAGTGAAAGATTGTGAAAGGCAAAGAAGGGGAGACGCAGCAGTGGCAATCGACTATATCATACAAGGTCCGCATCAGAAGGCCCCCCGGGATCTTCAAAAAGCACTCCGAAATTCGAATTTAAAAAAATCGTTGGTCAACTATCTTGCGGAGGAGTGGAAGAAAGAGGAAAACCAGAAACTATTAGGCACGAAAATAGTTTACTTTACTCAGTAACAATAATGGTGCAGAAAACCAGGAAGTTTCTGAAATGAGGTGTGACCATGAAGAAGCCGACTCAAGGTTATTATTTCATTGCTACCAAATATCTCAGTCGATGTCCCTCAAAAAGAACCTCCATTTTTTTATGGTAAAAACAAACGACACCGATGTTGTCATAATCTTCATTATATAAATATCGATCCTTCACGACACCAGTATTGGGTAGAATTCGGAACGGGTAGTAAAAAAAGAGTTCTGGACATCACCGGACTGGCGAAGAAACTGGGACTTAAAGTGAGCAAGGCCTTGGTTGGTTTTCATGCCTTCACAGGGTGTGACGCAACAGCGGCATTTGTTGGAATGGGGAAAGTACGGCCACACTCCCTTATGTTAAAAAAGGATGCATACCAGTCTGCATTCGCAGCCTTGGGCACATCAGTAAAGGCATCAAGTGAAACGAAAGACGCCGTAGAAGCCTTTACTTGTGAAATGTATAGCCAAAAATGCAAAAAGGTCAACGAGGCAAGAAAAAACTTATTCAATAAATATGCGAAGCCTGTAGGAGGGAAAGCTCCATTCGCCGCAATTAAAAACATACTACCATCCCACTTCCCTCCATGCCAGAGCGTATTCTTCAATAAAATTCTGAGGAGTAATTACATTTCACATATCTGGCGGCACCCCCACCCCCACCTCGACAATCCGAACAGGGAATTGTCCCCTACCGAAAACGGGTGGGAACTGAAAAATGACCGCTTCAGTCCTCAGTGGGACTCGAAGCCTCCAGTTCCACAAGACCTGGAATTTCCCGAAAGAAGTGAGTCGGAAGAGGAGGGCGACGACGTTGAGGATGATTTTTCTGAATCATCTGACGGCTTGGATCATGACTCTGAATAAAAAAAAGTAAGGCACAAAATGCGGTGCTAAATAATAATAAATAACTCAAGCTGTAGAAAGAACGCAGGTTTGTAGAGTTTCTTAAAACACTACTGTAAGGAATCTGTCGCAATGTTGATTTTTTCTATTTTTTTTGTCAGTAAAAGTTGCCAGAATGTCCTCAGAAATTTAAGAAACGGCAAGAGCCGTTTTCACACCTACTTAGTCTTAAAAGTAGAACGTCAATTGGGTAAATTATTGCATTGGTACCCATATCTATGTATGTGATATTGATAACTTTCCGTGATTTTTGTGACAATAAATTACGAAAGTGCAATGAATTAACAAATATAGAAACTAATCATGTTGACAATGTAAAGGGTCGTAACTAAGACTAACTACATACTTACAATATATTTTCACTTGCTTAGATATATAAGAAACCTCCTTTAGCTTAACCTTAACCAATTTTTTGTTTGCGAAGCGCGACGGTGCTATTTAGATATATAATTACCAGTCGAAATGTGAAGATACACTTGTGGCAATAGGGGAAAGCCCCGGACAAACCTTCTCGCTGTGGTGTTTCCAGTGTCTGGGGGTTACTCCGCACCATTTGCGACCGTTTTTGACGATCAACCTTTTCAGGTGGAAAATCAAAACATTTCCAAAAAATGCTTTCTTGGGAGGGGTAAGCCCCGGGCCCCAACAGCAAGAAAGTGTTTTTTGGACTCGGGCCATCATGGGGAACCTCCCGGTGAAGGAATTTTTCATCAAGCTTTTCCCGATTTTTTTGGCCCTTTTTGAGATTTTGGAACCTTTCTTGTTGGGGGAAAGCCCCAGACAAACCTTCTTGCTTTGATGTTTCTAGTGTATGGGGGTTACTCCGCACCATTCGCGACCGATTTTGTCCATCAACCTTTTCACTCTTTTCAGGTGGAAAATCGAAAATTTTCCAAAAACGGCTTTCTTGGGAGGGGTAAGCCCCGGGCCCCAACACCAAGAAAGTGTTTTTTGGACTCGGGCCATCATGGGGAATCTCCCGGTGAAGGAATTTTTCATCAAGCTTTTCCCGATTTTTTTGGCCCTTTTTGAGATTTTGGAACCTTTCTTGTTTGGGGAAAGCCCCGGACAAACCTTCTTGCTTTGGTGTTTCTAGTGACTGGGGGTTACTGCGCACCATTTCCCATCACTTAAACCCATCAAGCCCCTCCCGAGAAAAAAGGCCCTTTTTTGATTTTTGAAAAAATTCTGGGGGCTAAGAGCCCCAGACCCCAACAGCAAGAAAACGGTTTTTGAACAACTGGACCAAATCCGCATCCCGCTGGGAGGGTGAAAATTGTCAAGCCCTTCACGCATGTTTGTCCCCACGAGCTCCCGAACCAGTGGCTTTAAGATGGATGTCTCTATTGCGTGCTGGCAGTGTGCCACTCAGATTTCCAGATTTCTCATTTGTTTTCGCTGATAGCTGACACTAATTTCCTCCTTTTTCTCAACGCCATTGAAAATGAAACATAGTTCATGAACCTTTCCGTTAAAGCTTGTGGTAAAAACCATCTACCTTGAAAGATATCTTTTGATTGAACTTCAAGTCTCTGATTGCTGCTACTTACTAACGTAAGAAACCCTCGTGGCTTAAGGGTGATGTTTCATTCATACCCAAACTGATTCATTCATATGTCATGGGGTGTTTTTGAGTGACTTTCGACATGTGGTGCTTCTGGAATCACACTCGGTTACCAGAGAGTACGAGGGAAGAACTCACAAACGTGTTTTGAAATTCAGGTAGATACTGAAGTGGTCCGAAACAATTTTTTTCGCAGGTGCGTTCGAAGACGAAGACGTGACTCATATTGAGGGAGAGGTGAACCCTGTGAGGGACCTGGACATCATATCTGAAGAGCTTCGCCTCAAGGATGAGGAATACCTCAACCAAAATTTGGAGAAATTGGAGCGGACTGTCATCAGGGGCAACGACAAAAAACTCAAGCCAGAATACGTAAGTTAGAGTTTTCACTAGCCCCTTCCGCTCAAGATCTTCCAGTTCTAAAGGTTTTTCTGAATGTGAGTCAACCTACCTATGACGTAGTCTTCTTCAGAGTCCCCTCAATTCCTCTTTCACGTGAACTTGGTTACTCGAACCCTTATGGATTGGCCGTGTACAAAGGCAGTTTTTACTACGACGTAAAGAAGGAAGAAGGATTGCTCCAAGTGTATGCATTCGTCGTCTGTTTTTACAGTGAGGCTTACAGGAGAGGGGAAACCTTAAGGCTGAATACACATTTCCTATTTTTTTACGTTCCGATTTCAAACTTTGTGTGAAAACTTTTGGGTATTTAAATATTCTGAAATATAATTAGTCTTTTTAACGTCATTACTCATGAGGCTATGTTGTGATTTCACGATCGGTTAACTTTGGACAATTTTTTTGTGACAAAAATCACAATTTTCAATTATAGTAAAATCACATCATAGCCTCATGAGTAATGATGTTACAAAGACATATTATATTTCAGAATATTTAAATATCCAATAGTTTTCTCACAAGGGTTGAAATCGGAACGTAAACAAATAGCGAATGTATGGTGGCCCTTAAATGGTTATCTACCATTGGAGCATTGTGAGTTGCATCCCCCATTTCTTGGCTTTGCTTCTCTCTATTTACATCGTGAGACAGAACTTCTCCTTGGTGGCCGAAGTGTAAATCTCACCGCAAGGATGCAGATAGGGCTCGTAAAGATTGGAACATGGCGATTGGGCCCATTTGCCCAGGCGAGATGTCGATTCATATCAATATCAATTAGAATGGAAGATGACAATAGAGGTGGCGGAGGAGGTGGATGAGTTGCGGATATCACGTGCCATTGTGGAGAGGTTATGTCGGGCGGGGGCCCCCCAGGGGGGCCTAGAGGGGCCCCGCGGGGGGCAAGACCTCCCCGAACCCGAACCTCGCTTATTGATTTCCTCCGCATTGCTTATGCTATTATACTATCTTTTAGGCCTTAGTACGGATGGTATTGTATAAACAGTTATTCTTGTTACAAAAAAATAAGTTCAGAATTTTTATTTTCAGGATATTCTTTGCAAGGTGAAGACCCTCCTTAGCGATGAGAAGAGACATCTTCGATTTGGTGACTGGAATGCAAATGACGTAAGTTTTTCTTTTCAGTTCTTGTCTAATTTCCCTTTTGGAGGTTTTGGTTATGATATATTGTGCATTGTGTGATGAGCTGACCCCCTTCCGCATTTTAACAGATCATATCATTTTACTCACATTGCATTGTATGACCGACTTAGGCTGAATTTCACCACTTATAGTGTAGTACCTACACTATAGCGTTATCGGATTTATGTTTAACTTACGACAAGTGATTTCGCAAGGAATTCTGGGTAACAAATGCAGTCGCAAGGCACTTGTCATAAGCTAAACATCCGATAACAGAAATTCGAACGTTAAATCTGCGTATCATCGTATGTATAGCTTATGACAAGTGCCTTGCGATTGCACCTGTCATAAGCTAAACATAAATTCGACAACGCTATAGTGTACACTCTAGTCTTCACTATAAGTGGTGAAATCTAGCCTTAGCGAGACATTTAAAGGCACAGTTAGACGCGAGTCAACTTAGATTACTCCGTGATATTAATAAATAAAGGACGATGACTAGGCGCATGCGCCCTGCCGGTTTGTGGTATCTACCAACGGAGAGGATAGAGGAACGTCTTGCAAGTGCTCGGCTGGAGGCCTTTTTGTTCCTTAGCCAGCGATTCCACCTTAAACCCCAGGGTGGCACCTCGTTCATCACCGCCTGTCACTAACCTCACCTTTCACGCCGCGTTATAGCGAGTTAGAATACCCAACAATCAGATACTTTTCTCGGTATAGAAAGTCGAAGAAAGAGTTAATCTCGGCGGGCTCCTTCAAAGTGAACCCGGTTGATGCAAATTTTTTTTTTTTATTTGTGTTACTTTGTTCCTTTATACCGAAGAAATGTGGATGAGTCGGGTTGCTGTTATCATTGCAGAGCCCAGAGCGTTATAGGTAGCAGGTTTGTTTCATATGCAAAATATTATTTTCAGCAACATTCTGCTGACTCTTATGAAAAATTTGTGGAACCGCCTTTAGAACGGTGTATATTTTTATATTTTTTCGAGTCAGAGGGACAAAATTTCTGAAGGAATGCTGCCTTTTGTTATTTTTGCTGCTGTTCACCCCACCTCCAATGCGGTAGGCACGCGAGTTGTTTCGTTTCAGTGGGTTGGTTAGCTGGGCGACTATAGGGTGTGATTAGGGGTAGAGAAACCAAATTACGAAGGAGTGCTGCTTACTCATTTTGTTATTATTCTATGATGATAACCTTTGATCAAAAGATTTAATCTGTATAATGCTGCATATTTAGATTCATTTGAAACTTAAAGAATTCCCGCGGCTTCGTGGAAAACTAACACAAGTGGACATTTGGAAATTACACAGAAGCCGAATTTACGATTGATTTTCATCCAGTTTTTCTGGGGTTCTGACCGACGGGGTAACCACTCCAGAGATTCCACTGAGATTCCATAATGATTTCCAAAGATTCCCAACGATATTCATAGAAAGATGAACCCCGAAGGGGTAACCACTCAAAAAAATTCCAAGATTCCCTGAGGTTTCATAAAGATTTCCAATGATTCCCAAAGAGTGGTTAACCCCTCGGTTCTGACTTTTGACCGTTGCAGACAGGAACAAATTAAATGTCTGTTAGAGGCCCGTGGTGACCCAGAAAACTTGAAATTTTCCTGTGAAGTGGTGCGTCGCTGAAACGCTGGTTTAATTCTCCTCCAGTGTGTGCAACATTTCGACATATTCCTCGAAGCTTTACGGAGGCAGAGATTGTTTGGTTAATTCTACATGGTGGAAGGTGATAAAAGTGCCCGGAGTGCCTTCAACATAGGTAGGCAGAGGTTATCGTGCTGGGCAGCATGAGTGAGCAGGTTGAGGCAATGCGTCTTAATGAGTGCTTGACACCTCACGACCATATCACCAGCTACAATGGGGCGTGATGAGCCAGAAGCTGCGGGGAGTGTGCCAAAGCCCACCCAGGCAACACTCGCCCCCTTATACCTGACTGTCCTGAGTCCAAAGTAGGAATGTCTCATGATAGATCCTTGTCCAAGGCGCCCATCAACCTTTTCAGGTCGAGTGCCCCCAGTAGTCATAATATACTCGTACGTACCTCGTTCCTCTACTATTTTTAGAGTATACAGAAAGTCACAGTGGTTTTTTCAATACCATCTCCGTACCTTCATACCACGTTACCTAACACATGGAGGTTTATTATATTTTATGTAATGCAGTCTGGTCCAGAGGATACTAAAAAATTCTCCTAGTGATTGATAATTTGTCTCGTAGCTTTGTGTAGTATCGGATCAGTGACATCGCCCTTGTCTGCGTCGGGTGTCACGGGTGACAAGCTTCCCCAAGGCCCAATATGTCAGGGAAGTTCATTGATGCGGGCCCCCCGTGGAGGCCTTGGGGCTCGTTATGGGGCTACGCCTCCTGGGACTCCGCCCCAGCCAGCACTCGCGTGCCCTGCTTCATTCAGCCCCCCTGCGTGAACAGCTGACCTGCGAGCCTTTTAACCATTCTCAATCAATCAATTATAGTTTTACCTGTGTTAAGGTCGACTTCGTGTCATTGTGGGTGTGTTTATTGCCTTGTTCATTGGTAGAGCCCGACTAGACAGATTTAGGGCAGGCTTGTCATGTATCATATGAACAACGAGCTCAGCCTTGGAGAAAATGTTGGTTGTGAGTTGTGAGGAAGATTGTTCCGATCAGATTAGAGGGTAGAAACTTCGTTTTGCAAATTGGCTATAGATTGCCTAACCTGACCAATCAAAGCGTCTGACCACGCTTGAAGGCGAACTACTCTGTGATTTATACAGCGCTGTCGCGTTGACCGACGCCACTCCCATGATGCTGCCTGTAGAGTCCAACTACCTTGTCCAGTACTATCGACTGACGCTATATCAGGCCACTGCAGTTTGTAGCGTCACAAGCTGCACGACAAGTGGGAAGGGGTGATTGCGACGGCATCGGCAGCATAATCGATAAATATTCCTCATCATAAAATGTATTTAAGGGTCCGCTTAACCTGACAATGCATTTTTGCCGCCCATCAGATTAACATTGCGAGCGGCGATTCATTTTCAAGGTTTACCCTTGGTTGGAAAGACACAAAATTTTGCCTGTACCTAGCCCTAACAATGTTGTAGGTCGTCATCGAAGCAGATTTCCCAATTTTTTACTGGTTTTCGAGATACAGCACTTTTCCCCTTAAAAAATTGAGGTATACGATGTTAGCATTTGCAAAACAGTTGCAATAAAAGAAACTAGTGAGAAATTTGGAAATCTGCTTCGATGACGACCTATTACAACATTGTTAGGGCTAGGTACAGGCAAAATTTTGTGTCTTTCCAACCAAGGGTAAACCTTGAAAATGAATCGCAATGTTAATCTTATGGGCGGCAAAAAATGCATCGTCAGGTTAAGCGGACTCTTAATTCTCGAGTAGTTTATCCGGTCCGATTCTCATTCTTCATTCCTTCCATTTATTTGTCTGATTGTGTACCTAATATGCGCAGGAAATACTAGAATGCCTCTGTGGTGGCTAACACGTGATGAGAGCGGCAGCGGCAACTCTTTGGCTTGTGAAGCACGGTGGCGGGTTTGGGGGGCGTGGCAGCATGCATTATGTGCAGCTGCATAATGACTGTCTGTGTTGTGCATCAACGCTAATTAGGGGGGATTAATTAAGCAATTAGTTGGGGAGCTAACATCCCCCTATCAAAATCATTTGCGGCCATGTCAGCTGCCATGGGTCGCCATTTTCAGTTACATGGCCCTCATTCTGTCATTTCTAATTAATTATTTTGTATTATTAAAATTTTATTCCTTTGAGGGTACTTGAAAATAAAACGGACCAGTTTAACTGTTATATACTTTTTTAAGTGTTTGGCTATAATTTAAACTTCGCGTTATTGCCAAGGGAAGGCTGTTTCAGTTCCACCTAAGCCCAGTTAACGTTGTAATTGTTTACCTACGTTCACTTTAGGTTCTGTTACTTGAAGCATGTTCTTTGAGAAAAGTTGCTACTCGGACCCAGTCGAGGGGGTAACCACTCCAGAGATTCCTTTAGATTCCACTGAGATTCCATAATGATTTCCAAAGATTCCCAACGATATTCATATAAAGATGAACCCCGAAGGGGTAACCACTCCAAAAAAATTCCAAGATTCCCTGAGATTTCAAAAAGATTTTCAATGGTTCCCAATGAGATTCCTGGAGTGGTTAACCCCACGGACCCAGTTACCTATCATCGGGTAACTAGGTTTTTCTTCATCGAAATAACCTCATATGGGGGTTGTTTATTTGTTGCAGATTGAGGTACTGAACAAACATATGTTTATCACTACAAAACCGGCCATCTATCTCGTGAACCTTTCTGACAAGGACTTCATTAGAAAGAAAAATAAATGGTAAGTTTAAACCAGTGGTGTGACGTGTAGCAGAACCAAAAACCTGGGGGGGGGGGGGGGGTAGCCCCCCCAGGCCTTCTCCTCATGCATGGCTTTATGTGGCGTTATGTGTAGGTCACAAAAATCCTGGTGGTGGCTAAACAGTTTCGGGGGGGGGGGGGGGGGGGGGGCACGCATATGCGTGTCGTGTTAAAGAAAAAGGCTGTCAGTTTCACCAAAAAATACTACTAGATACTACCAAATTTAAATATTATGGATGTCTAGCTAGTGTTCATTAGGACGAGTTATATGATGAGGTATGAATAAGATATAGAAGTATAGAAGTCGCCAGTATTGACACCAGTGTGTAACGACTGGCGTCGCAACGTCCATTTTGGAATGCCACGTGACCTCGGAGTTAAAAAACTCACTCACTTTAATGAGTTTGTACTGTTTACGTCCAGCTTGACGCCGGGCGTATTGTTGTTAATTATTATGATTAGTTGTTAGAATTGTCGGAGAGTCCCGCTACCTGCCGGCCAATCAATAGCACGTCGGGCACCCGCCTTAATTGGGAATCCGAAGAAAAGTGACTCGATAGTTATTGACACGTCTCCCCATTCACTATTGACACTTCTTTTCGTTCTCTTCCATTCTATATAATCCCCCCTTTGATGTGTGTATAGCGGCCCGTATCAACGCAATCAATATTTGGGTGCCCTGTAGGTACATCGTTATTCCGAAAATATGAAGCATGATGTACTCTCCTCTCCTACGGCCTCGATAGCCGAGTGGACTAAATGGTCGACTTTTGATTAGCAGTGAGAGCCGGGTCACACCGGTTCCATCCCGATCCTACCAAAAAGTTTTTCTGCTCGGCATTCACCTCTGATATGTTCGGCATGTTAAGTGAAATGTATATCGAGGCTGTGGTGGTTCGGAACCCACCTAAAATGTTAAATTGGAATAAATATAAATACCTTTCTTAAAAAAAAAAAAAAAAAAAACTAGGTCCCCATCGTTTACTCGATGGCTGTGGAGCTGGTATTTGGTAGTGCTGCCCTGCCAACTGGTCTAGTTGCTGGGCTTGTCCCCCCCAACCCTCAGCTATTATTATTATATTATTACTATTACTCTCCTCTTCTTGCATTGACTGGCCATCTTATTTTATTGTAAGGATAGACGTAGGTACTGTGTGAACTGAAAGCCGGCAGGTCCGACTCAGACTTTTGTTTCTAAATTTTGTATACAGCGTTTTAATTTCTGCTTATGTTTAGGAAACGTTACAATTTTATTTGATCTTTGGTCTCAGGTTGATCAAGATCAAGGAATGGGTGGATAAGAATGATCCTGGATCACCGATCATTCCCTTCTCAGGGGCGTTTGAACACAAATTAGCTGAAATGGAGGAGACTGAACGGAAAGCCTATGTTGCTGAAGTTGGTGTATCCAGGTAAGATTTAAAAATCCGTCTCTTAATGTTAACTGAAGATCAGGGTAGCGTTGAGCTTTGGGACTTTAACCTCAGGTGATGCTAACTGGCACTTGCCTCAAAATGAGGCCCGATTACTATTAACCAGAAAATCAGTGACTGTTTGTGAACCGTCTGAATCTGACACATGAGTCCCATAAAAATCGTTCAGAACTTTGTTTTTAACTTAAGGCTGAATATACATTCGCTCTTTTCGACTGCACGTACTTGGTTCGCAATGCTAAGTACTTCAAGCCCTACTCCGAAGTTACAGGGCGAGTGGAAAGTGTTTATAGGGGGATGTAAACCTGAGACTCTTTGTCGTGAGGTAGTGTTGTATTTTTGCATGAAATGGAGTAATAAGCCCACAGGAGCGATTTTAAACAGTCAACTACCAGTCCACATGTTTTTTTGACAGATCGCGAAAACACAACACTACCTCATGCGGAATATTTTTTTGAAAATTTTCGGACTAAAAAATGTATGATTTTATCGTCACATTTAGTAGAAAAGCTTGATAAATGTTTGTACTATTTACC
The DNA here is from genome assembly GCA_950004255.1 of Mesopsocus fuscifrons. NCBI lineage: Eukaryota > Metazoa > Arthropoda > Insecta > Psocodea > Mesopsocidae > Mesopsocus > Mesopsocus fuscifrons. The sequence goes on from OX465380.1 coordinate 7,338,009, forward strand.
GTAGCCATGTTGCATTTTGGCAATTTTTATTTCACTTACGGAAGTGGGTAATTTCAACAGCATTTCTCTACTTTTCTCCTGTAAAAGCTAAACATAGTGTCCTACTTTTACTCGTTCGTTTCGCGTTCAAATAGCACACTATGTTTAGCTTTTAGAGTAGACACAATCAATACGATATTGCAATTACCAGTCTCCGGTTGTACTAATATGTAAACATTAGTTTTGTCGAATATTTACTTTCGCACAGTGGTTTTGGCGGAGTTCGTCGAGAATGTATGGTGACCGTTAACAGCTGTTAGATCATCGCGGGGTCATTTTCTTTCCATTTACATAACGTAGCCCACTATTGTTAATTTTAGTAAAAGCATATAATATAAGGGCGTATAAATTAGGTTATAATTTCAGTTTGAAAGTGATAAACCTGACAGCGCAACTAAAAATTAAATGATTAACAATGGTAATGACGCCACAGTTGAGTAAAAGCCAAGTAACCTGACAGCAAACTAACATAAACGTGTAGTGGCAGCCTAATTGGTGAGGCCAAACCTGGAATTGTGAATTTTAAAAAGGTGGACCGCCATTGAGCGTTTTAACAGCGTTTTAATCTGTATTTGAAATAAGCCACAAGTATGGAAATAGCGATGAGTTTTCCTGGCCTTGAGAGTTTAACCGCTGGTTTGAACTCAACCTGTTTTAACCACGATCAAACAGACTGGAAAATGCTCCTATATGCGGCGAAGCTTGCAAACATGCAAGTGAGTCATGTTGTCTACTTCAAATTGAAAAATAAGTGGCTGCAGATTCGGTCATTTACCTTTGGTATTTAAAATTTGTGCTTGCCCATTTAGTTCTAGAAATTTTTTCCTTCCCATGTGGGAAGTGGGGAGTTGTATTATAGGAAACTTTCTGTGATCATACCTAAAAAATTTTGAAGTTTTTGATTCGATTCGAGGAAGGATATACGATTAGATATTTTAGGTCCTACTGCATTTACTGCATTTGTCCGAGTTTTCAAATATTAGTTTTAAAAATAAATTTGTATTAAAACTAATATGGTTGGTACTTGCTGAAATTAAGGCTCCCCCGAGAATGTCGAGGGGGTAACCACTCCAGAGATTGCTTGAGATTGCATAAAGATTTCCAAAGATTTCCTGAGATTCGTGGAAAGATGCACCCCATAGGCTTAACCACTCCAGAAATTTCCAAGATTCCCTGAGATTTCGTAATGATTTCCTGAGATTCCAAACAAGATTCTTGGAGTGTTTAACCCCTCGGAGAATGTGGATAGATTCACTCCGGCAGCTGACGTTAAGAAACATTTAACCGCGGTAAAATACGAAATGAAACGACGTTATGGCTCAAACGTGAATGGCCACTTTGATCTTCGAGAAGTAATCGTACGTAACTTTGTATTAATCGGGCAGAAAGTGGTGATGATGGCATTATTTGGTTGTTGCGTTGGTACCCCGAGGGACTGTATGGTGTATAAGGTACCTAATCAAGCTTACGATGGGGCATTATTACCCGATAGGGCTGGGTTTTCACGTCCATCTGCGGCACACCCTTATTGCCTTGTAGACAATGCCGAATAGGCGCGATACTTAGTGACCTAGTCTGACTAGAAAGTCTGATTGGCCTTATAGGAAAGAAAGTGGTCTGGTCGAAAGAATAGACGAACAGAGGTTTAGTTCCTTTTTGAGAAAAAATAAAGAGTTGGTCTGGCATCATTCACACAGAATTGCAAATTAGTCTGGTCGTAGTAATTTTTACCTATACCTACAAGTTACTTTTATTTGGATGTCTTTCTTGTGACTTATTCTTCTGTTTTATTCCGAAATTTCGAAAGGATTCTCAGACTTCTCTCTTCTATCTGTCCGTGTCACGTGGACAACCTACTTGGCTGAAGAATAGGAATAGGTAGCGATGTACGGCTTGGCACCGAGTTACCTACCTGTGCCTGATGCCTATAGAACCATTGGAGGGCAACCTAATGAAGGGGTCGGCTGCACGTCGTGGAGAATGACAAACCATGGCACAAGCAATTTATTTAGGTTAATATGGGCCGATGATGACTGTTATTTCGGGTGATTTTGGGTTTCGGTAGTTGTGTCCAGGTTCGATTCAGCTCAGGTGCAGACGTCGCCAGGTACCTATATCAGACCGTTATTACCTGGTGCCTGCCAATGGGCGAAAGCGTGAGAAATTGTCTGTTTTGTGTTGGATCTAACTTGGATTTTGGGAGATTTTACTTTCTGAAAAGGTGCTTGATTTGCGACACAGGAGCCTTCGACGTCCAAGAAACATAAATTTCGTATATAATATTTCGATGTTGTATAAAAAATTTGGGGCTATGTGTTTGTCAGTGTTTGGTTGTAAGCCGAGGGGGTAACCACTCCAGAGATTCCTTGAGATTCCACTGAGATTCCGTAAAGATTTCCAAGATTCCAAACGATATTCATAGAAAGATGAACCCCGAAGGGGTAACCACTCCAAAAAATTCTAAGATCCCCTGAGATTTCATAAAGATTTCCAATGATTCCCCAACGAGATTACCAACGAGTGGTTAACCCCTCGTTGTAAGCTTGGTGGGAAGCTGCATGATGATCAAGTTGCTTTTTCATACAAAAGGATATGTTGGGGTTAACCACTCCAGGAATCTCGTTCGGAATCATTGGAAATCTTTATGAAATCTCAGGGAATCTTGGAATTTTTTGGAGTGGTTACCCCTTCGAGTTCATCTTTCTGTGAATATCGTTGGGAATATTTGTAAATCTTTATGGAATCTCAGGGAATCTCAAGGAATCCCTGGAGTGGTTACCCCATCGGTTGGTAACTTGAGTGACAACATCTTTTACCTTTTTTCCACTTTCGACAGAATATATACGGAGGTTCTTTCTTGAAAGCCTGTCCGACTGTCCCCTAAAGTAAACTCTTTTAAAAGTCAGCATGCAATAGTTGCTACCTAATAATTTTTCAGCGTACGAGTCGTGTATTCTAATATACCAATTAGAACTTTAGGAGTTTCTGATGTTCGGGCTGAAGGTAATATCTCCTATTAACAGGAAATATGGCGGAGCTAGTTTGTTTAGCAACTTGAACTGACCACGGTTATCCCGGAGGGAGGCTAAAAAACAAAAATGAAGTTAATGCAAATTAGTGTACTTACTGCTGGATCGGCTGTGAAAATAACCAGACATTGTGAAAGCTGCCACGTGTGGTGCATGATATCGTTATCTTGCTATCTCCATTCTGTGGTATTAGCCACAAATTAGAATGGCTTGCATGCTCGGGAGTTTTGGTACGAAGTTTGGAGGGTTGGGTTTGGGGAATCGCAAATGAAGTGATGAACGTGGAATTCTAGGAAGGGCTTGGCTCAGTCAATTAAAGGGGTAGTTTCGAAAGGGACGGTACGAGAAAATAACCGCAATTACTGTGGTGGGTGATGTCCACTGTTGTACCACACCCACACAAATAGCTCACGTCTCATTCATTGTTGATATCCTAATGCCCACGAAAAGTTTCGACTTCTAGGCGCCTTTCTTCCAGAATATTCATTCTCCTGGGCGGTTCTTCAATAGTAGATGGCTCCGACTGAAGAGGTTCTGTATAGACTATATCTGATATCTATACCCTTATATTCGGAATTTTTTGGTTATATAGCAATTCGGTCGGACTATCCCAAGTAAAGTATCCCTAAGCGGATATAGGGCAGCAGTTATATTCTGCCAACTATTTATATGATTTGGTATTAAAATATTGTATTGAGACACGCTTTATGTTTTCTTACTCTCGAGGGGTAACCACTCCAGAGATTCCGTGAGATTCCATTAAGATTTCCAAAGATTCCCAACGATATTCATAGAAAGATGAACCCCGAAGGGGTAAAAATTTCAAGATTCCCTGAGATTTCATAAAGATTTCCCATGATTCCCAACGAGTGGTTAACCCCTCGCTTATTCTTTTGCCGACTAGGTCCAATTAGACACGAGGGCATAAGCTCTCCTTTGAACTCAATTTTTACCGAAGATTGCACGTGGGTACAGTTTTGCGACGAAAAACCGATAATGATCCCTACGAGTCAAGCATTCCTATAGTGCGAGTTAGAGACTTCCTGGTTCCGTACAGCCCGATCAACTTTCATCCTTTTTATTAAAAAAGAAGCAGTCAAGTGCACGAGCCGAGGGGTTAACCACTCTTTGGGAATCTCGTTGGGAATCATTGGAAATCTTTATGAAATCTCAGGGAATCTTGGAATTTTTTGGAGTGGTTACCCCTTCAGGGTTTATCTTTCTATGAATATCGTTGGGAATCATTGGAAATCTTTATGGAATTTCAAGGAATCTCTGGAGTGGTTATCCCCTCTGCACGAGCATATATAGGGTGGGTAGATATTAGACTGTAGGTCCTGCTGGTGTTCCGATTAGTTGGACGTGCATCGGGCGTCGCACGCCTTTGGTGCTCCCGTCCACGTCGGTGCAATCTGTCTTATGTCCGCCGTGACGTCCGTGCCCATCTTCGCCACGTGCTTGCTGTCCTCGCCGATGAAGCAGGCACGTGATCGCACTGGACATGAGGACCGTGAATCCGCAATGGTGGCAGCTCGTGCGGAAACCGTCCGCGATTGAGTATGGTTCATCTAGATTCTAGATATTGCTCGAAACCAGAGGATGGTTCATCGACTTCCAGAAAATACAATTTATCGTAAACCTTTTGCCTCCCTTGTCGGGAAATGATTGATTTCGGGGACAACAAAGTGACAAAGTGTTGTGTGATTGGATGCCTACATGGTCTAAACGAAATAAATGCTACTGACCCAGGCAGCACGTTACCTAGTGCTGCAGTATTTCTGTAAAACTGTAGAAAACGTGCTGTAGGTTTGCAAAGCAACGTTGCTGCAGGAAATTATGAAAATTTCACGTCAAGGCTTACAGTATAATACCCAGGCAAGTTCGGTGGTAGTTTGTACGGCAAAGTCTTGTATGACAATATCCCTTGCAAAGTTGCAGTAATGTGGCATGGCAAGTCTTATAAGATGAACCTTGCCACTACATTTGGGTCAGATTGCCGGGCAATATTGCAGCTGTAAGAGACAGCAATCCTTACTGTAAAGGAACGTGCTGCATTGGGATAATATGGTTGATGGTGGCATTCTCCTACTCATATACGTTGAAGAATTTTAATTTGCAAGGGAGTAATACATATCTATTTCTCGAGAACCTAAGTATTTGCTCATGTAGTATACCCAGTACCGTCACTCCAGATGTTTTTCGTGACCTAATCGTATTTTTTCTTAATTTCAGTAACTTGGATAAAATAATAACAACTGGCTACAAGGCTTTACAGCTTCAGTACTTCTTCACTTCGGGTCCTGACGAGGTTAAGGCTTGGACAATACAGGTGGGTTACGGTCACAATGAAACTGAATTTCTCTGTGACATTAGACATTACATTATTATTTCAAGTTGTCTTCCAAAGTCATTCTATTAGCCTCAGGTTATTCGTCAATCTCGGTCTCTTTCGAACCCCCTTAATTTGAAAAAGTTGGTTTTCACATGTGAGACCTTCACCCATCGTCTGAAGATGAGATTATAACAAATTAGGCAGCGTTTATTTCGTAAACTAAACAATATCTCGGAGCGTGGGTCCGGATCACCTAAATCGACCGTAGAAAATTGTTTAAACATTCAATTAGGACCGTAACAATATCGAAAATTGTGAGCGGGCCCTCATTTAAAATTGATAGTGATCGTTGAATGTGTGAACTTTGATCCGAACTCGTGCCGACGTGATTGGCCAATCTTGGGTCTCTAAACGGGGCACGATAGTCACCGAACACCGAGGTAAGAAAACCCGAGAGATTCCTTGGGATTACACTGAGATTCCATAAAGATTTCGCAAGATTCCAAACGATATTCACAGATAGATGAATCCCGAAGGAGTAACCACTCCAAAAAATTCCAAGATTCCCTGAGATTTCATAAATATTTCCAATGATTCCCAACGAGTGGTTAACCCCTCGGATTGACATTAGGAACACCTTGACATATATGTATACATATAAGCCTATAGGCTTAAAGTCTACAGTCTAAGCACATAGTAGTTAATTATAGAGTATTGCCGCGTTGGAGTGATAGGAAGGTACCTAGTACCGATGTATACGCTGCGGGAATACTAATGTATGAAGAAATTCGTATAAAAACAAATGTATTGGTGACCCTTTACGATGAAAATAATTTAAACTGGCCGTACTGTAAGTAACCAGGTATACATTGTAGGTCCAAACATTACCTATAGTAAACATACTTACACAATACCAACAGTGTCCTCAAGAAATTGTCGGAAAAAACGTAAACAAATAGGAAAAGTACTACTACTACTACTAGGGCCAACCACGGGCGAACGGATTCAATGAGCTGTCTTCTGACCCCGCATTTGGGGGGAATCTCCATATTTTAAAATTTTAATTTAATTTGACTCATTTGCAACAAAGATGTGTTGAAGATAGAGATGATTAAAGTGGTTAAGGAATAAATTGCAATAGTTTCCTTATACCGTGTGTAGCCCTATTGTTTGAGGCTTAAATTTTTTTAGCTTTTCCTATTCTGGGGGTAAAACGATTAATTTCAAAACGAGGGGTTAACCACTCCAAGAATCTCGTTGGGAATCATTGGAACTCTTTATGAAATCTATGGGAATCTTGGAATTTTTTGGAGTGGTTATCCCTTCGGGGTTCATCTCTCTAGGAATATCGTTGGGAATCTTTGGAAATCTTTATGGAATCTCAGTGGAATCTCTGGAGTGGTTACCCCCTCGTTCTACCCCATTGGTTTATTACTCTTATTTTTACTCTTGATCATCTTTCCATATTTTATTTTGTAAAGTTCGCTGTAATATTTAGTATTCCTGTCGTGCACTCCTTTCACTCAGTACCAATGCAAATTCCGGCCGTTTTCTCTAAAGAAAGCTTTGTCCAACATGCCTTGCCTTGATCAGCCATCCTTCTTAAAATACGCCCCCTTTCCCCTTGGGGAGGAAATTACATCTAATCTACATTTTATCTGCGCCGTATTGAAACGGTTCTTCAACTTGCTTCACAAATTGCCCGACTGTTTTTTATGTCGCCTTTAACGCTTCGCCGGTTTTCTACCAGGGAATTGCAGTTTTTGTGAAAAAAGGGAATAAGCCATTGAAAAAATGACTTAAGTTTTTATGGCTGGCACTTATGTAGGTACACTTAAGTCAAGACATGCCAGGGCACTTGCTTTTCTTCCAGCATAATATAGAGACAGCAACATGTAGCGGGAAATATTTCAGGTGTCGTTATTCGAACCTAGCTTCTAGGATTTACCAAACCTTCCGCTTTCGGCTGTCCTAATTTGAAAATTGACGTTGACGAAGGTTGAACAATAGTTTTGTGATCTAAATTTCCCAGGTTCGATCCTATTGCAAATATTGTGGCTTGTTCCTTTGAGTACTCGACTATATACTTATTAATTGCTTATTATCTTTTACTCCTCCCTAGAGTTAACGTGCCTTACGGATCATGGCAGTCATATATACGTCGGTGTGCGTGGTCTAGGGTAGGCTAGTAAGAAGTTTAGAACTAGACTAAGAGTACAAAGTTACAAAACGAAAGGCACCTCACCTAATACGAATCGATGGCATATGTTCATGAACAACATATGAAAAAGTAAATGATCACAAGACTGTAATGACGCGTGCACAATACATCATCATATTGAAGGGATTTTATCAAGTGTACCTATTGCGGTATGTGTCAAATAATGGAGTTTGAATGAGTGCTTATTAACCCCACCCCTTCACCACCCCCGCACCGCCTTCTACCAGCTTTTCGTGTCAACCCTTCTGGAAAACCAAAGACCTCCGGCACACACGCGCCTCAATCAACCCGGCTTTGTCTCCTATATACAGGGGTAAAGTTTCAGAATTGCGCTAAGGGTGGCTTTTGCTAGGTCGCTAAAGTCCACTAGGTATAGTGTTCCCTAAAAGTTCACTTTAGCGTTATCCTTCCGACAAAAAACGTTGGTGCCACGATATGGGGGCAATGCAAGTGGTGACCCTAAAGTGTTTTCCCAAAAGTTAAATTCTGTTTCTGTTACTCCATACATCATACATGGCTGTAGTAAGTAACCCTCTTACTCTTATGGTACACTTTAGTAGGAAATGGGTATTGGGTAGCCCAGAGGCCTGGAGCCCCCCTCGTGCATGTCGGTAATAGGAGCAAGTTATTAAGTCCAAGTGACCGGGAGACCGGTACCCGACCAATCCGGGGTCGAGACTCATTTTCTTCAAATTTACATTTGTCGGCCATTTTTAAAAACGGCCAATTACACTGGGCTTGGCACTCAATGTGAGAAGGCACTAACTGCTTGATTCCTACCGCGCGGCGCGCAAGGGCCGCAATCCCGGCGGCATCCTCTGGATTTACTCCTCTGATATGTTGTAAGGCTATAGCATAGGTTATAGGTACCTTGATGGGCAGTGGCTGAGCTTTACAAAACTACAGTGGTTGTCGAGGGGGTAACCACTTCAGAGATTCCATGAGATTCCCTGAAATTCCATAAAGATTTCCAAAGATTCCCAACGATATTCATAGAAAGATGAATCCCGAAGGGGTAACCACTCCAAAAAAACTCCAAGATTCCCTGAGATTTCATAAAGATTTCCAATGATTCCCAACGAGATTCCTGGAGTGGTTAACCCCTCGGTGGTTGTATTGTAGGGTGAATGTTATATTGCAGAACTCTGCCCTCGACGTATGAGCCTCCTAAGTAGAGTTTGAAAAAAAAAACGATTAGTTCTCCTAAATAAATAGTGATTAGGACGTGTTATTACTCGCTTGTTTTTTCCATACAAAGTTGCATAATCCTCGTTCGGAACTCGCCCCTTAATGGCCACCATACATTCGCTATTTTTTTACGTTCCGATTTCAAACTTTGTGAGAAAACCATTGGATATTTAAATATTCTGAAATATAATACGTCATTACCTACTCATGAGGTTATGTTGTGATTTTTGGCACCAAAAAAATTGTCCAAAATTAACCGATCGTGAAATCACAACATAGCCTCATGAGTAGTGACAATGACTTTAAAAAGACATATTATATTTCAGAAGATTTAAATATCCAATAGGTTTCTCATAAAGTTTGAAGTCCAAACGTAAAAAAATTGCGGCTATTTCCTGCTGCTGCCGGCGATATCTCCGCGTAAAACCGCAGGCGATCGCTATTTGAGAAACATAATGTTGCCACAGGTTTTCGTCGAGTCTGCTGTAGGAATGAAGTTGAAAAATTGACATCTTGCGCCTTTCTAAGTTAATTTTCTTGACGCCTACGTCCATACACGTATCTTTAGAGCTATAGAGGCGTATTGTTTGCTGTTTAAGTCATTGTTGTTGGCGCCGCGAGGGGCGCAGTGTTCGCGTGATCTTTAGCCATCCTATTGTAATCGTGTTGTGAATGTTAATGTTAATACATGATGCCATAGTGAGTCTCATGTTAGGGACACGCCCTCTCTTATTAGCATTGTACCTCCTGCATTCATACCTACCCCCTCTCCTCCCTTATACCTCACCTCGCCCCTCCCTTCCCCTTCCAGCTCCTCTAATTAGGTACGGAAACTTACGTAATTTCATTTTTACCTTTACGAAAGTCAAAATTTTACTGTTCTTCTCTCTCTAACGAACAAGGGGGTAACCACTCCATAGATTCCTTTAGATTCCACTGAGATTCCATAAAGATTTACAAAGATTTCCAACGATATTCGTAGAAAGATGAACCCCGAAGGGGTAACCACTCCAAAAAATTCCAAGATTCCCTGCGATTTCATAAAGATTTCCAATGATTCCCAACGAGTGGTTAACCCCTCGCTAACGAAAGTAAAGTAATCCTTTACTCTTATTAACCAAGATTAATTTTATAAAGAAAAAATAATCGTCTCGATTTTTTCAGAAAGGAACGAAGGCTCCTCAAGCAGCCGGCAGAATCCACACGGACTTCGAGAAAGGCTTCATCATGGCTGAAGTAATGAAGTTCGATGACTTCAAAGAAGAAGGTTCGGAGTCAGCTTGCAAGGCAGCCGGGAAATACCGTCAGCAGGGGAGGAATTATACCGTTGAAGATGGAGACATCATTTTCTTCAAGTTCAACGCCGGTGCTGGACTGAAGGACGCGAAGAAGAAATGACGTGGTGTTTTGGTGATTCTGTTGGTCTACCTTTACTGCAACATGATCTGCTATTTTGTTATCACTTGCTTGGTAAATTTCCTTGCTACGATCTATTCATATTTAGTTAGGGAGCTTTCGAATACTAGGTACACTAATGCTATTTGAAATGGTGGGCGGGCCATAACGCCACGGGTGTTCTGGCTCATGAAGGCTAGGTCCGTGTGCTGATGATGCCAGACAAGTGAGAATCATTGCTTGTACTGGATTTCTAATCTAATAAGGAACCATCAAGGCACGAGTCCGTCTGATAGACCGCTCGGTCACTGCGAGGCTGCGTTTTAATGTATCGATAGGATGACCTACCTACAGTCAAAATTGTTGGACTTAAAATTTGTTATGCTTATTAATGCGTAATAATAATTTAACGCCTTGTTGAAATATAAAATATACAAATTTTAACTGTTGTTGCTTCGGTTATATAAAAGAAAAATCGTTTGTTTCAGGACTGACTTCAAGAAAGAAAGCTTTACTCCAGTTGCATGAGAGGGAAACGGCATTATAATCTAAGATCAACCGGCGCAGGCGTGAAATATCCCGGACGTGGCAGCAGTGGGACATCTACTTTAAAGACACGATCACGGTAACATGGTTGCCAACATAAGGCGGGTTGTGGTTTCAAGCTAGATTTTTTACTTTTGCTTGTTGCATGTTAAATTAAGTATTTATGAATGGATTTGAAGACGATCAGAGAACAGTTAAGTACTTAAACTGTTATCTTACCTACAGGCTTAAATCCGTAAGCTAAATGTCGCACTTACCTTTTGTACAGTTTAACTGAGGATTGTCAAATCTGCAGTTAAGAAGCTACAAGGAGAGCGGAAGATAATTGCATATTGATTGCCACAGTGTTGATTTAACTCCAATACGAATTAAAATAACCATTTTATTGACAGAAACAGTTGGATCTATCAAGGTAGTTAGCTATCTATTTCTTTTTTACTAGTCTGCTATGCTGAGATCTAATCATTTTTTAAGGACAGTTACTTTCTCTGTACCTAAATACAGAGTCCTCAGGGTCCCAGATCAAGGAACTGTGCTGTCATATAGACCACATGGCATGCTGCTTTTAACTAGCTTTTGAGTAGCTTTTAGGCACCTGCTTCTTATTATTCTGAATATTCATATATATCTGGATAATTCGCTCAAGTGACGTTCGCCTGATGTAGGAGCCTCGCTTTCAGCCAGTTGTAGAGGTCGTACTCGGCAGAAAGTTGATCTTCTAAGGTTTTTCGTATCTTAGGATCAACTTTTCTTGGCCTCATTCGGTTCGCATTTCTGTGCGGCTCTGAAAAACATTTTCACCATCGTTAGATCAGCGTTTTGCTGAATAGTGGGGGTTGTGAAATTATTTTCATCTGTGGCGTGTTAAAAGGTTTCATGGTCGTGCCAACAGTAGAATATTTCTTATCCCGTTTCTTATCTAATGTTAATTTCCCGGTAATGCATTAGTAGTATTTTAATAAGGCACTGCTCGAAGAACGGTCGATACTTGACTGTTTTTACATAGAGTTCGAAGAAGTACTCGTAAGTACTGTTTGCTTTTGCAGTTCCAGTGTTGCAATGTCGATTTCGCGACTTGCGAAAAGCTTCTGGATAGTTTTTCGTTTCGCATGCTCCCTGGACTTCGGAACCACCGTCCATGGATGTGTATATGTATATATGGATATGTATATGTATATTTACCCAATAGTTCGTGGTAGTACATATCGGTCACCCCTTGAAAAAAGAGCGGCAGCCTTTTTTCCAGCACCCAAAGTGTCGAGTTCAATTCTTCTAGGACACCAACGACTGGAAAGAATTGTTCAATATTCTTCTTGGCCCTCGCCAGGGCCCACCGGTCGTTCAGGATCCTGTAACAACGATCAGCAGTCATTAAAGCCTAGAGCAGCATAACATCAACGGTATACCTAGTACCTGGGGATTTCACACCTAGCTGAGGGCTTCAGAAGTCGCCAAAGCCTGTTTGGGATTAGAACTTAGGTGACGTGCTACATACCAAAAAAAATGGTCCATTATCCTGACCTCCCCTCTACGGAAGGCGTCCTACTCACATGCACTGACGATGGTGACCGCAGAAGTAAGGGATGGTCAAATCGTATGGCTGTCCACTGTGAAAAACGCACTCAGGGTCGCCCGATTGGAGACACTGCTCGAAACTCTCGGATTTGGGAGGTTTGCGGGTGGTTGTCGACCGACTGAATTTGATGTCCGGGTTCAGAGGGTTCGGTGTCACTCTTCCGTAGTAAAATCTAGAACAACGGCATTTCACTTTCAGTATTGTAAAAAGAGCCTGAAATTAATTCCGAAAGAAGAGAGAGTTTTTTTTCGTCACTGTGCTCAAGAATCGAGTGCCAAATTTTTCTGCATTCTTTCGCCGCCTAAAATTTAGCTTGGTTAACTAGATGCATAGCTTTCTGCTTACCTCGAGACAGCCTTGTCAGCGGGGTCACGTACTAAGTTAATGAACGCCGGTGGTTGCTTATCAAATTCTGTGAAGTTGGTGAAGTAGACGTGTCGGTCAAAACTAACTGGCACTGCTTCCTTTCTCGTAATCCTCCATACTTCTTCAACTAATGATTCCTGAGGAAAAAATAATAATTTCAGTAACTCTCACAACTTGATACCTAGCACTTCCATTGCTGGTATGAGAGTGAAAAGAAAAATCACGTTTATTAACAAAAATAGACGGAATAATGAGTTTGAAAGGTACATGTTGTCCCTCTGAGCTGAGCTCCTGTGCTAGAATTATTTCTAATGCAGTTTACTTGAAGAGGGACTTAACTAGGTTTTGATTTTCTCTGCGGTAAAAGTACAGTCGATTCATTCTGTGCCTCTCTGTTAGGCCAAAACTGTTGTTATTTGGCAAAAGAGCAATGGAAGTCAGTAGACTGAATTCGCTTTCGCGAATTTGTGAGCGTCATGTTTGTAAATTAGTTTATCTCAGGGCCATGGTGGAGTTCCCACAACATGCAGAAAGACTGAAGAAATTTAAAAGTATTTGATTTTCATCTTACTCTGCTTTCCCAGTAGGTATTTAGTACCCTTACCAAATGATAGGATGGGTGAAGGCCTCTGTTTCATTTTCTTCAATTGGAGTGCCTATACTATTTGAAATTTGTGTCTAAACTGTCACCTCCCCCAACACTTTTAGTAGCTCGGTTCCTACTTGGTAGCTTGTCTTATTCTCATCGTTTGCGCAACATTTTACGTAATTTAAACAACAATTAATCCTTGGCAAGGATGATGGTGACTGGGTGACAGATCTAATAGAATGGTTACGCAACCGTAACCGTGAGTGACATCCTCGATTCTCGATGCTAACTGGGTAACAGCTTGCAGTCTCCAGCTGTTATCAGTATGACTCATCCAATGATACCAGAATCGGGTACTACCTTTCTTCGTTCTCCATGCGCAGGTTTGGGAAAATCCGTTTTTGGCCATAAAAAGGACCAATAGTAAGATCCTGTACCGTGGCTAGAACCCGGTCCATGGTGGACTCCAATCTCGGCGAGAATTCCGTCATGTAAGTAAGTTTAAGGCTGCGCTTCACCCATTAGATTACCATGTTATCTTCTGAATTTTTTTTAATTTTTTCGGGCCGACGGATTGCCTTGAAATTTTGTATAGAAGTAGCTCCAGTAAATGTCTAGGGAACGTTCGTAGCAGAATTTCGAATTTGTTCTCGGATTATTAGAAATTAATTTTTTAGTAAATTAAAAATCGTGAAACACGGTTTTTTCAAACGGATAGGGAGCGTATTTGACTGGGAATAAAAATTTCGAATTATTACAGTTGTTATGTAGAAGGTGTAACTTAGTTCGTGACCGAAGCAGTTTTTTGAATTTCTCCTTAGGTTGGCAAATAATAAATGATAAATATGTGTGAAAAACACATTTTGAAAAAAAGTCATGGTGAAGAAGCAAACGCGCGGTCACCGCTCAGTATCGTTTGAGCTCTTGCGGGGAGAGGTTCTCACGTCCCTCGGCCGTACTAGCTCCGACCGGAACATCACGACCTGTCTTCTTATGTCTGACATGTCGATTGGTTGATATGAGCTGCTTTTGTGTAACATCCTGTCATCTGAGAATCGTAGGTGTCGTAGGACAGGACTCGTAGGTAGGTATAGATTGGGTGACTTATGATGACATCTACTGTATTGGGGGATGGGTTGCAATTTGCAATTAGGTAGGTACCTACCTACTTATCTAAATTTTGTAATACAGGAGAGACCCTTATTCTGTGACTGCCGTGTCGTGGGTAGGTATATAGGTAGGCTGTATACTTACCTACCTATCTGCCACATTCTGTGGGCATAGGTTTATCTAAAAAAATGATTTTTGGATTTTATGTTATGTTGGACACCTATTGCATAAAATGTGGATCGCACATCAGTCAAATCACTAGGAGGTACGTAGGTAGGTACCTACCTAATATTGGTTTATTACACGTACCTACCTTCCTATGGTGTGGGTAGGACCTATTCCGCAATTTTCTGTTTACCCATAGGTTAGGTTAGACTGGTGGGGGGGGGGGGGGGGCAAGCCCAGCAACTAGACCATTACAAGAATTATCCATTTTGCTCAGCTGGCAGCAATACCGGTAAAGGTCTACTCATCGCACTTCCGTGCACCAAGCGGCAGAGTGAGCCGCCGCTAGAGGTGAATCACAGGGCTGTTCCATATATATAAAAAAAATATCCTCCAGTCAGTGCGACCCGTAACCAGGTGCACCAAGCGGCAGAGTGAGCCGCCGCTAGAGGTGAATCATTCTGGAAAATAAAAAATTCGAACCCCATCCGCCAGTCAACGAACATTGGGAACAAGTAAGAAGTACACTCCGAAGTAGTCGCAGTGTCACGGCCTCGATAGCCGAGTGGTCTAAATGGTCGACTTTTGAGGAGCAGAGACAGCCTGGTCACACCGGTTCGATCCCAATCCTACCAAAAAGTTGTTCTGATATGTTCAGCATGTCAAGTGAAATTTATATCGAGGCTGTGGTGGTTCGGAACCCACCTAAAACTGTAGGTCCCCATCGTTTACTCGATGGCTGGGGAGCTGGTATTTGGTAGTGCTGCCAGCTGAGCACAATGGACAGTTCTTGAAAACGGTCTAGTTGCTGGGCTTGTCCCCCCCAACCCTCTGCTAACTAAGTCGCAGTGTCGTGCGACAATCCGAAGCAAGTATCGGCGGAAGTGCGATGAGTAGGTACACCTTATCCGCAATACCGAATACCAGCTCCCCAGCCATCGTGCAGAACACAATGGGGACCTACAGTTTTAGGTGGGTTCCGAACCACTACAGCCTCAATATAAATTTCACTTGAAATGTTGAACATTTCAGTTGTGAAACCGGTGTGATTGTTCAGTGTTCCTCTATAGAAAACCATTTCGACCACTCGGCTATCGAGGCTGTTCTGTTTACCCATAGATATGACTGCGCTGAATGAAGAGTAGTTATTGTGGTGGTGTGGGGTGCATTTTTCTAGGTATATGTTTTGTTTACCTCCTGGAGGGATGTAGGCACCTACCTACCTACCTAGACCGATCTTTTCCTATTTGGCGTAGGACCTATTAGCAGGGGCGTAGCGAAGGGGGGGCAGGGGGGGGAGGCTCCCCCCCTGAAATGATGAATTCTCGAAAGTTGGTAAATCGAAGATGGATTAAAAAAATATACAAATGTTTTCTACCAAGTTGGCAAATTGGCTAAAGCCATAATGATGGCTGTAAGTCCTAACTTACGGTCAACTTCAATTTTCTGCCAACTTCTATGTTGGCAAAGCCATAAAACCAACTAGTGCCAGGTTCTATCCAAGTCCTACGTCCTACCCAATTCAATTTTCGGCCAACTCCTAAGTTGGCAAAGCCATAAAACCAACTGTAGTGCCAGGTTCGATCCAAGTCCTACCCAATTCAGTTTTCAGCCAACTCCTAAGTTGGCAAAGCGCTTTTTACCAACTTTAAATGAGGGATCTTTACCAGCTCTTCAGCGAAAAGTGTAGCTGCCAAGTCGCTCAATCCCATACAAACTTGATCTGAAAAGCCAAAGTCGCCTTTTACCAAGTTTGAAATTGGGGTTTTTATCTCAACTAATCAGTGGGAAAAGTGTATAGGTACCTTAATTCTTCTTAGCTCAGCTCCTCAGTAGGAAAAAAGTAAACGCTAAACTTCGAGCTCTGTTATTTTCCTACTTGTTATTTTCCTACTTTCCCACTTTGCCAGTGATGTACGGTAGGCAGTGATGGATCCAGGGCCGGATTTACCTAATGGCATTATGGGCACTTGCCCAGGGCGGAAAATTTTGGAGGGCGGAAAATCTAGCCTTCATACAAAAAAATATTTTTACTAAGGACACGTAGAAAAAATAAAATAAAAAATAAAAATACTCAGAGAATAATAAAGGTAAAGGGTCTGACAGTGGCAGTGACTACAACGATCAATCAGCCTAGTTCGGCTTCTCCATATCGATGGAGGCCCGGGGCCTGTGGGCCCGGAGGCCCCAATGTTAGATTTAAAATAGGAAGTCATAATTTCTTTAGCTTTTTTGTTAAAATTTTCCTTCCGCTCGCTTCGCTCGCCATTCGATTTCGGGCCCGCTGTAAGCGGTTGGCACGGTTTAGGTAAGGTAAATGAATAAATAAAAAAGCGTTTTATCCCTTCTAACTATTTGGATCTCAAATTTTCTTCTCGCTCGCTTCGCTCGCTCGATTGCTGACTTTGTTTTTGGGGGTCAGAGCGGTCCGCCGCGCCGTAAGCAGTTGGCACGGTTTAGAAAAAGCAAATGAATAAATAAGTGTTTTATCCCTACTAACTTTTGGATCTCAAAATTTCTTCTCGCTCGCTTCGCTCGCTCGATTAGATACTGGCTGGTATGTTTTCAGACTGTATGAGCTTCCTATCAATTTCTAGAAGCTGGTGCATAGGAAAATGAAAAAGAATATTGGGGGGGGGGGAATTATTCGTGCCCAGGGCGGCAATTAGTCCAAATCCGGCCCTGGATGGATCATAATACATAATAATAAATACCTAAATAAAAAATAGTGAAATTGAAAGTTCTTTCCGTGCAATACGGAGATTTTATGGAGATAAGTTAAATTTTCTTCTCGCTTGCTTCGCTCGCTCGAATCCTGGCTTGCCGTCTGTGTTTTCCTCCGCATCCTGCTTCGCTTCGCCCCTCTCAATAATTAAGGATGAAGTTTTTATCTTATCTTAAATTTTCCTCGAGCTCGCTTCGCTCGCTCGGCCGTAAGGTCCAGTTTTCTTTTCTTGTACTAATTTTCTTTTTTCTCCATATGAGCAATTCGTGTTGACAAGTTGATACGACAATATTTGCTGCCTTCACCCTGATCTTTACCTACACTGCAACTGCGTGATCCGGCGCCAGGCGCGTCTATGCCCAACTAGATCATAGAGGCCCTAGAAATGGTCTATACTAAATTAGAAAAAAATAATAGGGCCTAGAAACAGAGCCCAGCTAGGGGCCTCTTAGAAGCTTAATCAGGCACTAACAGTAGGTATTCGAACCCAGCCGTAACAGTAAAGAAATTATAAAAATCACATAAAAAAAGCAAAATAGTGACTTGGCAAAATCGGGGTCTCTCCCCCCCCCTGCAAAAAGCCTTCGCTACGCCCCTGCCTATTAGGCACCTAACAGTTTGTTCTGTATAGTGTGACTTATTAGGTAACAGAAAGCCTCGACAGCCGAGTATATTGTAGGTATAAAAATTTACACATTATCTATACATTCCTGTATGGCAGTCAAGTCAGACATTGTACAGCATTTCCCTATTACTCCAATACAAATTTCTGACATGTAGGTTTTGCCTACTATACCTGCCTCCACCTGTACCCACACCTGGTACATATTTTGGGTCTATGAATAATGTTGTTTGGAAATGTATTGTATTTTCTCGTAATTTGTATTGTATCACGTATAGTATTGCATTTGAAATAAATCTGAAAAAATAGAATTGCCTAGGTAGGCACCATACCTACTTACGAACAAAGATTTCAGACTTTCCCTGCAGGATACTTACTAAACTGCCACTGGACGTCCTCTGAACCAAAAATAAACGGTCATTCGGTCATAATTTCACAACAACACATAAGCGAAACACAGAGGGCCTTCACTGATTCACCGGGCCCTCCCAGATGTTGATATAATTTCCTATCCAAAATATGGTGTACCGCACCGCGCACCGAGCCGATATCATGGAACTAACCTTTACCAAAGTGAAGGACAAAAATTCCAAGACCACTTGTGCACCGTCAAGTAAAAAATTTTTTTTGAGCGGGTTTTTTGGGGGTTTTCCCCGATCTGAACAAAAAAATACCGGCCATCCCCCCCCCCCCCCGGGAAATTGTGGGTTGGCTGAACTCTGGACGTGAATCGCCTTATGAATGGTATTAGTAAAGTGACAGCAGGTACTGGGGACCTGGTATGGTCACGTAATGCAGAGTAAGCGAAGATAACAGAACCCGCATGCAGTTGTACGTACCTACCCAGTTGCTACAGCCATAAGAAGTCAGGGTCTCTGTAATCACAATAGCCTTCTTCACTCATATACGCTTCATCTCGCCTCGGAGCCAGCGCTGACTTGCACCGTCAACAGAAGCGTCCTCTTAAAGTTTGGCGCGAATGAGAGCGGTGCGCGCGGCTTCGAGAAGGCCGTTGGGAACCCATGTGTGGCGATTCTGTGGTTAGCTTATGGAGAGTGGAGGTGACCAGGTCTGTTGATGAATTTTCCTGTGACTCTCTGCTCAGCTGCCGTTGCGAAACGTTCTAAAATATTTTAACAAGAAACCCTGCAATTTTATTATGTTCTATGTAATTTTAATCTTCGACTAATATGTTATATCTGTGTCCCCAAATTGGTGAGTAAGATTTTTATGTGTTTTGACGGAATTACTTAGTGATTTTGAGAACAAAAAACTTAATGAGAGAGTCCAGGAAATGTCATCCCAGTCTGGTCATGACCCACTTTTCCGTAGGTTGACTTAGGGATCGTTATGCATTGGTTTCCAATGGCTTTTAGGGGCAACTGTGTCGGGGCGTGCTATGGAGTAGTCCCGCAAAGGCCGGAGGATGACAGCACCATTCCTTTTTCTACCAACTATGATGATGACCTGTAATGACGGATTGAGGGCACCCGGAAGTCAAGGTCGAGAGATGATGGACACCTGCGTCGAGCCGTGAAAACCTGTGCAACTATGATGAGACCGGCCTCGAACCAACGACTTCTGTAACCAAGGTGAACTCTTTCCTCTCTAAGCCACCCCTTCAGACATGCGACACATCTCCTCGAATGGTTTTTCAGCTCCGTTGACTTTTTCTAATCCTTAAAACAGTTCTACACCGGATCCTTCTCTTTTACATTTGCTACAACCTGGAGACGGTTTTTCTGGCTCTGTACGTCTCGCGAATATTTTGATATTTATTCTACTTAATGCCGGAAGCTAGAGCCAGTGGCGCCCAAATTCATTCGATCCTTTAGTTTTTTACCAGCCAATTTAATAGTCAATAATTTAATGTCATATTTAGCAATAGTAGCACTATAGCACCTCATCCACTGTAATCTGAGGAACCGTGCCATAGCGCCCATATTTACTCTCTTTTTTAATGATAATTGTTTTGCTGGTTCTTTTAACTGTCATCGTATTAGACAAGATCTCATTTTTACATATTTCAGTCTCCTAAATCACTAGCTAGGTACCTATTTCTGATTCCGGAAGGATATTGAGACAAAGATAGTGGTGTAAGTTCCTTTTATTCTATTTCACCTTTACTGAAATTACGTTCTTTACTATTCATACCCGCCTGAGATGAGCTAGTTTTATGGCAGGGATACGGGGGGTCCTAGACAACCAGCCCCCACCACACTCTAAATGGGTGTAGGTACAATCCCTGATCTTGCAGTTATTTATTTTTGGCTCTTCAAACTTCCTATCTTTTTGACTGTCCTTCTTGTTCACTGAGGCAGCAGAGTAACTTCTTTCTTACTTGCAGTTGTAAAGTTTTCGTGTCTTCAAAAATAAGCGAGTTGCATTTTACTTCAAAATATTACATCGGTACACGTACCTGTTCCCTCAGGATCAGTCTTCTTCTCTCTCCCCCAGGTAGTCGAACGTGGCGAAACCCATTAGCCCCCTGCAGCCACTGCAAGAGTAGCACCAGCATCTCGCTGCCAGTCTTTGGAACTCGGTTAAAGAATAGTACATGGTCGCTGAGCAGGCTATTTCGGTTCTCCAGTTGGTTAAGCGACTTGGTTACCGATTTTCTAGACGTTGTGGCATCAGTTCGAGTCAGAACAACCTCACTTCTTTGTATGACGCGAGAGTTATCGTGGAACACCCTGGAGACTCCGATGCAGATCAGGGTGATAAGTAGTAAGGAGAACCATGCTTTTTCGAGCCTTTTTTTCAAGTTTCCCGTCATTTTGGGATTATTCAGGTATTCTTGTTTTTCTTTGGCTTCGTTAGAGTGAGGGGAAGTTTGTTGGAGGCTCAAGTGCTGAAGCCTTCCTCTAGGCGGCGTGTACTATAGCCATCAGACAGTTGCCTCATTTTGGATGTTGATATGTTGTGGGTCAGCTAAAGATCACTCAGACATTATTGATACAAGGGTGTTATTTCTGCATCATAAGGGGAACTTCTAATCTTTCTTGTAAAATTACGTTCAAGCGCTCCTGAAAGACGAAGAAGCATTTAAATAAAGGGGTATAGGTGCGCAAAGATTGTTAGTGACTATCAAGCCCACCTTAATCCGAATCAATCATATGATAGGCGTAAGTACCTACGTACATGAGGTATGCATATAAAGTACATAATGATATTAAGTGTGATACAAACCGGAAGCCTATGGGTTAACCGACGACGTGCGTAAACACAACTTACACCACTCGGCACGCGGTACACACCTACAACTGCGCCGCAGATTTCACTAGTCTGAGTGTACGAGATGATTCGGTCGGTAAAAGTGAGGATTGAGGACCTATGTGAAGGAAGAACCTACCTGTGTGAGGCTAGCGCGTCCACTTTCCATCTCTAGGCTCAAGGACTTAACGTGCTAGTTAAAATTGTAGGTACATTAACCCACTGCCTCTGTAGCTCAGTGGCCTAGCGTGTTGTCGCATATGATGCTGCTCAACGTGAGTGGTCAGATTCTTTATGGCCGAACAAAATGTGGAACACTAATGCATCTTTCCTGAGGCACATATAGGTGGGATACTCAGTTCCAATTGAACTTCATTGAGGTATCCTCTCTATACCAGACTACTAGACAGTATAACATTAACTAAAAGGTGGCATATATCAAATAGCAGGTAGGTATAAGTATGACAGATTTCCATCACACTGTTCTAAAAGCATCCTGTTTTGCACTACTCAGCTTTCACAGGTATTTTTTCGGACCTCTTGGCGGTATTCTGTGTATAAATCTTCTGCCTACTGCATCCGTTTCAGATTCACTGCGGTGCGGTAGCGCACGGCACCTCACGGGTCGTAGTGTAATAGGTCGCGGCGCGGCGTGTGGGCCTGGTTAGCGGTTAGTAAGGTAAAGGTACCTCTGCTCTAGCTGAAGCTGGGGCTCTCTGCTTCAGGTCTACCAGTATTACCATCAAACACGTTTACCTCCCTATATTTCAGAACAAATATCCAAGAGCTTTTCAGAAAATTGACATTAAAAAACGTCAACAAATGGCATTGTGTCGATAGCCTTAAGGTTACTGATTTAGTTAGTATATACTTAAGGTACTATCAATAGAACGTAGGATCTTATTCCACCGAACTTGATTCATTTCGCTGCTAGCGCTCGGAATGTGGGCCTCGATGGTGATTGATAGTAGAGTGAAGGTGAAGACCTTGAGGATGGTTCTGGTTTCTAGGTACTTAGGAAAGAAGAAGCAATTGCGGTAAGCGTGGCATTTGCAGCGGCCGTGACCGGCCAATAGTTCACGTGCACCAGACTTACTCTGCACTCTTGCAATTTTCTTTTAGAACCCTTCCTACGTGATTAACCTCACCTATTTGGTTGAAAGTTCAGGCTGTACCTATAGATACCTACACTGTGCTGTTTAGGTTTCTTCATGACAAGTTTCTGAGGAAATTTTGGGATACTTATAGTTGTCCTGCAGACTAGGTAGTTACCTAAGGTCCTGCAGACTAGGTAGTTACCTAAGGTCCTGCAGACTAGGTATATAGTTACCTAAGGTCCTGCAGACTAGGTAGTTACCTAAGGTCCTGCAGACTAGGTAGTTACCTAAGGTCCTGCAGACTAGGTATATAGTTACCTAAGGTCCTGCAGACTAGGTAGTTACCTAAGGTCCTGCAGACTAGGTAGTTACCTAAGGTCCTGCAGACTAGGTAGTTACCTAAGGTCCTGCAGACTAGGTAGTTACCTAAGGTCCTGCAGACTAGGTAGTTACCTAAGGTCCTGCAGACTAGGTAGTTACCTAAGGTGCGATTTAAAGGAAGCTTTAACAACATATTAAATATTTAAACTCTACAATCCCACCTCCATTCTGCATAAAAGATACCTAATTTGATCGAACAGAATTAGAAAAGTTGATAAAAGTATTGTAGATATAATATAGGTAGAAGGTAAAATGCGATAACATAGATAATATTGATTTGTCTCGATCAAGAATACAAAACGTGAAAGTAAAAATGAAATAAAAACATTTCTACAGCTTGGCACTTCAATGAAACAACTTACGTACGTAACTACTTCAGTTTCTAATTCTATCTTTATCATTCTAGTTCTAGACCGACAATTGTTTTGAGAGTAAAAAAATCTTGTCATTTCTTCAACACTTAGCACAAACTAGGTATGGACTAACTTCCGAAACCTCTGAGTCCTACCTATCTATACCTAAAACATGAAATGAGTAAAGACAAGTAACCGATTACACTGGCCGCCAAAAAATCCGTTGTAGGATTATCGAACGGCGACCAATATCGTGAAAAAACCTAACTAAAGTACTAAATTAAGAAACACCACATTAAAATTTCCATTAGAAATTAATGCACCTATACCTAAGGGAAGTCATACATTTAAATAATTGTAAAGTAGACAAACACAAAATCCTTGCAAGACTAGTGGTAAAATACAATGAATAGATCAGTGAGTCTCAGTAAAATAACGATCAGACAAAGGCCAAAGCCGACAAGTTTTCTGTTTAGAAGCCTTTCGGAAATATTTCTCGTTAACAAAAGATATCGTAAAATTAAGTAAAGTAAAATAAATTGATTCAATATTTCAAGGTATCCTAATTTTCAGTTATAAGTGATTTAAGTGTCAAAAGGTTCACGTTTAACCTACTGTTATTTCTAACACTAGGTTAAATTAACTTAGGATGGTAGAACAGCAATACCGAGTGTCTCTGGCAAGAACTAAATCATGCAGTGTGTACCACTTCAACCCCAGTAGAACCTTTTCTTTAGAACCCTTCCTAAATAGTAGTAAGGTACGCACTGGAATGTGTGCGAAATGTTTGTGTTAAGGAGTTTACAACTCGATGTGATCGTATGTATCCAAAACGTTGTGCATAAAGGCAGGTGGCAGATGGTGTAGATAGAGATTACCAGATGGAGTGGTCCATGGAACTGAAGACGCTGGGTGCAATCCTAAAACAAAATGAATACCATCAAGACGAGAGAAGATTATGCAGTAGAAAACTGTCTGAATCGTTACGACATCCTACAAGTGAAAAAAAAATGGCACTGCGTAATGCCTTATGGTGCTAGGCAGCTCTGCCGCTAGAGAACATTTGGTTCCCCTATCTGATTAACTCTGGCATGCCTTTAATTTTCCTGCTTCAGTTTTTTTTTAAGGCAAATCACCAGGAGATTAAATATTTTACATAAGGTAATATGTGACGAAATCATCGATCGTGAGATACCTTAGAGCGGGACAACTCTCGTTCTACAAACGAGTACCTAGTTAGAAGCCTTACTTTTTAGTCATGTGCTCATAGATGAAGGAAGGGATAACGGTAACAGTAACGATGTTGCCAGCATCAACGATAATCTGTGTGATTTCCTTATCCTTGAGTCCCACCACGTTTTGGCCGTTGATCTCCAGCAGCTGGTGCTCAGTTAGGAGGCCATTGCGGGCCGCAGAAGAATCCACAACTAGCTGGATGATTTTACCATTTTTGAAGGTGAACCCGACTTTGCCGGTGCTATCTTTATGCAGGGTCACAGTACGCTCCAGGGGTCTAAAAGCAGAAATTTTTGTTATTCCTGCGAATGTGTTCGAAATGTTGCATACTTCTGAAATGGAATTCATCTTTTTCACATGACCAACTCTAATGAGATACAACAATAATTTTCTTACGTTTTACCTAAACAAAAGCCACTGTTTTACATCTCAAAAACGTCACGCAGCCTCTCATGTGATAGAGGCGGTTGAGCTACAGCCCTACGACATCAAAAATGAACGTTATAAGTTATAACAGATAAATTTACCTGTCGCGAACAACAATATTGAGACCGGTGTCAGGGGCTTTCCTGATGAGGTCATGCACGGCCTCTGCTGTCATCCCAGCCACATTCTGGCCCTGAACCTGAAGGATTTGATCCCCGAACCGAAGTCCAGCCTTGGCAGCTGACGAATCCTTTTGTACAACGGACACGAAGATCCCGTTGTTGACAGCCTGCACACGCAGCCCCAATTTCCCAGAACCGTCCTTGCACAGCGACATCTGAAAGTGCAACAAATACGTCAGTATTTTCTTGAGGTCCGTCCGTCTGTCCACTACTGGACTTCGACCCTGCTGAAGTCTTTTACGTAACATTTCAGCTGAACAGGAATCGCTGGACCCTTTTAATTGCCATTGAGATGGATGGCAATAGATTTAAATATTACAACATTTTTTAAAAGGGCCGATTTTATCAGGACAGAGCAATCGTGATCACTCATCCAATGTGGACATCACACCAAGTCATATCGTCAGAGCATGAAACAGACCGGCCGGACTTTCTTAAATATGTTTGTACTGACCTCGCCTATTCCGTTGGTGACATGAGCGCGCTGAAGGCCAAGGTCATTACCAGATAACGGAGCAACCAGGCCTCCGATAGAAGACACTGCGAAGTTCGGACGAACTGATATTTGGTTCTGGAAAATTGCAACAGGAATTATATTTTAGAATAAATAATAAAATTATTTCATATATATATACAACGGCGTCAGTAGAAAGGCGTCATCTGACTTCCTACACCCTTCTGTTAGGTACCTGTTGTTGAGGGAGGTACTCCGGCATATTCGCAGCGATAACGGCTGGGCTAAGTTCCAGGCCCATGTAGTCGCTAAGGGATGGATAGAGACCAGATCCCGGGGAAACGGGGTATGGCAACGCAGAAGGCGCGCTCGGATACGGCAGCGAGGACTGCGGATTCTGCCCATTCTGAGGTCCATTCTCCGACTGGAACTGCGCCTATCAAAAACAGGAAAGATTACCAGGAAGAACAAAGAAAGGGCAGGGAGATAGTGTGCTTAACTAATCTCGAGAAAAATGTTGAATTTTCATGACGAGGTTTCCATACTTACATTAAAAACACAATGTACCTACGCAAAATCAAAGTACCTAACTAAAAGTCTGGACAAGGAAAAGGAACCTATTTCGGTTACATGTTGCGTAATTCAGAAATGAAAAAGCACAAACCTGATATAGGCGGTCCACCTTCATATCCTCCAAAGACGGGTACAATGACATCTTGGGTCAATTACTCTCGGGAGCTTCAAAAGTAAATGTCAAAGTAGAAGTTCACCGTACTAAAAACGCAGAAAACCCAAAATCAATGGCAATTATTGGAATTTTTCGAGATCTTGATGCGTGTGACTCACTACAGTCTGACAGGTCACGTGGGTGATGACGAGAGTCGTGGAAGGAGACGAAGTATAAACAAAAAGAATATTGTCGTGGTAGAAGACAAGCTGTAAATATAAATTTCAATATGGCGATGGCGCTCTCTAAGTGAGTCGTTTGGACGGGTTTTGTTCATTTTTTGACGTTTCCTGCGTAAAAACTATTCCAATGTGGGTAATAAAGAAAGTAAATTCAGCGGAAGGTAAGTTATAAATTTCCGTGTCTGTCAAAGTATTTGCCAATTTCCCATTGCTTGTCATCGGGTGCTGAACTCAAAAGAGACATTCACTGGGGACAGGTGAGATGTTTTTTTGGTGGCCTAGGGTCTGAAATTGCTTTACAAAATCTAGTCTAGTTTTAGATAAACACAAAAATAGCACAGTTTCACGCTTTTCAATAGCGTAAGTAACTTTTCAGAAAGTAAATAAATGGTCCCTTTTCAATGAATAAAAATGACTTCCTTTGTCTGTTTCGAATAAGCTGAATGAGCAAGATATCACCTCACCACTGCGTTGATTTTCAGACATAGCGTTCTACGTCATCCCTGAAAAGAGGGAAGTGACCGTCGGAAAGTCCAATTCAGATTTAATTCTGGCGAATGACTCGTCTATAAGCCGAAAGCATTGTGTTCTCCATATCGCTGCAAGAGAAGCCTGTCCAAAGACTTCGACCCCAGTGAAAACCCGAACAGGATTATGGTTGGTGGACTCCGGGTCAAAATACGGAACCTTTCTGCTGAGCGAAAGAGACGGAGACACTTCAGACCCGATAGCAATACCACGCAATAAACACGTCGTGCTCCAACACGGGAGTGTGCTCCGATTTGGAATTCTGCAAAGTGTATGGTGGTAAGCGAATTTCCTGTAATAAAACACAGCTTGCATTATCATCAGGTTGAGGTATGATTTGGAGCAGTTTGAAATTTCAATCTGTGAGAACCTTTGCTTGATTGTGGTAAATTTTAGAGTTCTACCAAAGGTCATTGTACTGTAAAGCAGACCCTATTGTTATGGAACAATTTTTTTTTCTTTTTTGACTTCTGAATTCCAGGATTATGGCAGAAAAAGGTTATGGAAGGGCCTTGTCCCATTACAGCCACTCAAAAGCCTAAACTGGTTGATACTTCGTCTGTGTTCGCTTCAGGGGCGAATATTGAAAATTATACAGTGGACAGTGGCAGAATTCTCATGGTTGTTGTAAAAAGGCTGCCTTCTTTTTACTCTTGAGTTTAATCTAACCTATCATTCTTCAGCTTTCCCCTACGTTTGTTTGCCTTTACCAATCCAGGTTGCCCCACTTGAAAAAATAATATACTCCAGATTTTGCTCTTTTCCAGCGTCGAATACAGACCATTTCAAATCTGTGCGTCCTGCGTTCCTCCTGCACTGAAGGAAGGCCTGCGTGCAAACCTGGTGGCAATAGGCGGGGATTTAATGCCGACGTGTAGCCAGCGCTGTTCTTACTTGGTTACTTGTTCAATTACTCTGACTGTCAAAGTTCTCCTGGCTATGATTCATGGCATTCCTATTGTCAAACCTGCCTTCATTGATCAGGTATTACCTACATTGCCTTTATATTGCACTGCGTTGGGTAGTGTTAAGGATAAATTGTTTTTACTGTACGCACCTAGGGTGTAAGGAAACTGTTTGATACTTTTGGTTTTGGAACATTCTGTATCCTTTTAACATCAGCAACTAGTTTATCGTTTTGCTGATTTTGGTTTATTACCCTTGAGCCATTTTCTATCTTGAATACTCACCAAGGTATTACGATTTTGTATTGTCTTCGTTTACAGCTTGTGAAAGCTCTCCGGGAGAATAGAACGTGGCCGGACCCGCGGGAGTGGCGGCCTACAATGGCTGAGACGGCGGTGCGGGTGGAGGATGTCGATCTTGAACCCGGGCACAAGCGGAATACCATTTTCTCCGGACTCAAATTCTATGTCAGATCACCTGAAACTTTGGAGAAACTCGAGGTTAGAAAAATACAACTTTTAAGTACTGACATTTTGGCATTTCATTAAAAAATACAATAGGTTTTCTCTGAGATAGCCATTACAAAACATAAAAACAGACAGAAAATGTTAAAATGTAATGACTCTGACCTGAGACTTGTGCTTTTGGTGATAGCCGGTGATTTCGGCGGCTGGCGGGTCGATGGCTGTTCTGGACGCTTTGGACCTGTCTCTGCTGCTGGACAAAGGTGCGATTATGGTGGATTCCAGCGATACTGGCTCCTCACAAGGGTCCCTGATTTCACAGATGTCTCCAGCTACTACTACAATTAGAGGTAAAACTACCGACTAAGAACTTCTAGATGCCGAGTATTGCTGAAAATTACCAGAAATCTTTAACTTCTCGTAAAAAAAATAATAATATCCAGGTCGTTGGTTTAAAAGTTGTTAAGAGAGCGTGCAAGGAGGAACATAAGTTTTTACGGGCCGAAGACGGAGACCTACTAATGGATTAAATATCTAAAATGGCTCGTCATTGAAAACTGAATGGTCAAAGGTTAATTTATCCCTTTTTACTCCATTTTCACCATCCAACAGATAATTTCAATTAATAGAGGTATTGGTTATTGCAGAATTTTTGGAGCGCAATGGGCGTCGTATGGTGCCGGACCGTGAGATCCCGCTGGCTATCGCTTATTCATCCGTGTCTCGCATGTGTAATACCGGTCGGGAGACATTTTCGTCAGGACCTCTAGCCCCGCCGCTGATGCCCATCGCCATCTCTCAGAGTACCGTCATCGAGGGTGCAACCGAGCCGCCCGACACCCAGAACCTAGTAAGTTTCAACAGAAACAGGGAAACTAACAAAAACGTCAACAAAGAGGTTGCTCTACCTGAGCCCAGTACCAATAGCTGGGTTGATTTCAGACTTTTGTCTGAATTGTACTTTGTAGAAATGACGTAAAACTGAGTCTCCTGCTGTTTTGTTTAGGCAATTGGTGGTGGTGTGGTGAACGCTAGTTGTTCGCAAGTGGACACGAACCTGAGTGAGGCAGGATCAGCCAAAGCTCGGTACCCCGTATATGATGTAGACGCACCCCCAGAACCTCCCGGCGAGAGGTTGAGTAGAATGGATTGTACGGAGTCTGACTTCACTTCATTGCCTCTAGCAGCTGCTTCGCGAAAAAGGTAACTTAGCCATGTAGTGTGATGACTGGGAGTGGTTGATCCGCGGAATATTTTTATAATTATCTGTTATGTGACAAGGGGGCCTTGAAAATAGGTAGTTATTTCTTGAATTTCTTAGAAGTTCTCTACTGACTATATTGTTGGAAAAGTTTTCAACATGAGGGAAATGCTCACCCCAAAGAAGAGACAACTAATTCTATGCAATTTTTTGCTACAGGGTGGGATCGCTTGACGTTTTTGATGAGGAACAGTCCAGGAAGAGGATTTTAGTGGGCGAAGGTTTGAAAGCTTCGTCATCTGTTCGAAGTAATGATAACATGAGAGCTTCAACTTCCGGTAACTAACCCAAATGTTACTTTAGTTATATTATATATTATCTTACCTATATTAACTTGTATATTATGACGCATATAGGTACTGACTAGTGATTCTATAACTTACGTAAACTTCCCTGTAATACGTTTGTCCTCTTCATACAGTGGGATCAATCACGTGTCCATTGCTTTATAAACTTTCATTTGTCATTCAGGGAGCGGCCTCCTGTCTCGAAGTCAAATGCCTGACGTCAGCAGAGATGGTCGTGATGAACCGCGGCATGGAGGAGGTCTGCTTTCAAGGAGCCAGCGATGTCATTCCGGCGGAAATGCTCAAGACGACGAAGACAGTAACCCGTTCGGAAAGAGGAAGGTATGTTATTGTTTAGACTTTAGACCATGATCTGACCTCTCACACAGCTTTTCAGACCATTCAAACACCGAGTGACTGCAGTAACTTCCGTAAACTTTTCTGGGTTGAAAGTTTTAAAAAAGCCGAAAACTGGAATATTCCGAAACTCTAGACGTTTGCTGCTTGTTGGTACTTGGAAGTTAACAAAACTGTTTCTGTATATATATTTACTATTTGTTCTTAGGAAAGGTTCGAAGAAGGACCGTTCAGAATGGCCAAAAAAACCAGGACCACCAGTAGTTCTCTTACTGCTGTGGAGGACGGAAGACGCAGCTGTGGAGAAGACGACTTAGACAATGGTCGTGGCTCCTCTTCCTACAGAAAAAGCTCCAGCAGTGCAGCCTACGATGATCTCACTACCTCGCGCTCCCCTCCGCCTGATTTCCAGTTTCAAGCGCCCCGCCGCCCCCCGTCATCCGTTTCAAAACCTACTCTTGCTGAATCTTCTACGGTTCCAAAAACCTCTATTGCGGGCCCCTCTTCTATTTTGAAATATCCTCCAGCAACCTCCGCTATTTATACAGAAAACCTGGCAAAGAATCGCTATGTGAAACCGGCGGAACCCGAAGGGTGGATTGATATGAGCGATCGCAAGGTAACTTTCAACTTTCTAATGGGAAACAACTATCAGAGGATAAACGAAAATTTCCAACCAATATTGTTAAGAAACAAAAGAGAAAAAAAAAATGTCTTGAAAATGAACAACTGTATTATTTTTGTGTTAGGAGGAGGAAAAGAGCCCGGGGGAAGCATTGTCCCGCACCATCATCATGCTCTCTCTGGTCACCCTCGCGTATGCGCACCATCAAGCCGCGCCCGTTGAGTCGTCACACGGACCCCGAAATGTCAAAGTGTTTCACAAGGTACCTTTGCAATATGCAACTCTCTCGATCAATGATGAAAGTACTTTCAGTTTTCTCATTTTTGGTAGGAAAGGGTGAAGCTGTTGCACTGCCATCAATAACCAGTGCAGAAATTTCCCCACCGAGCTGGTACAGTTACTCTTTCTTCGTTAATCTACTGTTATGTGGTGCAATATTTTAAAATCGAAACCTCTCCACCGATTTCATTGGACGGTGTGTCCACCGGTGCAGTAAATCGAAAACACAAAACTCTTTCTGGAAAAATACTCCATAACCATGATATAACATAAAACAGAACCGCTTTTGCGTAGTGGAAGCAGACAAAATGCTTTGGTGGGGCCTGAGTGAATTTTGGCATTGCTTTCTTTTTACAGAAACCTTTCCATGACATTAACCGGACTGTAGGTCTCCAGCCGATGCCTGATTTTGAAGAAGACTGCTGTAGGATGACACGTTCATTGGATTCACGGGACCCACATGAGTCGTAATTTCACCTTATTACTGTAAGTTCTATCCCGTTTTTATGTTCATTGTGGTTTCTGTTGCGAATACTTAGTTTTTCTACTTAGCTTAGATCGTAAAATTATGTTATTTAGGTTTGGTAACAATTGAGATTGTTTCACGATAGGTTGGATTGAAACTGCCGGTTCATTCGATTCCTATAGTTGGACGTAATTTTAAATTTAAAATAAATATAGTCGTGGAAGCAACCAGTGGCAGAGATTTAAAAATACAGCTGATGTCGACGTCCAGCTTGTAAACCGTAACAACCAATTTCAAAAATTTCCCCTTCACCCCAAGGGCCAGTGCGGAACTGCTG
Source organism: Mesopsocus fuscifrons (assembly GCA_950004255.1). NCBI lineage: Eukaryota > Metazoa > Arthropoda > Insecta > Psocodea > Mesopsocidae > Mesopsocus > Mesopsocus fuscifrons. The sequence goes on from OX465380.1 coordinate 7,369,673, forward strand.
CACTAAAATGGCGCATTTACTGTCAGGACTGTCCCCGACTCGTCCCGATGGGGTACCTACTTCCCACCTTTTGGGTGAACTCAAGTTTACGGCGTGAATGGCCTCAGCCATTCATCGCCCAATACCTATACATGTTTATTACCTATTTGAGGAAAATACCTAGAGCCTAAATTCAACTACATGGAAATGTACCTACTGCCTATTGAAAGACAATAGCAGTACCTACAGCCTAGGGTCATACTCAATGGGAGTACCTACAGCCTGACCGGAATCAATGGTTCCATTGATTCCACCGGCCCGAGCCTCATTCAATGAGGAAGGTTAAGCAGCCGGTCGCTGACTTCTGGCGCGGGTCTATATAACACAAGAGCAGGAGGCAGGGAGAAAGCAGTGTGGTTCGAGTAGTCATTAAGGTCGTGTCGGGGAGGCCGAAGAGTGTCGGTCGGTTTTGGTTGTATTTTATCGCAGTATGTTTATTGCCTAAATTATATAATTAAAAAGTGTTATCCGCCTTCGTGGTCAGTTCATCTATTCCGTCCTCTGAGGGTAAGTCAAACATCAACAATTTAAGCATGTCACGACAGGGTTGGAGAAACCCACCCCAACCCACGTGACATAAATGGTGTCAGAAGTGCTCCGATTCGAGCCCACATCGATTACGGTGTCATCGATAAATGGTAAGTAAGTAACTTACAAACCCCCCCCACTCAAAAAAAAAAAAAAAAAATTTCTTCCCCGCATAACAACTTCAGCACTTTTCAGGTCATCCCTCACCATGCCCGCATATCAATATGAATAATCTCACCACAAAACTGTCCGATCAGATAGAAGTAGAGGAAATAAAGGTCAAGTTTCTCAAAGAATACACCAGCTGCCCACCTCCTGAATATTTAATCCACTTCCTAGATATCTTCGAAACTAAACAATTCTTTAAACGAGAACTCGTCCGCTATAGCTTGGCTCTTCAGAAACTGAAACAGGAACGTCGAAAAATCCTCCAGCATAAAAACCCCAAACCGTAAGGGAACATAGGTATGCATGAGTCAGGTATAGTTCACTTAGACTTTTTTGCGATTATTTAAATTGTGGTAATATTATAGTTGTTGGGTTTATTTTAAATGAACAGTTAATTTTGTCTTAATTAATTTTGGGAATATAATGGATCATGAAAGGGTGCCTCAAGTTATTCAAATTACAATCGAATACAGTGACGGATGTGTTTTCGGCTGTTTAATGACAGTACCTGGGCAAATAGTAGTTCCAGACATCCATGGGAGAAATCAGGCCATAGTTGTCAAGTTGCATTGATTTTCTCTATCTACTGATACAATAACAGCATTTTGAGTTGAATCTAAGGAACCGTTCGGATATTTCAGCAGTTCATTTTCTCGTTCAAGCATAGAAAGATGCGACACCTACTTAAAACATTCACCATTCGAATTTAACGGACTTTTATAGGAACAGAGCCACTGTTTTTCCTCAGTCAAAATTATGGAGGACATGAAACAGCGAACGATAATTTTATGGGATATAATGAAACAGTTTCAGTTAAATCTAGGGGTTTTGGAATAGCTTGAAACAATGTAAGGTAGGTACATCGAGATTTTCGTAGGTTAAGGTAATTTTAAAATTAGGTTATACAATAGTTATCTACGAGAAGTGTAAGTTAAAAAAATAATAATAATAATAATAAGTTTTGGGAAGCTTTAAAGCTGTTTACGATATTGCAAAGTTGAACATAAATTCTAAGAAAATTAGAGGACTGTTACTAATTTGGAAAATAAGAGAGAGAGGTGCCTTCAGACGAGAATAGGTACCGTGACAAGTAGCGCACTTACAGCAGCCAAAGCCAGATTGAGAAAAAAAATGACGGAAAACAATTTTCTCCATATGGGTCAAATACCTATCTTCGACCCACTCAATCTAGATTACAGCATTGACCATCTAATAAATAACATAGAGGACGTAGCGAAGTTTGCCGCGTATAGTGATAAAGTTAAGAAATTCATACTGCTATGTAGGGTCACTGAGCCAGTGAAACAGGTGATCCGATTGCTACCAGAATACGGTGAGGGATCTACCTGGAAGGCACTGAAAAAGGCAGTTTTTAATAGGTACTCTCCAGCCTACACTGTAGATGCTGTAAAACGATCATTTTTTAACTGTCACCAAAGGGCAGGAGAAACGCCAATGCAATTTGCTGATAGACTCAGAATCTTAGCTCAAAAGGTTAAAAACAGTAGCGCAGAAGAGCCGCAAGCTGATCCTCTCAGCGGAGAGATAGAAAAGGACTCCCTTAATATTTTCCTATCAGGACTAAAACAAAATGGTAATTTAATTAGGCTCCAGAAAGTAGGAACACTGGATGCAGCTGTGGCAGCAGCAGCAATATTAGAAGGGCAGTATAATCGTCCTGTGGGGTGCGAAGAAAAGTTCATAGAGGAAACAGAAACCAAAAGAGAACTGGAGAAGATGACGGCGACGATACAGAATATGCAATCTACCAGTGAGAGAAAACCAGGGGAAGATGGATCTTCAATGATTTTACCGGATGATCAGGCATTCCCGATGAAGAACATCCCGTGGGAAAACCAGATCAACCAATCCTGGGATCACGCCTACCCCAGGAGCCGCGGGAGGCTACAGAATGGCCAGAGGAATACATACCAGAGGCAGTACAACTGGGACAACTCCCAGAATAATCCAAGAAGTTGGGACCGTCCTCGCAGAAGTAAGAATAGGAGAATAAATCAAGCAAGTTCGACCTACTACAAGCAAAATGGGAGCAAATACGAAGAATTTACCGAACCATGGTATGAAGAGAAAAATAAAAGCCACAGTTACAAGCAACAGGCAACGGTGCGAGCACCTACAAATAACATTCGGGGAGCAACAGGAGTAGTAACGAGGGACCCCAGCGAACATATGATTGCTGATGTCACCAATGGATGCGGCTTTGACAATGCTCCATGTGTTGTGACTTTGCAGGAAGTCCCCAATAGGGACAAGGTATATCACTTTCTGTTGGATACAGGAGCCACCTGCAACATTTGTCGGTACTCCTGTCTCAGTAGACAACAACAACGAAAATTGCAACCGTCCACAGCCCAGATTTCGGGGGTGACGGGACGGAGTTTGAAAATTTTGGGAGCATGTGACCTGGACATGATCTTGGCTGGCAGACGAATTAAGCTCCATTTTGATGTGATACCGGATGACAGCTCACCCCTCCGGGTGGATGGCATCATTGGACGCAACACCATGAAGAAGGAGTGTATATGGTTCACCCGTGGGAACACGCATGTGGAGTATAAGGGCCAGACGGTCCCTTTGCAGCCCATGCCATCGGGCGCGATTGTCAGCTACAATGACGCTCCGTCCTACAGTCAGGTTTTGCAGCGGCCTAGGCGGGCTACTGGATTGCCTAGGGTCACTACGGCTTCTCAGGCCTTCCGAAATAGCAAGGCTATGGCGCACAAGAGCCATCACGACCACAGGTCGAGGCCCCGTCATAGAGCTAGCACTGCACGGTCCTCTCCAACGAGAGAATATGAGATTGGCAGGATCGTCGAATCCTTACGTCACAACGCCATGGAAAATAGAAAGCGTCAGTGTGCTCGTCGCCTGGAACGTACGGCCTCCACGGCCGTTCCTGTCAACAACAGATTTCAGGTGCTTCAATCGGAAGATGACCTGGACCTGTCCTCAGAGGAGGACTCCGCCGATGAAGACATCCGTGGGGAACAGAAGTCCCCTGATCGCCCCAGTACGAGACATCAATCCACTCAGTACGAGACATTCGACGTCGATGATATAGGTCGTGAGGAGGACTATCGTCCACGTCACAACTTTCGACAACATGGCGTGCACAGTATAGCCGAAGAAATCCTCCCACCCGGGGCGACTATCACTATCCAATGCCAAGTGACGGATACCGTTAAAGGGGGTTACCTTTTTATTCCGTCCCACAATAACCTCCCGGTTAAGCCATTGAGTGAATTGAAAAATATTAACAAAGGCACGAAGATGATCACGGTCCAAGTGACCAACGAATCTCCGATGCCACAGGCAATTGGTAAGAACGAGTTCGTGGGTTATTTACGGAAGATTGATCGCCTCCTTCATCGAGCCGTCTTTGCCATGAATAGCAGAGGCCCCGATCCTCCAGTGCTAGACGCACCTCCGGAGCCGTCCTGTAGCAACGTGAGACAGGACTACTCCTACGCAGTAAAATGTACAAAGGATGTCGTCATACCCCCACACCAGTTTACAGTTATCAAGGCGAAGTCAAACAAGGCCATTCAGGGTGATTTCCTTTTCATTCCTCACTCGGAGGCCAACGATTTCGAGATGATGGATAGCATTTATACCTTAGAGAGGAAAGATAGAATTGGGGTCATTTTACGCAATACCAGCGATGACTACGTGGTGCTGGAAAAAGGGGATAGGCTGGGCACTTTGTCCCCAGTCCATACGGCCGAGGTGCTATCCGTTCATGAGTATTTCCGACGAGACCCCACTGTTGAGGAAATCAATGCAGTATTTCCTCTAGGGGATTCCACCACACCCGACGTGGCGGAAGACATGCCTACTAGGTTGAAAAAGTTAGCCCATGCTCCGCATGTCCCGGAAGACATTCGGCAACCGGTAGAAGACCTGCTATTGGAGTATCAGGATGTTTTTGTCCAGAAGGGGGACAATTTACCCATTACCAATGTACTAGAAGCACACATACCACTGAAAGAGGGCGCTAGACCTATCTTTATGCGTCCCTATCCGGTGCCATTAGCGAAGCGTCCCCACCTCCAACAGGCGATACAAGACTTACTGGATGCGGACGTCATTGAAGAAACCGGACTCTCGGCCTGGAGTCATAACATTCTACTTGTACCTAAGAAGAATAATACCTACCGTGTGGTCATTGACCTCAGAAGGCTCAATAGCATCACGGAGAAGATGTCCTTCCCGACGAGCACTATCAAGGACAGTCTGGACGCCTTGCACGGCTCACAGTTCTTCTCATCTTTTGATCTCGCCTCAGCTTACCACCAGATCTCTCTAGAACCATCATGCCGTGATATCATCACGTTTTCTACCCCGAACGCCGCGTATCGTTACAGGAGACTCCCGCAAGGTTTCATTTTATCAGCCTATTTCTTCTGTCTCGCGATACAAACCGCCATCTCACGGGCTAAAATTCAGGATAACACTTTGAGCTACATTGATGATTTGCTAGTACATAGCAGGGATCCGTCACCCATGGATCATTTGTCCCACATCAGGGACATGCTACAGATGCTTCGCGCGGCTAATTTCAAAATAGATCCAGCCAAAGTGGAACTATTTAAGCAGGAACTTAAATTTCTAGGGTACATCATTTCAAAGGACTCCTACAAACCGAATCCTGCCAAGACGCTACTCCTCAGTGCTCTCGAAGCGCCAAACACGCCCAAGAAACTCAAGTCTTTCTTGGCCAGTGCTAATTATTATCGGAAAAGCATTCCCTCATTCGCCGAGGTCAGTTTTAAATTGTATGAACTAACGAAACCAAGTGTCCCATTTAAGTGGACGGAAGAACATCAAAAGTGTTTCGACACCCTGAAGGATCGGCTAGTTAACGCGACTAACTTATCCTATCCGGACACCAGTCCGGGGGCGGCTAGGTATCAAATTACGACGGACGCGTCCACATTCTCAGTTGCTGGAACGCTAGCCCAGGTACAGGGGGGTGAACTCAAGCCGATAGCGTTCTTTTCAGCGAAGTTATCTGAATCGGATCAGCGGAAGTCGACGTACCGCAGAGAGCTGATCGGAATTCATCGATCTCTACTGGCGTTCAAGTCCTATATCGCGGATACTCCAGTCGACCTATACACGGACCACAAACCGTTGATCTATCTTTTTAGCACCAAGAATCTCCCATCTGTCCTCGTCCGCATCATGTTGGATATCAGCGTTTTTGACATTACGGTCAAATACATCAAAGGTGCTGACAATCCTTCGGACCTTTTCTCTCGGATAGAGATAAAGAACGGTCAGGTGGTGTTTGTGCCGGACACTACGATAGATAGTAATACGGTGTCGTTTGAGGAGTTCCAAGCATGCTACAACAGGTTTTTGGAGGAACATCGAGCGACGACCCTACGTCCTCGCCGCCACGATTCTCCCTCTTCTACTAAACACAGCTCCTGTGATCAGCAGTATGGTCTTTTTCTTCAATTTACCACCAACGGGTCCACGGCATGGCACAAGGACGTTTTTGTCACTAAGTCTACCTCGCCACAAGAATCCCCACAGAAGGTGGTTGTTCCTCATTTGGATCGAAATAAAGTGAAGGTGGCCCAGAGGGAAGACCCTGAGTTGGCACCCATCTTCGAATTAATATCATCGGGTCGTTCTCGGAAATACTTCCTCGACGCTGACAACATCTTGTTTCGAACGGACAAGCAATCGATTCCAAAAATAGTCGTCCCAGCTTCCATGCAGGAGGAGATTGTCGATTTCTTCCATCAATCGCCTATCTCTTACCACTTAGGTATCACGCAAACCTACAATTTGATAAGGCGGAATGCATACATTCCGCACCTTGAACAGTTGGTGCGAAAGAAGGTATCTACATGCGTGGTATGTCTCAGGACCAAAACGCATCAGAATCCGTACAGGTTGCCTTTGGCACCTCCTGATCGAGTCACCCGACCTAACATGGCGTGGCAGATTGACTTGATGGGGCCGATACTACAGAATACCAAACACCAGTATGGCCTGGTTATCGCCGATGAATATTCACACTTCTTGCTGGTGGAGCCGCTAGTGGATTCAAAGAGTTCAACGATTATCAAAGCGCTAACTAAGGTTTTTGCCATTTTTGGTCCTCCTTTGCTAATCAAGTCTGATAATGGAGCGAATCTTACGAGTGCGGATATTAAGACATTCTACACGTTGTATAACATTCAAGTTCGCAATAGTTTGGCCTATTCACCACAAACTCAAGGCCTAGTCGAGAGACATATAGGTCTCCTCAAAAACGTTTTAACCGCATTTCTGTTGGATACAAAAGATGATTGGACAGATTATCTCCATTTTGCGCTGGCTACCCTAAACTCAAGGACATTATTGGGATCCAATTTAACGCCAATGGAGGTTCATTTTTCTCGTCCGATCGTTGCTTTGACGGACCTGTCGTTTAAGGCTCGGAAGCAGTATTTCGAAATGGATGATGCAACTGCAGTGCAGCTGGCCCAGTTTGACACATCTTACCACCAACTATCTAAACTTATTGACAGATACCATGAAAAGTTGAAGATCGTGTACGACAATAGGTACAGTACGGAATATGTGGACATCCCCGAAGGCAGTATCGTGTATGTACACATAGACGCCCCTCTAACTAAAAATGAAAGCCGGTATTCCCGTGGCCGTTTTAAAGGCCCATTCACCTGTCTTTCCCAGACTGTGTACGGTGTCAAGATCAAGGACTTAGTCACGGGTAAGGTTTCCACGGTTTCTAAAACCAAGATCAAGAGTCCGCTTCATCTTCGGGCCCCTCCGTCGCCGACTAAGGTACTCATTGACGAGGGAGTCCCAGACGATAGGACGCCGGCTCAGGTGCCCGAGGATATTGGTTCGCCGATTTTGTCTGACGCAGAGGCTGTGGATGCCCATAACGAGAGACCTCCGGCATCCTCAGCTCCACCAGCAACGACGGTCCCGCAGCCCGAGCGGCCGTTGGTTGCGGATCAACCTACCCCACAACGGGAACCTCAGCAGACCAGACCGATCACAAGATCGATGACTCGTAACCAGGCCGTACATTTCTCTGACAATGAGAAATCAACATTGGCTAGTCACGACATGCTAGATCAGTACGCGGTGGCACTATACGACTTGGAGGAATTGGTCCTTCGCATGGAGTCGGTACACCCGTTTCCATCTAAGGAACTCCAGGCAGCAGATGAAACAGTTACGCGTCTGTTGTGCCTGATAGATGGCGTTGAATCTTATGGAAGCACGGACATTAGGGACCACCGGAAGGATCTAGTGAGGCACGCTCACGCAGTGTCGGAGTGGATATCCTCATTGTCCACACCGCAGCTTCCCCGATTGTCTGCCCCAGAAATTGACCTTATTGAGAAAACACATATCACGTTGGACACGTACGAAGACGAGTTACAGGATTTGGGCAATGCAATGTGCCGTCTCGCGGAGCGCCCGCATCCCGACACTCGGGACATTCGGTGCCTCGACGAGAAAATCACCCGTTTCCTCTGCACCTTGGATGGTGTGGACTCACATGGATGCGCAGACCTCAGGTGGCGACGTAAAGCCATGGTGCGGGAGGCTCAGGATATCTCCGACCATTTGTCTACGCTCCGCCATGAAGCGGACTAAGGGACAGGTATCGACCCTACGCTGTTATTCGCGCGATGTCACAGTCACTAGTGGTGATGGTGCCCTTCTCATACCGGTAGGCGGCAAATCTACCTCCATTCCTAGGATGGGACCATCTGGCATTATTATTCCGATTTTTCCATGCGCTGCCCCGCACGGATGAATTACTTAGAGCATAAGGTTAGGTTCACTTAGGTAAGGGCGTTCATGTTAGGGTAAATACGGTGACGGTGAGAATGGTATGAATGGTATGAATGATGCAATTGCGGCCGCGGCCAGGTTTTTTTTTCTGACTTTAAGATTACTCTACGCTTATATATTATTATTCGGCTCTTTTAGGTTTTACGTTTAATTATCTCTAGGCGCCTAGTTTAACTTTATCTTAGGGTTTATTTGATAAGGCTCGCTACCTATGGTCACGTCGGGGCGGGCGGTCGCCAGAGGGTCCCAGGGATCATAGGTCAGGCCCTATATTCAACAATATGTAATAAGAAAAAAAAGGACATAGAATAATATATTTTTTTGCAGGTAGACGCGGTTTTGGCGCCATATACCACGTTCCTGGTCCTGACGAGGCATTTGTCAAGACACACGTCGAGGGTACACTCTCACGTCCCACAGATATTGGGAGAGTGCTGTTTTCATTGGTGACCCCGGCATTGGCTCACGGGGTACAGCGCCAGTACCTCACGTTGCCGCTTCCGGACGTCGGCCAGTCGGTACTACATCTCGGACATCATGCGATCTTCCCCTTTCTTCCTTTTGGTGGTGGTCGCCACTAGCGTGACGGCTACGTGTCCAGTGTGGACGGTAAATAACGGTCAGGTAACCGCTTCCCATCCAGTCACCAATGTTTCCATTGAAATGGTCAGTCACGTGACCATCACCTCCTGTACTCCGGTATGCACGGGCTTGTTCTTTGGGAAGCTCCTCGTCACACATGGTCCGTGCCATCAGGAATTGTTTGCTAGCTTCAACCACTGTACCTTGGCGGAAAGCAATCTCGTTCCGCATTGCCGCGCGCTGTACATGCCCCTTATTGGCACCGTGGCCGTAGTTCTGGGGATTGCGTTGTCCATCGCTCTAGCTATCCTCTATGAGTTCTGCGTGAAGAAGCGTCTCCTATCCAAGATTTATCGGTTTGGACAATTTGCCATTTCGTCACGAGACACGAGAATCTTTCACCCACGCCGAGCTTCGGCCCAGGATCGATTGTCGACTCCTCCGGGGCTTCATCGGGAACCTATGGGCCACGACAACATCGCCATGACTGAACGTCCGCAACCGCCGCCATCGCTTCAGGTTCCGGTGTACGCGGGTCCTAAGCTCCATTCAACCATCCCCATTTCCCTCTGCCTGGTCATGATGATTTCCTTGTTCGCGGATACTCAAGCGTGCGATCATGTGGTGTACTTACAGTCGGCGGTGGATGCCTGTGAGGGCACAAATTGCGAACACGCCAGCAACGTTTTCCTAAAACTACATGTGGGTCAGGAAGTTTGTTTCCGGAACCCGCACAACGAGACTTCCAGAGTCACGTTACTGGGAGCCGACCAAGTCATCTCCGCTAAGTTCCAATACCATTCTCTTTCATTCTACCTTCCCTTTCATCCCCTGTTTGGGATTCCCGATACACGTTCTACACACTTTGGGGTCATGTTGTTCTTACTGGGGTGGTTTTTATTTTGGGGTTCTCATACACCTAGACGTTTTGTCTCCTTTTAGGGATGTAGTGATGACTCTCAGTTGATTTTGGAGTTCTTCTTGAGATTCTATTTTCGGGCTTAGTTACCGAGATACCGTTTTATTGGGTTCTCTGGTGGGTCATTTCTAGTTTTGGGGTTATGATACTACTGCGTTTCCGTTATGTCATTGGGTTTTATAGTAGATGGGTTATATGTTTATTCTCTAGTTCTTAGTTTATAGTTTTTCACGTTTTACGGCCATATTTCGGTATACGTAGTTATATGATTTTGTTTTGTTTTGTTTGGCATGGCACTAATGTAGATTGTAAAGTAATGTATTGTATTATCTTTTATTGTTGTCATAATCAATTGTATACCCCAATTTCGCCTCACATCTCACACGTGCCCTCATGAGTTCGCAGCTTTTCACCCCGCCACGCCAACGTCGTCGTCGGTCCTCGTCCAGACCTTCACGACACCCCTCTTCCTGGCTGGCTGGTTCGACATCGCTCCTACCTGGCTGGCTATGGCTGCTGGACCTCCCGGGCCCCTGACGTCTTTCGTTGGGCGCCTTGCTGGGCCATTCTGCTACCTGGACCGTCTGCCTGACTGTTATCAAGTTTCGTGCACTTCTCGGGAGCAGTGGTTCAAGGACTCCAATCTTACCTACCTTGGGCGACTGACGTCTGCCGGGGTGTACGCTGCTGCCCCAGGCTGCACTGTTCACGGTCGCTGGCGTCCCATGCTGGGGGCCCCCTATCAACCGCAGCCGACTTTATACCTCGCTGTGATGCTGTTCTGTTGGGGGTCCCACACGTGCTGTTCAGTGCGATGCTTCGCGTGTTATACCTGCACTGTTCTCCCACGGTCACAAACATTGACGCTCCAGGGTTCGGGTCTTCCCGCCTTGGCGCCATACATCTTTTGGCGCTGGATTGCCACTTTGATGTCCTGCATGACGCCATATTGACATGTGGGTTCCTTGCTAACCACCCCACGCATGTTACCGTCTGTCGTCGTGCCCTGATCCCACGGCTACCACAGCGCTTTGCCATAGCACTCAATGGGCTGCCTTGCCGTGCGACTCCACCCTGGCCTCGTTACCACACCTGCGGGTCATGTGTTCGGTACGTTATTGGCCTGCTCATCTTCACAGCCTCGTCCTATCGGTCCCGGAGCCCACCGTCCTCGCCTACCCTGGTGTCTACGGCAGCACTTCGGCATTCCAGCATCTCTTAGCGTCCCTGTACTTCAAGTGTGAGTGTGAGTGCGCCCCTGTGACATTGTGACACTGATCCCTGTATTCCCTATTTTCTTTTACGCTGGTTCTTTGGTGTTGTTTTGTACTTTCTGTCTCCTGCCCTCCTGCTTTCATGCCCGTTTATTGGCTCAATATTTGGCTCAGTGGCGTGTCGGGTCCGTCCTGGTTGGTTATCGGTTTCGACCCTGCGTGGTCTACAACCTGATGGGGCCTGTCAGGACTGTCCCCGACTCGTCCCGATGGGGTACCTACTTCCCACCTTTTGGGTGAACTCAAGTTTACGGCGTGAATGGCCTCAGCCATTCATCGCCCAATACCTATACATGTTTATTACCTATTTGAGGAAAATACCTAGAGCCTAAATTCAACTACATGGAAATGTACCTACTGCCTATTGAAAGACAATAGCAGTACCTACAGCCTAGGGTCATACTCAATGGGAGTACCTACAGCCTGACCGGAATCAATGGTTCCATTGATTCCACCGGCCCGAGCCTCATTCAATGAGGAAGGTTAAGCAGCCGGTCGCTGACTTCTGGCGCGGGTCTATATAACACAAGAGCAGGAGGCAGGGAGAAAGCAGTGTGGTTCGAGTAGTCATTAAGGTCGTGTCGGGGAGGCCGAAGAGTGTCGGTCGGTTTTGGTTGTATTTTATCGCAGTATGTTTATTGCCTAAATTATATAATTAAAAAGTGTTATCCGCCTTCGTGGTCAGTTCATCTATTCCGTCCTCTGAGGGTAAGTCAAACATCAACAATTTAAGCATGTCACGACAGGGTTGGAGAAACCCACCCCAACCCACGTGACATTACCTTTTTTAATCAAACAGAGCATGAGTAACATTACACCTATCTGAGCGGCGCAGTGTTAAATAATGAAATCCATTTCGTTGGAAAATAGAATTATATTTACAGTAAGTAACAATCATAGAAAGATTCTTCACGGAATGGTATTTAGGTACAGGTAAATTTTCATTTGGGATCAAGTGTGGGTAAAGGTAATGAAAATATTGAGACCAGAGCCTGGATTTCATTTGTTCTAAATTAGAAAAATTGCTTTTTATATTTACTAGGTACATACCAACATTATTTAAATACATACGGTGATAGGTTTATTCAGTATAGGGTTCAGAAGCCGCGGTTGCTCTTTTAAAAAGTACGGCTCACAACAAAAAGCCTTGGGGTACAAAATTATGTGAAATTAGTTCAGTAGAATTATTACTGATCACATCGAATTACACTGATGCAATGCTTATCTTACCGGGGGTAACCACAAGTTAAGCTAACTGGCACTTAACTGGTGATTGTTGTATTGAGTTTTAGGTAGGGAGGGGGTCTAAAGTTTCGTTTGACATCCTTAATTTAGACCGAATTCTCCCCATGGTAGTTGATAATAAAATATTATATGTATTTTCCGTTATCGAAAGATAAAAACATTTGCTGCTTCATGTTTCTGTTCATTATCTACCATTCACTTTGAGGCACTCCTTTCCCAGTGAGGTAACGGCGCCGGCAAACTATCACTTTCAGTCCAAGTCAGCGGTCGAGTTAAACATGAGCTGAGGCAACTCTTGCAGCTAAAAAGTTCGCGTCTAATAGGCGTGATTTTAGTTGCAACTTAGTTGTTGCCTGTTAAATTGGAAGGAAATTGATAGCGTGCGGGGGCCCTTACGCCGTAACTCCACTTTGTAATTTACTATTGCTAATCTTCTACACCGAGGTATTTGAATATGCTATACTTCTAAGGATTAGCTCGACGATCCCCAGTTATGGTTCCGCGCAATCAATTTTATACTCAAGAACGAACAAGTGGAATACGAGCCATAATATTTTTTTTTTTCTTTTATTGCTTTTCTCGAGTGATAACCATAAAATCCTTGAATTCAAGAAAAATTTGTGGTTCAGAATTCAACTAAAAGAAATTATCAACTTATTTTACCCTTAGCACTTCTGGGTTTCAAACAGGAAGTGAAGAAACAGCTGTAGTAACTACCTAAAGCTGTTATTTCAGAACTATCAAAAATGAAATGAAATTTGGACCTCAGTGACGCAGTGCCTGCTTATCTCGTAGCAGTGAGGAAACATACTGAAGTAACCTTAAAAACCTTAATTGACGATACATGTGTATGATTTGTTGGGTAACTATTGACCTCGTGGCCTGTGAACTGTTGATGAAGGAAACGTCTCGTCGTTGAACCAGTCATGTCACAAACAAGAGACGACTATCATCACTAGTCGGGATATGACACCCTTCTAAACGTTCAGTCCTTATTTTACTCTTGAAGAGAGCCAAGGGGTTCATTACCTTTGATCAAGCCCTTTTCAGTAAATAAGGAATGAAGCGATTAAATTGCCACTGAAAAATGGCGGGAAACCCTATTAAGAGCACCGCATTTTGTTCATTCTCCCATTTGACTCCTTCAGCTCTTGTAAGGTTTCAGTCTTAGTGAGGTGGAAGGTCTAAGGGGCGAATCGCGGTCCGGCCTGCGCGGCAACTCGCCCGTGCTGTGCCTGAAGTCAACCTTCACAGCCTCGGGATCACAGTGGGTCAGTCTCGCGAGCTCGGGGTCCAAACCAAGCATCAGTAACGTCGCACGAGGGTCAGCCCGAACCACGGTTTCCAGACTCGCTGTCTGGGTGCTCTTCTCCTGCAGAAACAAAAAATTGTAGAACGGCCTCGCTGCCTTCTAGTGGGGATCAGTATCCAGTTTCTTTAATTAACGCCTGCGCCTTCGGGCCTGTAGAATGGCCTGGAAGCACTGTAAGCACTGCGAAGGGAGTCGTAATCGTTTTTAAGTACCTGGACGGAGCCGACTTCGTCTTCCCAGCAGAACATGGCTGGTGGATGGGAGGAACTCCTGGGCAAGGAGCCGCCCCCTACTCGGGGCCATGACCCCAGGTTGGGGTTGGAATGTGTGGGGTTGTTAAAGGGGTACCTGGGCGCTGTCGCTAGTTCTTGAAGAACCTGGATAGCGCTGCGGACCTGAAATACAAGTTCCAGCTGTTATGCTGTGCTTCATCTCAGAGATAATCTTTATGTTTTCCACGAGGGGGTAACCACTTCTGAGATTCCATAAATATTTCCAAAGATTCCTAAAGATATTCATAGGGGTAACCACTCCAAAAAATTCCAAGATTCCCTGAGATTTCATAATGATTTCCAATGATTCCCAACGAGATTCGCAACAATACCCCTCGGTTTTCCATTTTTCAGTGCATTTTGCATTTTGGGTAAACTTTTACCTCTGTTCTTGATAGAACGGGGCCAGATGTCATTCCCTCCTGATAGTTGTAGCGAAAGCCTTTTCAAATGATTTTACGACAGAAATTTTATTCATAAACCCATGTTTAAGTGACCGTACCTCTAGGCTAAGCGTAGCTACATCTTGATGCAAGGAGGTGACGTGCGTGTCTAAACGTTCGACACTGCTGTAAACGTCCCTGTCGTTGTTGGACAGGGGAGCAGTTGCGCCCTTCTTGCTGACACCCCCTCGCCGCCTCCCGTCCCTGCCGCCTTCGCAGTTCCTGAAATGTCGTATCGGATGAATGAAACCAAGCTACATCTTTGGGTTCTAAAACGAGGTCGGAAAAGTTGATATTTTACCTTAGTTCCTCCAGTCGGCTGTTGAGCTTGGGTGTCCGTGCCGGGCTCTTATGCGGCGACAGTGGGGAAAACTCGGTTTCCTCCGCGATATTTTCATCATCCTCGCTGATGGACGGCAGTGTAAGCGAAGGCATTCCGTTCAGTTCTGGCTCTGACTAAAAACAAAAAAAGGGAATTATTTTGAATTCGGAAGGGGCAATAGAAAGAAAAAGTCTCAGTACGTAGATCCTCTTGCTTCGTACCTAGTGCCTATCTTCATGTCTGCGTAAATATGCTTCATATATGACATACCTCAGCCTCATAGCCTTCTCTCAGGTTATGAGTAAGGTCGTGTTGGATGTCATTGGCAAATTCTTGCTGGTACTCAGGATAGAGTCTGAGCGCGTCCACCAGTCCTTGCACGTGAATGCATTTGAGATCGCAGTAGGTGAGAGCCCGCACGTCGCAGCTCGACTTGACCACAACATCGTTACCGCTTCCGCCTCCCCCTCCACCCCCTCCGCCCCCCGGCCCGTTACCATGCTGCAGATGCATTGTGATATCCGTCCCGACCAGGTCCCCCTTTCCTAGGAAATAATCCTCTATTGGTTAAGTGACTACCGAGGGGGTATCCACTCCAGAGATTCCTTCAGATTCCATAAATATTTCCAAAGATTCCCAACGATATTCATAAAAAGGGTAACCACTCCAAAAAATTTCAAGATTTCATAAAGATTTCCAAGGATTCCCAACGAGATTCCCGAGGAGATTCCTGGAGTGGTTAACCCCTCGGTGACTACCGTGAGGAAGGGTTGTGACATTCATATCATGTACCTGCTATGAAGCTTCACATGAGATCTGCTTCTTAGGTGCTCGAAAAAATAACGTATTGCATAAGAAACAGCTCAACAGCTTACCCAGGATAGCGACCACCATATCGTCCTGCACCACCTCCATAGAGCCATTGCAAAGGTAGTAGATGTAATGCAGTGCGTCACCTTTATGGACCAGGTACTCGCCCGGTGCGCAAAAGTTGGTCCTGATATGCAGAGATAGAAGTTTGAGGCAGCCCTGCGACGCCGTCTCAAAAATGGGCAGCTGAAGGATTTCCCGATGTAGGTGCATTGATACGTCCCCACGAAGTTCTTCTGGGAACTCTTTTAAAGTCTGAAAAAAGCAAACCAAATTTTGGTTTTACTTATGGGTGGGACCGGACTCGGGTGGTGAATTTTGAATCAACTCCGAGATTCACATTAAAGCACTGGAAACGAGGCTGAGTCAGCAGTTAGTAAGTTTATTCTAAGTTTGTAATATCAGGGAGGGTAAACTCTGAATATGCTATGCAGAAACGACAGGAGCTGTTCTACAATTATCATCTTTCAAATTGGAAATTTTCAATTGCATTGCTTGCTGTGATAGGGGGCCCTGTTGCTGTACAGAAATCGGAAATTATTGAAGCTTATCTGTTAAGCCCTTGCTATTATCGAATGATTATAGTCCCTGTGTTAGCTTACGCAGGCTTATGTGAGAGGATCTGATATTCCCTTCATAGGGAATTTGTAATTAAGCACTAATTAAGGAACTGCGTGGGTTGCAGAATTTCCCGCAGATCTTCTGTAACTTCGTGTTAGGTAGATTTCGAAGAAAAATCTACCTATTTTAATTTCCAATTTTCCAACTTCCAATTCTTTTTAATGTCATTCATTAGTCATTATTACTCATGAGGCTATCTTTAGTATTCTTTATTTGTGTTTAGATTTCATTTCCATTATTGGGAGGGTATTAAGGCTGAATACACGTTCGTTATTTTTTTACGTTCGGACTTCAAACTTTGTGAGAAAACTATGGGACATTTGACTGAAATATAATATGTCTTTTTAACGTCATTACTCATGAGACTGTGTTGTGATTTCACGATCGGTTAATTTTGGACAATTTTTTTTTTGTGACAAAAATAACTCGATCGTAAAATCACAATATAGCGTCATGACATGAGTAATGAGGTTAAAAAGACATATTATATTTCAGAATATTTAAATATTCAATAGTTTTCTCAAAAAGTTTGGAATCGGAACGTAAAAAAAGAGCGAATGTATGGTGGCCCTTAACCAGGTGTTATCAGTTTCCTATGTTAGCTGTGATAAGAACGCACCCATCTCACCTCATGAATGTCGATGCCGTGGTTAAGAGACCACATAGTCTGGAAGTAGTCCTGCATCCGCCCCTTTAGCTCCTTGGGAATCTGATGGAGAGTGAGAAAGTCCTTCAGGTCCCGCCATTTGCACTGGTACAGTGAACGGCGCGAGTACATTCTCTGGATAATGGCAGTCACGTTGCCGAACACAACAGCGTGCATAAGCGCTGAAATAGACCAAAATTACGTGAAATAAGAGGGTCAGACTTTCAGAAACAACAGTTATTGTTCTAACCCGCAATTTAACTTTAGTTTCTTGCTGGATACGGAAACGAGCCCAAAGCTGCGTGTACCTGAATCCAAAAAATAAAACAAAAAACTTAAGCGTGTTTCTCGCATGCTGAAAAATTGTAATGATAGCACAGGTTTCATGTAGCAATTATAATCCGTAAGCAAAGTGGCAACAGATACTGGAGAATTGATTATTCAGTGGGGTAACCTCAATACACATTCATTTGTACGATCCGAAGGGCTCAAATTACGAGTTTCGAGGACGCTACACAGCAGACAAAGCGAAAGGTTGTTGAAAGCGCCGAGCTCAAAGTGTGACAAAAAGAACAAAAAAATAAAACCGATATTGTGGTTACAAAAACCAAATACCGTGGGGAGACAACAAAGCTTTTAACGTTCGTTTAACTCGAGTTTAAAGCTCCCTAAAGATGAAAGAGACAGAAATTGAGTCCCTATTGGATAACAGAAATCGATTACCAGCAACTCTCTAACTTAGTTAGGTATCGTTAATCGTTGCTGGCGACCCTAAACTGGTGCCATTTTCTCGCTGTAAATGCGTCCTTTTACCCCTTTACAGATTATGTTGGGTAACATTTCATAACACTGTTCTTACCTTTTTGACATCTCCCTTCTAAGTTTCGGTTTGCTATAAACTTAAGGGCCACCATACATTCGCTATTTTTTACGTTCCAATTTCAAACTTAATGAGAAAACTATTGGATTTTTAAATATTCTGAAATATAATATGTCTTTTTAACGTCATTGTCATTGTCATTACTCATGGAGCTATGTTGTGATTTTACGATCGAATGATTTTTGTCATTAAAAAAATTGTCCAAAATTAACCGATCGTGAAATCACAACATAGCCTCATGAGTAATGACGTGAAAAAGACACGTTATATTTCAGAATATTTAAATATCCAATAGTTTTCTCACAAAGTTTGAAGTCCAAACGTAAAAAAATAGCGAATGTATTTTCAGCGTTAACAATGTTGTGAAAGGTCGATTCTTGTACGCTGACTTTTAAAGAGTCGGATTCAAAAACTGAGCTGTGCGGGTTTCACATTTTTATTTTCATCGTAGAGAGGTTAGGGTTGTTAAAATTGTTATCCAAAACCTGCCTTTACGTACTTAAACGAGTAGAAAAGCACGTAGTAATAGAGGTGCTGTGCTGACTAAGTAGTTGACGCCTTCAGTTTCTGTTGAAGGGTCCTTTGCTGAATTTACCTAAGTGGGGTAAATCAAATTAAGCCAGCAAATTACCTCCAATGAGCATCGTAAGAATGCTGAAGATTTTCTCGGAACTGGTGTTGGCGGAAACATTTCCGAAGCCAACACTCGTTAGACTGGAACACGTGAAGTAGAGTGCGGTCGCGTAGTTGTCCACGTGGGTCAGGTTACTGATGGCTACCTGAAGACGATCAGCGAGGGCATGCAGCCAACCTAACAACAGAAACAATAGTGAAAGTAAAATATACTTTCTTTGGTATGAAACTACAAGCGTCCGAGGGGGTAACCACTCCAGAGATTCCATAAAGATTTCCAAAGATTCCCAACGAAATTCATAGAAAGATGAACCCCGAACGGGTAATCACTCCAAAAAATTCCAAGATTCCCTGAGATTTCGTAAAGATTTCCAATGATTCCTAACGAGATTCCCAACGAGTGGTTAACCCCTCGCAAGCATCCTGTGATGTGTTCTGTTTTTCTAAAGACCACATTCTCTTCCCTTTCCCACGATGTACCTGTACCTGTCCAGGAAAGTAGTAGAAGACAGAAAACTTACCATTGCGGGAGTCTTCTTTCTCAGCGATGACGTACCAGATACAAGCCAGCCAATGGGCGACCAGGGTGAAACTGAACATGAGCAGAGTGAGGATCATGGCTGAGTACTGAGAGTACCTGTCCATTTTCTGGAGGAGTCGGGCCAACCGCAGAAGTCGCGTTAGCTTTAGAAGGTGAATACGCCCTACCTGAAGGTAACATGAAAAATTTAAGCGGGCTGGCTGTTCAGAATGATTCGCGTCTTCCGGTATTTGTGACCTCAAAATTCAGTCAATTTCTTGGGTGGTCTACTCTTGAGTTGACTGCAAAAGAAATCTTACAAGCCTTT
The DNA here is from genome assembly GCA_950004255.1 of Mesopsocus fuscifrons. Lineage (NCBI taxonomy): Eukaryota > Metazoa > Arthropoda > Insecta > Psocodea > Mesopsocidae > Mesopsocus > Mesopsocus fuscifrons. Next base: position 7,389,129 of record OX465380.1, read on the forward strand.
GGAGTCAACTGAAATTAGTCTGGGCTACCTTGATATCCGAAGTCACTATTACCAGTTCTGTGGAACTAACTACAAATTGTTAAGGTTTCAACAAAAGGATCGAAGAGTAATGCAATCTTTTCCTATAAAGGGTGGAATAATAAAATACTGAGGAAACCTACGTGGCGTTAAAAGAAAATGGTGGCATATCGGGTAAAAATCATCTAAAAAATCATAAAATTTTCCGAACATTTCGTATTAAAAAGCCAATATGCATGATTGTTTTGGAACTTCATTTTCTTTTATGATTGGAATATTGACTTAGAAATATTAGATTACCAGCTCTACCAGTATTTTTATAACATTTTAAAGGACCCCGTGACAAGACTTTTTATTTAGAAACTTTGATGTAATTTGAATTCAGGCTGATATCGGTGGTTGAATGGGCACAAGAAATGCCGAGATACATAAGAAGATTATTCCTTCAGAACTACAAACTCATAACGTTATTCCAACTTAAAATAGGAGATCAACAGGTCGGTTGATATCACAAGCAAATAACGGAGCAAATGGAAACAATAGAATATATCTACAATCATCCAAACTACGTATAAGGCAACAAGGTTTACCCTGCAAGTTTTCACAACTTACCGTTTGCTTGAAAAGAAGGGGAAAACAAAATTATTATTAACGAAATTGTGACAAAAGGCATGTTCTTCTGGAAAATTAATTTATTCAAGAGATGGCTGAAAAGTAGTGATGCACGAAAATTTCTTGTCTTGCTTTTGTTCTTGCATTTCTTGCATGCAAGAACAAGAACAAGAACGGGAACAAGAGTCGATTTTGGCTGCAAGAACAAGAAGTGACTTGCAAGAACAAGAACTCTTGCAAGAGTCTTGCATAAACCCAGGCATTTTTTTTCCAAAGCTTCATTCATGGATTAGAGTCCATATTTTGTACGAAAAAATCTGCAGACTATGCGACGATAGATTGCACTTGAAATGGCCGCTCGGTAGACAAAAAATTACATTTAAACATCAGAAAATTCCATGTGTATGCAAGAAATTGCAAGAGTCTCGCAGCAAGAACAAGAGCAAGAAGTGATTTCTACTGCGAGAACAAGAACAAGAACAATATAGGATTTTTGCTGCAAGAACAAGAGCAAGAGTCGCTTTGCGAGAACAAGAACAAGAACAAGAAATGCCGTTTCTTGTTCTTGTTCTTGCATCGTGCATCACTCGGCGAAAACAGAAACTTCTTTGACGTTTCTATCCTTTTCATCCTTCCCTCTAAGGTCCCATACCCACAATTTAACAGAAAGGATCCCGTAAACTATTTTTAAGTAAATAGATGTGAATACCTCTCCAGTGTAAAGTTCAGAGGCGTCTAGAAGGTCGAATGGGAGAGCTGCCAGAAGGTCCACTGTAAACCAGGTTCGCATGTAGTTGTAGGCTATAGACCTCGAATTAAGCACTACTTCTCCTTTCTTGCTGACATACGTAGTCCGGAAATTCAGAATTATGTCTGAAAATTGATAGAAAGAATCTTTTCAGCTAATATTAAGGTCCGATATATTGAGAAAAGAATCACATACTGTCGATAATCCAATAATATCCTTGAGCTTTCTTTCTTTTCTTAAAAAATCCTCCAAAGCTTTCCGCCCTATTAATCCCCGTATTTAGTTTCTATATGTGAACTTAGCGCATCATGTCTCATTTCAGTAGTTTTTATCCATTATGAAATGGTATTGATTTGGGAGCTTATTTCACCGCCTTGTGCGACTTCCCATTCAGAGTCTATAATATCTACCTCTCGTGGTATTTTTGACGCTATTTTGTATTTACTGCTATTTCCACAGAAGTTCTGTCCCTAATCTCATCCTAAAGATGACAATTCCAAATCCAGCTATACAGGACCCAGAGGAACTTGAGTGTTATGCTCTCACCCTAACAAATCTGCTTTGCCCAATTTTACTCCGCGTGTTTCTTTGGAAAAAACACACAGTGGAAACAAATTTGACATTCATTCCTGCTTTATTCAGCGACGTTTCCTTTGGCGGGAAAGTCGGGCTCTGAGGTGGTGAGGGCAACTCAGCTGCTCGCTGACGCGAATGCCCGAAGGAAATTTAATTTAAAACTGGAAGTTTACCCTCCGTCCCAGAGACACAGGAGAAGCTAGCAAAGGATAGACTGTTGACCTTAAAGGTTAGACAGAGGGCACGGGGGTACAGGGGGAAGGGTCTCAATAGTGCAATCAACCTGCGAAATTTGCCCCGGTCACCTCATCAGTGTCACCCCCTGATCCGGTCCACCTTAACCTCCCCTGGGCTGTGCGGGTGGAAAAAAGAAGGGGATCCTCCTACACACCAAAGAAGGACGGGTCAGTGACCCAATAAAATTTTATTGAGTAAGATTTTTTTTCTTGCCCATAACCTGAAGGGTTAGTTTGTATTTATGGACGGCAGCGTAGCTTCCCATTACGGATATCAATATCTTATCTAGGGCAGTGTTGCTGCTAACGGGGTATCCATGCAAACCGAATAATCCATCCGGTATGCCAAAATATGTTCAAAACGATTAGACCAGACTCTGGAATTTTCTTTTAAGGACCACTGTATTTTTCCCAATCTAGCAGTGTAAAACCGTACCGAAAATTAGGACGATGGGTAAGTAGGTTAACAAATAGAAGATAGAATCTCAGGTGAATGCTGCCTTATTAAGATGTATCGCGCGAACAGAGAGCTACATCTCTGTGAATCCGTTGTTCGAGATGAGATACCGGAAACTAGGGTGCTGCTAACTGTGGAGAGTGCAGTAATGGATCTACTTCCTTCCCCCCGGGGGGTAATTGCTCGATAGGGTCTATGGGGGGGGGGGGGGGCACACGTGGCCGCCCCTCCTCCCCACTCACACTCCATAAGAAGCTCTAAATTATGACAGCGTACGCACGTGCCAGTTATTTTAACTTGAGGTTAAATTCTGGAACGGGCCCAGATTGCACTACCCCTGAAAAAAATCACAATAGTTGTTGTTCACGACGTGCGCCTGCAAAAACTGTGATTATGTAATTGAGAAGTGGGTGTACACGAATTGCGTAACTCCTGCAAAAAATTTAATAACGACACCAAGTCGCTGTGGACCCCATGTTAGGAACCTTTGCTGTAACCAAAGCATTGTGTGCACTTCCAGCTTCGATTGCCGACTGGTCTTTCACTAAATAGAATTTCAGGTTTTAGTCACACCATTATTTGCAGCAGTTCTAATTTCCGACAGTCGGACTTAATTTTTTTTCATCACTTCTTATCCCTTTCACTAGCAGCTGTAACAATATCAACGCAGGGAAGTTTTTTTCTCAGTTTACTTTTGCGGGACACTTACCTTCCCGACACAATACCTCTCACATAGAGAGAAGCTGGGAGAGAAATAACAAAGGAAAACAACCAGCAAACTTCCGGAATACGAAAAGGAAAGTAAATCGAAGCTGAAGTAAAAAAGAGTCCATTAGTGAACCGTACTCAGCAGTGATGTAGTCAGAAATGCGGCCGTTGATAACAAACAAAGGCTTGCGTAAGCGAACATGTTTTGTTCTCGGTGGTGTGGTGATGAAAGTCGGTGTGGTATACCTATAGTAGTAAAATTTGATCTGCAGTGGGTAGGTATAAGTATAAGGTATAAGCTTATCTGGAGGTATCTGCTTAAAAAGCTGCATTATTCAGAAAAATATACCAAAAATCAGGTCATTAATTCCCATGAGTCTAGGATTCTAGGAAAAATATACCAAAAATCAGGTCATTAATTCCCATGAGTCTAGGATTCTAGGAATACCTATCTTAACTTCTAAAATCGGTTTTTTTCCTCCGTTGGTTGCTACATGCTTTGCCTGGCTTACCAGGCGAGGGAGGGAAAGAGTGAAGGAAAACAACCAGAAACCTCTTGAACATGTAAGAGGAGCACTTAAATCAAAGTTAAAAGTTTGAAATTTCTTTGAAATTTGATTAATGATTTTGAGATTTTCTCATGATCCTACCCTGAGTTGAAAGTGGTTACTGGAAAATTTCTGCGTCTGATCGATGTAAATAAAATTGGGTACATTATTGGGAAAATTCCTATAGTGCAGAATGTAGCTTTTTCTTCGGATGAAATACTTCAGAGGACTTCCGAAAGAAAATGCAATGAATCCTAGTACTAGATGAGAGAAAGTGGAGAGCGACCATTGTCAAATTTTTTAATCATGCACTATTGTGAATATAGAAAAGTTGTACTTGCCGATGATAAATAGGGCTTCAACCACAACATCACCAACTATCCAGGGTCTGTCCTGGGAGTTGAAGCTGGCATTGTATGGGACGATGATGGCGACGTAGAACGTGGCTATGAGCATGAGCCAGTCCCAGCAGCTTTTGAACACACCATAGTGAGACAAGATGAACCGAGACTTTTTGATAGAAGACGTTTTGTACTCGGGCAGGGGTGCATTTGACGGCTGTAACAATGTCTGTAAAAGAGAGAAAAATCTCGTAAGATTGACGGTGCGGGTAAAATCACAACTGGCATCCTTTTATTTTGAAATAAATCTTTCTGCAACTTTTTTTTTTTTTTTTAACGCGCGACGTTTTGTGAACATAATAGGCGCGGATGTTTTTGGCCGAAGCCGAAGTAGAGTAGGCCGAAGCCGAATATGAGTGGGCCGAAGCCAATACATCCATGTCGGGAGTGGAAAATTTTTCCGTTCCGCCGGGATTCGAACCCAGACCTCTCAGGACACAAAGCGGACCCCTTGACTACTCGGCCACTGAGAGACTCTCTGTAACTTGGTTCCTATAGGTGGGATTTACCCCATCTTACAAATCGCCTGAAGTCGACTAATTTTTGTACTAAGTACAAACTAAACCCCAGTTTGTATAGGCGAATGATTTGAGAAAAAACTGTAGGTACTACTCAGACTACGACTTACATTTCGTAAGGTTCGTTAGACAGAGAGTACTTACGTTATTAAGCTTGAGCTTGCTCTTGATTTTGTCCTGTTTGTAGTGCCCACTGAGCTGGTACAGAACGGCTCTGCTCCTTCGGCGACCATAACTGGCAGGAGGCAGCTCCGGATCCAGGTTTCCATTTGCATCTGAAAGAAATTCAGTTCCTTTAAATTGCATCGAAATGTTCCTGCTGCAAATCCAAAATCCTGACCATTTGAAGTATAAAAATACTTATTAACCTCACCATTTACACAAAACGTTGTTTTATTCCGAGGGGGTAACCACTTCAGAGATTCCTTGAGATTCCATAAAGATTTCCAAATATTCCCAACGATACTCATAGAAAGATGAACCCAGAAGGGGTAACCACTCCAAAAAATTCCAAGATTCCCTGAGATTTCATAAAGATTTCCAATGATTCCCAGCGAGATTCCCAACGAGTGGTTAACCCCTCGTTTTATTCATTGTTAAACCCTGGGCCATCAATTTTGATCATATTTTGGTAAATGATAGTCCTTCCCTGGTTGAAAGTTTGAGAAATCATCTATACCAAACACGGTACAATTATTGAAAAATCGACTCAGGAAGGAGGGTGGATCTGTGTTTGACGTAGGATGATATAATAATAAGGATAAGGATATCGTTCCTACAAACTTTTACACGTAATCCCTCTGGGCGTTAGAAAAGGGTAGAAGGCTCTCTCCATAAAGGGTGACTGCTATAGTTTAGCCGAGCGGAAAACTTGCAAAAGTCGAAATTATGATAAGGGGGGTGGAGGTTTGGGTCTGTAGGAGGGGGGTTGGAGTTCACCTGTTGACTGCAGCAGTTTGGGAGTTTGCGCTGCTGCGCTGACAGCTGACAAGTCAAGTTAATAAAACTGCTGAGATGTTTTTGACCTTTGAAAAGCGATGTTGGTGCATCTGCAATTTTCTCCGATTTCATTGTTCTCTTTGATATTATTTCTAATCAGAATAAAATTCCTGGTTTCCGAACTTGAACAAAAATATATGTACCTATAGGTCGGTGTACGAGGTAGAAATTAGACAAAGTGAAGAAATTCCTTGTCAAAACGCAAACACCCATAATTTTATTCTCAGACGTTCAGCAACAACATCACAATGATTCTTCACAATTTTATAAAAAAAAATATAGCTGTTCATCACGGAATGGTAGCAGTCCTTTTTATCGACGATTTTTGAAATTGGAAAGCGGGAAAACTTACCTATATGGACTCCGAATGTCAAAATAGAATTCACCTTCAACGGCACAGGTACCTAACAAATAATTTATCTTCATCACGTAACGAGAGTCCTGTATAGATTATTTAATCACTGCACTAGATCTGAAGGTCTTAGCGAAGTAAGAGGATAGAGATTCGCCGTAAAAGGAGAAAACGGAGCGAAGGACGTGGAATATAGGAAATCGGGATACAGACTTCACCTGTTGAGTCCAGGTCAGCTCGCGAGTTTTTGTGAGTGCCTTCCTTCTGAATATCTTCCTTGCTACTGCTGTTTCCGACTTAATTTGTCTTGAGGCTTTAACCGCAATAGATGTTCTGTTTCATTTACACCTTTTTGGTTTTAATGCCCGGTATTTTGAGCGAGGCAATGAATGAAGTCCCCCCTCCCCCTAACGACGCTGATGAGCGTTGGCTTTAACTACATAATCTCGTTACCACCAACAGTTTCGTAACCCAAACTTCGGCATAACCGTTGTGAGTGCAGGTAGGGAGGTAGGGCACGGTTGTACCTGGATAGAGAATAGGTCAGCGTTTCGATTCCTCTCAGAACTTTGTCTGTTCAACCTCTGAGCCTGAAACTAACTTGCAGTCGTGTCTCTCACCATGACTGTGTAGTTATTTGGTAGTTCTTGGAACGGGCTAGCTGTCGGGCTGGTCCCCCACAACTAACGGTAAAGTCGAGGCTTTAGTAGGAAATAGAGAAGTTAGTTGAGCTCTGAAGCGCCAGCAACAATTTCCTTCTTTCAGGTTTAACCCGTTTCACGCCCCACCAAACGCTCGGTCTTCAATCCTATTTATTTCCTTTCTGCTGACTCTCAAGCTGCTTTATCGACTTTTCCCCTGTTCTTCTTGGGATCAGTCAAAGAATGTGTACCTACGTGGATATAAGCTACAGGTGACCATGCACCCTCATCGTTATTGTTACAGATTAACTTCGGAACTGATCAGTAAAAAATCCTGATCGATTTTTGCCTTATCTCCTTATAGGTCATTCCTATATTGGCTGAACTCAGGTCAACTTCTGCTATGCAGAGCATAATATTGGCATTGGCTTCTATTTACCGGAGTTTTGGACCTTCAGGGTTTCACATGACTTCACAAGTTGACAATGCCTTTCCAATGTTTAAATTCAGCTGGGTATTTATCCGAGCACCTTGTAATTCTTATGCCCCCGCCCCCTGCAGAACCAATAAACAGTGTAATAAACAAACGAAGCTGGGATACTTGACATCAACTTCGGGGCTACGGGGACATTATACAACGGCTTTTACGAGCGTTCGTCCATTTCCTACGCTACATTTATCCCGATCATTTATTTGTTTAGCATCGTATCACATTTTTACGGACTCTTCATTTTTCATCATGGTAATAGCTTCGATACAATAACCTTGGGATGTTAAGGTGGCCTCACACTTTAGAAGCGACACATTGTGCGACACTCTTTGGTCTCTCAAACTTTAGGAGTTACACATTGTGGGACACTCTTTGCTGCTCACACTTTCGAAGTGGCACATTGTGGGACACTCTTTGCTGCTCACACTTTCGAAGTGGCACATTGTGGGACACTCTTTGGTCACTCAAAATTCAGGAGTGACACATTGTGGGACACTCTTTGGTCACTCAAACTTTAGGAGTGACACATTGTGGGGTACTCTTTGGTCACTCACACTTTCGAAGTGGCACATTGTGGGACACTCTTTGGTCACTTACACTTAAGGAGTGGCACATTGTGGGACACTCACTGGTCACTCAAACTTTAGGAGTGACACATCGTGGGACACTCTTTAGTCCCTCACGCTTTAAAAGCGACACACTGTAGGACACTCTTTAGTCACTCAATGATGCACTGTCTAAGTATTTACCCAACTCTTTCCAAGCAAGGGAAAGAAGTTAAAAATAATTCACCACTCGCGAAATTTGTTCATCACTAAAAGTGACGTTGTCATCTTGTGTTGTTTGTCATACTGTCCTGTTATGAAAACAAACAAACAAAAGCTCAACCTTCAATAAATGGGAAAGCTAGTTTTGATATACCGCAGGCAATATAGAGTACAAAATGAGAATGCAATGGGCATGAGGAAAATATCGGATCCATCCCTCTTCCTCTGCTGACACGTCCAGGTTTTTTGGCTTTAGCAGGATTGATCTACCCATCTATATTGTCTCCTTCTGTCCCGGTGTTCCATCAGTTCAAGTGCTGCTGAGTGCTGAGTCCACCTCCCACGTGATAAAACTCCAAGCCCAAAACTCCCCTCGTATGTCATTTTCAGAACTTTCCATTCTATTGCTAGTTTATAGGACTTCCCTCAACTTCAGTGCTCGCTTTTATATTGCCATGATGAAGAGGTCAAAGGGCATAATCGTATAAGCACTGTTTATTAAGGGAACATTCATTTGTGAGCCACATTCGGTAGCCCTGCGTATATTTCCGTAACGCCGGAACCTGTCCTACTTAAAAAAGTATGGCAATCCGACTTTAGTTCTTCCACTATCTTTTGCCGAATTGGTGAAACATATTTCGGAGGTAATTATACTCGAGAAAACATGGCTGAAAATTGCTTTTAGAGCGGCAAATGGCAGTGCATACACCCCATATATTCAGGTGCATTTTAGTTTGAATTTCGAAGTGTTAAATGTAATAAAGTGTAGCCATAGCCGTATCCACGGGGGGGGGGGGGGGGGGGGGTTAGGGGGTTAACCCCCCCCCCCCCCCCCATGAGCGGAAAATTAACATGGTAATGCCAACGTGAAGCAAAAAAATATAGGCGAAACCCCCCCCATGATTGCTTTCTGGATGCGGGCCTGAGTTTAGCTGTAGCACTTCGTAATCGTAAACATGTAGAAATGTGATTATAGGTACCTATGTAGGTCATTGGCGTTTGCAAAATACTGCCTCTGCAACCGACGTAATTTCTCCTGTGGCATTACATCAGATGAAGTTTCAATACGCATTCGCTGAGATGAAACCCCCACTCACCGAGTAATAATATTATTCCGATTACACTTCCTAATCCCTTCAGTCCCTCGCTCTCAGGCAGACGAATATTAAAAATCCTGAACCTTTCATTCAGAGACCTGCCCCAAACCTTCCAGCGTATTTGATGGAAAGGATTTTCTCTACTTTTCTGCTTTTTCCGGGTTCCTTCCTTCTCACCTTTGTTCGCTTCGGGGCTCTTCAGGTAGGACCGAATAACATACCCTAGTTAGGGCAAAATCGAACTAGGGAAAAGACGGATATTCGTTAACCTTCCTCAGAAAAGTGTGAATAAGGAAGGTACACAAACCAAAGCCTGAAATACCTAGAGCTTTTTGGCCGAAGCCGAAGACGAAGTGGCCGAAGCCAGTTTAGGAGTGGGCCGAAGCCAATACATCCATGTCGGAAGCGGAAAATTTTTCCGTTCGGCCGGGATTCGAACCCGGACCCCTCAGGACACAAAGCGGACCCCTTGACCACTCGGCCTTTGAGAGGCACTCAAGAGCCTTCGTGTGCGGGCCACGTATGAAATCATCTGAGATAGAATTCATCCCCTCGGAAGCTTGCATGTGACAGCAAGGAGGACTGTCTCAACAAGCATGCCCTGCAGCCAGACACTTCGTTTGAAGCCTCTATGAGAGCTAGAGCTGCTGTTACCCAACCAGAACAACCTTAAGAGGACATTCATTTCGAAATCTATTTAAGCAGTCCTTTATTCCTATAAGAACCTCCAGAACATTTAAGGGTTCGCTCTACCTGACGATGCATTTTTTGCCGCCCATAAGATTAACATAGCGAGCGGTGATTCATTTTCAAGGTTTACCCTTGGTTGGAAAGACACAAAATTTTGCCTGTACCTAGCCCTAACAATGTTCTAGGGAGTGTTCGAAGCAGATTTCCCATTTTTTTTTTACTGGTTTTCGAGATAGAGCACTTTTCTTGAGGTATGCGATGCTAGCATTTGCAAAACAGTTGCAATAAAAGAAACCAGTGAAAAATTGGGAAATCTGCTTCGAACACTCCCTAGAACACTGTTAGGGCTAGGTACAGGCAATAAAATCTTGTGTCTTTCCAACCAAGGGTAAACCTGGATAATGAATCGCCGCTCGCAATGTTAATCTTATGGGCGGCAAAAAATGCACCGTCAGGTATAGCGGGCCCTTAAACTAAATAGTGGAAAACTCAATGTGTCCGATGTCTCTACACTAGGTTGCAGACTCACCACTTTCGTAGAGTTCACAAGAAGACATTTCGGCCATCTTGGAGTTGGTAATGTCTTTGTGGGAGGCGAGGAACAGCACCACCTCTCTTTTCTCATTCTTTATCGGAACGATATCCAGAAGGCACCAGAAAGGAGTCCCTGCAACACCAACAGTAACCACATACGATCAATTTTCGTTTTGTTTCCTTTCCCTCTCTGAGCGCAAAAATATAGCTGAGGAGAGGTTTTCAGCACCATTTGAATAACTCATCTAAAAACATTCCGGAATTTTCCGGAATTAAAGTACCAGAGCCATATCTCCATAATGGGAGAAGAGATTATACAAAATAGGTCCTACCTATACTCCCTACAACACGGACACAGGGTAGATCCCCGCAAATTGCTGAATTTACAGGATTTGAAGGCAATTAACATTACCAGGGGGTTTCGGATATTACGTCAGAGGTTTCAAGTCGGATTCGGTATAATTAGCAACTATCATGCCCCTGTTAATGTTAATGAACAATGTCGCATATAACTTTACATGTAGATATGCTGGTATGACCCCAAAGTTGGTGGGCCCGGGCGTTCAACTAACTTTTCTGAATAAAATTTTTGAAAAGTAACTTGAAGTACCTATAGGTAGCTTATACGTTTTCTCAGACCTATACTTGTCGGGGTTATTCAGCTACTTTTTTATAGTTTAGATAGATGAATTTTCTCACAATATGATATGACTATACTAGGGTGCAAGGGATAAGGAAACGCCTCAGGCGACGGCCCAGCAAGTGGCAGGGTGACCAAAGTGTACCGCAATGAAATAGGAACAACCGGTGGTGACGTCACCAGCCTACACTGGGGTGGAGTTGTTTTGGTCACCCTGCCACTTGCTGGGCATTCGCCTGAGGCGTTTCCTTATCCCTTGCACCCTAGTATAGTTAAATGTACGTACAAGGTAATCTGTAGATATTCAAATGTTTCGGAATCAATATTTTGGAATAGCTGAAATAGTTAAAATACTTCGTGCTTTGAAATTTTGCAGTTTGCAACTATAAAGCATTTTTTACTGTTTTGAAATTTCAGCTGAGATGTGTAATTGCATGGCCGAAAGTTTTATGCGAAGCTCCGGCAGTTTACTCTGAGCGTTTCATGAATCGTGCTGACTGCTGATGATTATCATTCCCGCAGTAAGCAGTAAAAGTCAGGTGTTAGTGCCTCTGCTTTATTACTCATTTCACAGTAGCCCTATTGTTTTCTCCACTAGTAAATCTATCCATTACAGTGATGAGTAACAGTCGTACCTGCACGTTAACTACATCTAGCAGCGAGCATTCTGTCAGAGATACTGACTACATTATGTTTTATTGTGATTGGTGAGTTGTATGTATTACAGACCAAACAGTAACTGTCTGGAAACTTTAGGGTCAGCTATACGGCCATGGCCCAAATTGAAGATATCGGCCAATATCCCATTGGCGATGGTTGCTTAAAAGGCAATAGAAGGGATGTTTCAGCTTCGGCGCATCCTAAACTGGCTTAGGCCCTCTCTTATTCGGCTTCGGCCTATACTCCTCTTCGACTTCATCTGAAGAAATCTCTCAACCCACTCATCCGCTCGTATGTTCAATGAACGGCGCACTTTAAAAAAAATAAGACTGAGACCATCAAGAAAGGCTTTTCTATATGATTCATTGAACATTTCAGTTTTAATTAATTATTTTGGCATTATAATCACGAGACTCTCAGCCTTGTATTGGTATAAGTTCCTCAAAGGAAACAAGAGAAATAATACAGTGCAAGATTCCAGGAAGCACTAAATAATATGAAGGTTTCTGCGAAATTCCAAAACATGTAAACACGGAAATTCGAATTTATCCAGTTCCGTTAAAATATTTGAGGACGAGTCTGTTTCAATGCGAAATAAAGAGTCCAAATGAATAAATCTTATTTACGTATGACGGTGCGAGATGAAATGAAGTTGGCGAAAGTTGTGAAAAGTAGAGCTAAAAGTGGGAAAGCTGGATTGGCACGCGGTCTGCGGGGGGTGAGAAGTGTCACATCCTTCCAACTTTGGCTTCATCCGCTTCAACCCTTTTCCATCGTTGGGATTTTTCAAACTAACGAGACGTTGGAGGAAACTTACAAAAGGGAAATGACCCGTATAGCCTTCTTCGTTTTTTTCCACTGGCTTTTACCAAGTCTCAGAAAGTGTCAAATGAAGAACCACTTCCGCGTTTTGAATTGGAAATTAATCCTGTAGCATTTGCTGAACCAAGAGAGCGCTGATTTTCTCTGAAATTTAACATGGTAAACATATAGGGGAAAATCTCCAGTTTTCTCTTAAGAGGACGCTATACCTGACGATGCATTTTTTGCCGCCCATAAGATTAACATTGCGAGCGGCGATTAATTTTCAAGGTTTACCCTTGGTTGGAAAGACACAAAATTTTGCCTGTACCTAGCCCTAACAATGTTCTAGGGAGTGTTCGAAGCAGATTTCCCAATTTCTCACTGGTTTCTGTTATTGCAACTGTTTTGCAAATGCTAGCATCCTATACCTCAAGAAAAGTGCTGTATCTCGAAAACCAGTAAAAAAAATGGGAAATCTGGTTCGAACACTCCCTAGAACATTGTTAGGGCTAGGTACAGGCAAAATTTTGTGTCTTTCCAACCAAGGGTAAACCTTGAAAATGAATCGCCGCTCGCAATGTTAATCTTATGGGCGGCAAAAAATGCACCGTCAGGTATAGCGGACCCTTAGTTATGTACAGTTATCAGTGCAGTAGTAATAGTCGTAATTTATGGGAACCAACTATCAACTCGAGAAAATACAGTTATTTCTATCCAGCCTCTGCACAGTTCTCAGTTGTAAATAATTTCAAATCAGTATTCAAGCTGGATTACAGTCGCTTAGAAAATTAATTGTCTTTGCTTTAACAGTGAAAGAATTAGTAAAAGAGTGGTTGGGAGGGGGGTGGGTTCTGACATCCAAGCAATGGCAATAAGAAGAAAGGTGTGACCAGCAGGTGTATTCCCTTTCTCGAACGCCAGAAAACCCACTCAACTAACACCTTCAAAATTTATTGTAAGAAGAACTGTTCTCCATATATTGCATTATGGCGTGCCTTATCTTCTTACAATAAATTTTGAAGGTGTTAGTTGAGTGGGTTTGCTGGCGTTCGAGAAAGGGAATACACTTGCAGGCACGTATCTAGAAGACGCCCATGGTTGGAACCCCCCTCCCTTGGGGGTGACAATACTCATTAAGCTTTACCTCCTCCTCGAGCTCTCGCAGTATAGTTAATGAATCGTCAAACTTACTGATGAAGTGGCTTATCAACACCTGATTAGCGTTACTGGTTTATTCCAGCAATGCATCATGGATCTTTTCATCCAAGAATACGTCAAAGCTGATTTATGTTAGCGGTCTTTAAAAGAATGTTATGAATGAGGAAAAGGGGAAAAAGTTGCAAAAAACCAAGTAAAACTGCCTCAGGCCACCAACAGCAGCGCTGACGTAGCTGCCGGGCCTTACAACTTTCAAACGTCCATCATTTTTATATAATTTTTTTTATCCTCTTACAGTCATTAGGCTTTCAAATATCAAAGTTCACCGATTATTCGAGACAGTCATGTTTGTAAGATCTCTGATTAAAAAAATTCGTTCCTATTTGCCCTGTACGTCCTATGAGTTTTGGGGCTTTTTCATTAAATGGACCCTCCATAAACTGTCCCAAGACCAGAAAATTATGGACCAACACGGTTGGCTAAAATATTTTATTATTTTACCTGATATACGGGCAACCTCTGCACTGGCCAGTGTGGGGTTTTTCGTTTCATGGCTGTTGTTTCCCGCGGCCCCTGAGTAATGTTCAGGCGTTTTGCCACTTTCATAGGTACTATGCAGGTATCATTTAATAATAAAAAAAAACTCTTGTAAGGATCTGGTTATTCTGGTTTCATTACCAGAAAAATTGTCTAGTACCTAATATATTTAACTGGAAACCTAGATATTTCGGCGAGGGTAAAACCATTTGCTAGGATCAAAATCAAAAGTATATACCTATAGGTTTTCTTTGGGCAAGAGAGGGCAGATCACAAGGCTGTTATAAACAACGCCTAAGGCCTAAGGGAGGGTAAAAGAGGACGGAGGAGGGAGAAGGGTCATAACCTCATTTGGGGTGCGGAAAGACAGAATTTGAAAATAAAATTTCCTCAGTTGATGCAGGGGTGGTGGGGAGGGGAGAAGGGCATCCAAACCACCAAGTTTTATATGCTTCAAAAGCGAGCTTTCAAGCGCCATGAGTCTGAAAGTTCTTCGCTGCGAAAAAAAATGCTTACCATTTTTCTTGTAAAAAATAACTTCAAGCTTGAGCTCTACTTTGCACTCCAACGCCTTGTCGATCTGGGCCTTGTTCTCGTCCAGGGTGTCGGGGCCGTAGAGGAACTTGCAGGCGCAGCCCTTCTGCATGATCTGGGCCCTGGAAAAGCCTGTCAGCTCGCAGAAACCATCGGAGCAGTACACGATGGGGTAGATACTCGGGACTTGCGCGTTGCCCAAAACGAAGTTACTATCTGCAATTAAAATAAAATAATAAATTAAAATAAAATAACACTGCGACTATTCAAAACAATTTATTATACTTTTTGCTTGCTCTCTCGCAAGCCATACCGGCTAATTTGGTTTGTAAATTGGAGCAGACACAGTTGTGTATCGGGTGAGCCTACGTGCTACCGAAGCGTGACATTCCAGAATGGGCTGTTTGATGGATCCATTCTCCAGAGGGGTGGAACGTGACAGTAGTGTTTCCCCTACTAAATATTTGGAATTCGGTTTGGTCTGCAACCATACGTTTCATAGGCCTGGAGATATCTCACTAGTGGATGAGCTCTTTTCTCGAATTGAGTTCTTTCTCACACGCGCAGTATTTCAACTGTGGCACTATCCTGTTCGGAGGAAAAAAATCAGAACGGGATGGTGGGGGGTGTGGGGGTGGCTGCTGCCAGATATCTACAATAACGTTCGTGGCGTGTAGAATATTTATATGCGAAGCAAATTACCGTAAAACCTTAAAAGAAAAAAGAATTTATGCATTTTCAACCGCGTACCTATAGGTACATGGAGTTAGAGGGGAGTAAAGGAATCTGATGGAACTGGTGAAAGCAATAAATCTCATAGTACATGAAAAACAAGGGGTGCGACAATGGTCGTACATACTTTCCCATCCTATATGTTACTGGGTCATCGGAGAAACTTTTAGACGAGATAACTAGCATGAGGAAGTCTCCCCGAGTATTTTGAGTACCCACATGACTTATTTTTCAAACCTTCAAAAACTCAACCCGGTGGGGGGGGGGGGTCGAAAATGCACATAAATTGCTTGAGGAAGTCTCCCCGAGTATTTTGAATACCCACATAGCATATTTTGTGAACATCAAAAACCCCTTGAGGGTCGTATTTCCCAAATTCGAGTTTTCCCATGTATACCGCTAATGGGGTATTTTTACCCATAATATGCACTATTACCCCTGAGATAATTAACAAAATCGTTTGCGCCGATTTTGAGAAATAAATTATAAATATGATTTTTTGAGGTTTTTAGGGGGCTGCGCTCCCCAATTTTCACCAGTGAAGAATTGGAAGAAAGTGAGTCTGCGCATTATTTTTTTACACCCGTGTACCAAATTTGAATAAAATCGGCCGGGCGGTTTGGGCGCTGGCTCTCCGTACATACACCTACACACACACAAAACGCTTTTTTGGAGTCTGGGACCTCTGATCGGCGCTTTGCAATGAAAAACTCAACTCAACAATACTTCCCTATATACTTCGTATGTATGGGAAAGTAAAAATGATAATAAAGAACTTCAACGAGAAGTATATACTTATCATCTAACGTAGTAAAGTAAGGAAGGATTACTGAGCATCTTAAAATATTATCTTGCTTCCACCATAAGTCTGTTATAAAACTTGCGTTATCGCCGCAACATAAAAACTCCCAAATTAATTAAAAGTGAAATGTGTGAAAAATGATAACGGCTTGGTTGATGGGACTGGAGTTATTAAACTTCTAATGAAGCATTACTCAGGTTATCTTACGTATAGCAAGCAACAAGTAAAACCCCGAGTGGTCGACACGGTTAATGTCCGCTTTAACTAAAATTGGTGTTAGGACCTCAGGTGTAAATGTCGGAAACAAAGTTGCAAATGTACGAGGCGTAAGGCGACTTGGCTCGCATCAGATGGCGTTTATTATTTAATGCAAACCAAATTGCAGCTGACAAGACTTTCAAAAGCAGTATACTCTTATCGTTAGGGCAGCTGCTCAGTTGGAGTTTGCTTCTTTTCAAAGGAGAAAAGAATTTGGCGACGCAAAAACTGGAGTGGCTCACGAGGGGGTAACCACTCTAAACATTCATTGAGATTCCACTGAGATTCCATGAAGATTTTCAAAGATTCCCAACGATATTCATAGAAAGATGAACCCCGAAGGCGTAACCACTCCAAAAAAAATTCCAAGATTCCCTGAGATTTCAGAAAGATTTCCAATGATTCCCAACGAGATTCCCAACGAGTGGTTAACCCCTCGGTGGCTCAGCAAGCCGAGTGCCTTGGTATCATCAGAAACAATTCTAGTTTCACATACAAGAAGTATATAATATAGGGAAGTTTTATTTTAGAACTGCGCCAAGCGAACACAGACCATTATAAATCAGAAGCTTGTGTCATGAAGTGTAAAAAAGTATATTTTTAATCCAGGAGATGCAGTTTCAAACGAGAGACACAAAATGTCCCCTTTTTGTGGGCAACAAAGAAAATATCACGCGTAAAAAGGCCATTGAAAACTTTATCTAATAGTATTCTCCAGGATGCCGCACATAATTGTCCCAAAATAGCTGAATAATTCATGAGTTGGGTTGGTTGCGGAAGGACGATTGTCGTCAATAACCGTGTTGATCCTCCTGCCTCCCACATCCGGCTTCCAAGTTCCGCTCCCTGTTCAGTGTAAGGTTAATGGCACTGCTTTCAAAAGTTCATTCTCACTAAAGCTTAAACCTTTATTCAGTTCATTCCCTAAGCTCTTCACTGAGTATCTTTCATTTGATTCACTTGATATTCTCGTCAGACGTCTAGTATAAAAGACTATTCTTCAAACATTGAAAAGAATTTTATTAGACAGCATTGACGAATGCGCGTCTTATTACTTACCTCTCGCGTTTGATGAATTTGGGTCAAAACTCAGCGGAGAAGACTTTGGCAGCCCTACGTCAAAAGGACCTTAACTTTTGAACCTTATAGAGGCGGTAAACCGTAGCATAAAATCAAATTTAGCAACAACTCACCAAGAAAACCTATAACTTGGTTCTAATTTGGAAATCACTCCTAACTCAACAACCCCCTAACTTGGAAACTTGTTGCAGGCGCTTCTTGG